>CAUYUJ010015713.1:14906-126918 GCA_963575745.1 Prorocentrum cordatum | reverse complement strand
GCGCGTGCGCGCCCAGCGCGAGGGGGGGGGGAAGAGGGGCGAGGGCGGGGCCGACTGTGAGGATAGTGATGGGATCAGGGGAGAGGCGAAGAAGAGAAGGACCTCTATACAGCGGAGGGGGGGGGGAGAGGAGGAGGAGGACGAGGAGGAGGAGGAGGAGGACGAGGAGGAGGAGGGGGAGAAGGAGGACCGACAACAATAGCGAAGCTAACTCGTGAAAACCAACGTGTGGCGGCGCATTATGTTTGAAGTCGCTTGCGCGCGGAAGACACTTGTGAAACTCAAATCGGTAACCGCGAATGGTTTCCTTTAGCGTGGCTGTATTCTTTTCGTCAGAACACACAATTAATGTCAACGCATGTTAACTTCAACATCCAATCGGTCACCGTTAAATATTCACTTTCGGTTCCAGGCCAACACAGTGACTTATATTTTCCATGTGTGAAATATCAGAAAACGCATGTTAACTTCAAAATCCAATCGATCACCGTTAAGGGTTCACTTTAGTTTCCAGGCGTGCATGGCGACTCTTTCATTTGTGAAAATATCAGTAAACGCATGTTAACTTCAAAATCCAATCTGTCACCGTTAAGGGTTCACTTTAGTTTCCAGGCCAACATGGCGACTTTTCTATTGTGCACAATACAAAACTCGCCACGCGCGCGTCCGCGCGCGCGCGCGCGTCCGCGCGCACGCGCTATCGGGTGACCCGCGCGCGGGCGGGTCACCCGAAATCCCGTTGGTCACCGTTAAGGGTTCACTTTAGTTTCCAGATCAAGATGGCAGCTTACCGTGTGCGGCGATACAAAACTCGCCACGCGCGCGTCCGCGCGCGCGCGATCGGGTGACCCACGCGCGGGTTGGTCACCCGAAATCTCGTTGGCTACAGTGATATGTGTTCGTTGACCTTGCCAGGCCAACGTGGCGCTTGGAAAAAATAAGAAAACGCAGGTTAACTTCAAAATCCAATCGATCACCGTTAAGGGTTCACTGTAGTTTCCAGGCGTGCATGGCGACTCTTTCATTTGTGAAAATATAAGAAAACGCATGTTAATTTCAAAATCCAATCTGTCACCGTTAAGGGTTCACTTTAGTCTCCAGGCCAACATGGCTATTTTTTTAAATTGTGCACAATACAAAACTCGCCACGCGCGCGTCCGCGCGCGCGCGCGTCCGCGCGCGCGCAATTGGGTGACCCGCGCGCGGGCGGGTCACCCGAAATCCCGTTGGCCACCGTTAAGGGTTCACTTTAGTTTCCAGATCAAGATGGCAGCTTACCTTGTGCGGCGATACCACGCGCGCGTCCGCGCGCGCGCGCGCGCGATCGGGTGGACCACGCACGATCGAAATCCCGCTGCTTACCGTTTTAAGGTTCGCTTTAGTTTCCAGGCCTGCGAGTTTTCCATGATATGGTCAATATTTGAGACTTGCCACGCGCGCGTCCGCGCGCGCGCGCAATCGGGAGACCCGCGCGCGGGCGTGTCACCCGAAATCTAGCTGACCGTTGATGGCTCACTTGGGTTTCCAAGCCCACATGCAAATATTCGAGAACATTACGCATCCTACGTATGGCGCGCGCGCGCGAGCGCTTGCGGGTGGGCTTGCGCGCGCGTGCGCGCGCGTGCTGGCTGGCCCACGAGGGCCCGAAAACTGAATGGTTACCAGAGTGGTGGATTCTGCGATTTTGGTGTAAATTGAGCCGCCGTGACAAACATTGAACCATCTTGACAGAAATTGAGCCAGAATCACAAACATTGAGCCAGCTGAAGCTGCTACCACAAAATTGAATCAGCTCGGAAAAATTGAGCCATTTTGACGGCTCAATTAAATTGCGACTCCAAGATCTCAGGGTCAGGGGGGCCCGCGGCCCCGAGCGGCAGCGGCAGGGGCGCTCCGCGTGCTCCACGATGGGCGGGTCGCCGGCGATGACGAGGTCGTCGGCCAGACCAATGGCCTCGTCGGCCGGCGCTCCTGCGTGGCCCCCGGCTGGCGGGAGCGGCGGCGCCGCCGGCGCGGGCGGCTGCGGCTCCGACTCGGCGAGCTCGACCCTGCCTTGAGGGTCCTGCCTGCGCGAATTAGGAATTGAGTTCCTTCATCAATTAAGGCAAACAAGCTTTTCCTGATTAGCGCAAACAAGCTTTTCCAACATAGTCTGCATGTTCGCAAAAATCGCTGGCGTCGGGTCCGTCGCCCCTCCTGTGCAGGAGGGAACAGAGGAGGCACAGGAAACCGCGCGATCCGTACAGCCGTCGCGGTTCCAGCCCATCCAATCTTCATCCAATATCGCATTTTTCTTTTGCGCGTCGTATCATGGCCGAGGAACGGGCGAAGAACGCGGCTTCGGTGGAGAGCGTGGAGAACTCGGTGAAGTCATGCCAGAAGGAGATACTTGCAATGACGATCTTCCCATCTGACATGGATGACGTGGTCGTCAACAACATGGCTTTCTTGGGCGGTGTCATTCAGATCACGCAACGGATCTCGGAGCCTCAACTGCGAGATGCGATCGCCCATAAGCTCGGCACGCCCAGAGATGACGCCGGCATGTATGCGAGGCAGCTTCCGGCTGCTCTCTCGCGCGTCCTCGCCGAGTGGAGGGGGGCCGTTGACGGACCAAGGGTGCACCCCGCAGTGAGGCAGGTCGGTGAGATTGGGAGGCTGCAGGCAGGCAGCTATGAAAAATAAAAGCGAGGGACCCCAGCAGGAGCAGATCACCGTCGCGCGCGCGGCCTCCGAGCACCCCAGCCAGCGGGTCCGCGATGGGCCCAGGATGTATCTACAATGCGCGCCACGCGAAGGCTCCGAGGGGCATCCCGCTGAACGCGAAGATCTTGGGGCCACATCTGAGCGACCCCATCGACATCGCGTCCTCGCCAGGCGGCGCCGCCGCCCCCAGGAAACCTCCCGCCGAGACGGGCGACAAGAGGATGAAGAGCGATAAGTTCGAGATTTTCACTGTCGACTACGACCGCATGCTCGTGATAGGGCAGATCGGCGCGACGACCGCAGAGTACAAGTTGGCGCCGGGGCCCGACGGCATGTGCGCGGCCGAAGTGCACGGAGACGACAAGGAGACGGAGGTGCCGAATGCCATGTACGAGACGTGGTCCAAGAGGAAGACGAAGAGAACGGGCGGGCCTCTCAAAAGACCCGCCGCTGCCGCGAAAAAGCCTGCAGGGGCTTGGGGCGAGAAGGGGCGCGCCGCCACCGAGGGCGACGAGGGGGGGGGGGGGGGGGGGGCAGCCCGAGCCCGACGAGGTCGAGGTGGAGGAACTGGAGGCGCCCGCGGTCAAGAAGGCGAAGCCCGCTGCAACGGCTGCCCCCGAGCGGAAATACACCGCGATGTGGCGCAAGAGGGGCGGGCGCAGCGCCGTGCGGGAGAATTTCGGCAACAAGCGCCAGGTGTGCTCTATCGGCAAGAAATCCGACCGCTACAGCATGGAAGAGAAGACGAAGGTGGCGGAGGAGCTCGTGAAATTGCTGCATGAGAACAAAAGGAAGCTGCCGGCGCAGATCTCCGCCGCAATGGGGAGCATTTCGGTGCAGCCCTCACGCGCTTCCTGACCTCATAGACAGCCCCGCAGGAGGCCCCCTGGCGGGGCTCGCGTTTACGCGGCTGCAACCGACCCCTCTGCAAGCGGAAGGGCAACGAGATCCTGGATTCTCTGCGAGGGATGCCGCGCGGTGCGTGCTATAGATTCACTGGGGCGAAAGCGGCGCTAGGCCGTTCTTGCTCGGCGGTTGGCGCGGCGGACCGACTGCAAGCGAACTTGATATTTCGGGGGCGGCACATATGAGCGCACATGAATACGCATATGCGCGCCATGCAGGCGAGGTTCGGCGGCGGCGGGGCGGCGACGGGCGTCCGTTGGCGACGGCGACGGCGACCGCGCGCGCGCGCACTCGCGCGCATGCGCGCGCCCGCGCGCGCGCATTGCCGCAAACATGTGCGCTCGATACATAGTCGGCATTATGCTATATATATATATATATAAATATATATGTATACACATGTTTATATGTATATGTATCGTAGATATGGGTATATATGTGTCGTAGATATGGTCATGTCTACACTGGTAACGTGCTTTCAATCAACAGCTTGTTCAGCTTAGCGTAATACGGAAGCGCTGCGACAGCTTCCCCCCCCCCCCCCCCCCTCCCTCCTGCGCAGGAAGGCGCCGGGAAGGGGGAAAGTGGGCGCCAGGGAAAGAGAGCTCCAAGCTGATCCTGCTTGAAGACGCTTCGGCTCTGAGGCCGCCGAGGGCCCAGACAGGGCGCGCGAGGGCCCGGGGCGGGCCTGCCCGAGCATCGAGGCCGCCGCGAGGCATGCCGCCAGCAGCAGCCGTGCTCCCCTTGGCTCTGCTGCTGGCCTTGACCGGCAAGGCGATTGCATTAGCAGCAGGGGAAGGGGGGGGGAAGGAGAGAACGCGGGCAGCACTGGCAGATGGCCGCAGGGGGGGGGGGGGGGGGAGGAGGGTGAGGAGGCGGAAGGAGGAGGATGAGGAGGGAAGGAGGAGGAGGAGGAGGAGGAGGAGGAGGAGGAGGAGAAAGGAGAGAGAGATCCGCCAGGCGATGGACGTCGGCCAGCGCGCGGCGCCGCCTGGAGGAGATGGCCCCCCTGGCGGCGGCCCGCCTGGAGGAGGTGGCCCCCGCGAGCACGGCGACGACCCCGGGGGCTGCGGCGTCGACCTCGCGGGCGACGACGAGGAGGATGAGGAGGGCGAGCAGCTTGGCGGGCTGCGCAAGGCCCCCTTCGGCATGCACCTGCGCCGCCCGCCCAGCAAATGCAGGCACTGCGGCGAAGCGAAATGCATCGGCAGCGGTTTGTGCCTCTCGCTGAAGTGCCAGGATTGGAGCAGTGCCAACCGCCGCCACAGCGCAACCTTCGGCCTCTATGAGCCCCCGAAAAAGACGCAGGGCGCGAATAATAATACTAAGGGCAGGAAGAGAGAAGAGCGCGGCGCCTAGCGGCCGCGGACCGCGATCGGCTTGCAACGAGCTTAGGATGGTTTGCTTTTTTCCCTCATTCTTGCCATCCTGTACAGGGGCGCCCCTCCTGTGCAGGAGGGCGTTCCTAGGCGGTGGCAGCACATCAAGCAGCGCGAGGCCTCAGAGATCGCAGAGCACGGGCGCGTCCTCGCGCCCCCGAGGCCGAAACCCACGGGCCCCATGACTGCAGGCCCATGGCGGACCCCCATCGTGCACTTCGAGGTTGACACGGAACCAGCGCGTCATGGCGACGCCGCGTTCTTCCCGAAGCCTGCGCCAAAAAGCCCGCCAGTGATGCCACCGCCTACGCTGAAACCGAAGCCCAAGTATGGCCCCCGCCCGCCAGCCGCTCCACCGCCAGCCGCTCCAATGCTGACATGATGGGCACGCTCAGGCAAGCTGCGGCAGCACCCACGGCGCATGAGGTGGCGCAGGAGGTCGGGCGCGCGCTCCAGCAGCAGCAGCAGCAGCAGCAACAGCAGCCGCAGCAGCAGCCGCAAGTGATCGTGATGCCGTGCACGCCTCCGCGGCATGCCTGGCCTCAGGCGGCGATGCCTCAGGCCACTCTGCAGCCGCTGCCGTTCCCCATCGTGCAGTTCGCAGCAGGAGCGGCGCCGCCGCCACCGCCGCCGCCGCAGACCGCAGCAGGGCAGCAGCCGCCGCCGCCGCCCCAGGCAGCGCGCCACGCAGCCGCGAAGTGGGGGCACACCTTCCCTCCAGAGCCGCCGCGTACGGCAGCCACCCCAGCAGCAGAGCCAGGCGCAGCCGAAGCCCCATCAGAATGCGAGGTTTGAATATCGGCTGGCACAGGGGGGGGGGGGGGGGGGGCGGAGGCAGCATCGGAACCGACTCTGAGAGTCCAGAAGAGTGGCCGCTGACGGTTGAGGAAGAAATTCAAATGGCAGCGACAGCAGCTGCATCCGAAGCGAACCCGCTTGCAGTGAAGGGCGAGGCTGGAGACGACTCTGATTCCGAATGCGAGATCATCTCCATGCAAGTGCCGAACATGCAGAGGATCCACCAGGCCGTAAAAAGAGAGCAGCAGGGCGCCGCCAGCAGCAGCGCCGACGGCATGGCGACGCCAGTGGGGCCAACCACCGAGGAGGAGCCCGCCGCCGCAGAGGCCGCGGCAGAGACGCAGGCGCCCGGGGCAACTGCAGCAGCAGCGCAAACCGACCTGCGGCGCCTGCGCGGGAAACAAAGCCGACCACCTGCGAAAAGGGCACCGCGGGGTGCGCACAGGGCCCCTCCCAGCCAGGAGGCGGCTCCGCCGCGGCCGACGGAGGAAGCGGCACCGCCGCAGCAGACGGCCCCCAGCCAGGAGGCAGCTCAGCCGCAGCCGACGACCCCCACCGAGCTGCTGCCCCAGCCGACGCCGACGGCCCCCAGCCATGAGGCAGCAGACTGCTCGTCCAGCCCCGACGACGCCCGAGGGTTTGAAGGGCCCGGAGAATTAAGCCAGAGCAAGGGGACAAGCTCAGGCAGCCCAAGCAGCGTACGACGCCACCGCAGGACAACAGCGCGCTGCTGAGCGAGAGAGCCCAGACCCTGCCGCTCAGCCCACCTCCGCCGCTGACAAAGAGATCCCAGGTCCCACCGCTGAGCAGGAGGACCAGAGCAAGAAACGCAAACCCGACATGCAGAGCGTCGGCGACGGCCCTTCCGAGAAGAAACAGAAGGGCGACACGGACAAGGGCGACGGCGGCTCCAAGCCAGACGGCGGCAAGGAGCAGGCCGCCTGAGGCAGTCTCTTCGTCGCAGCGCGCGCCCTGCGACGCGCTGGTGGCCGCGCGCCACGCAAAAACACACGTCGCCATAAAATCAACCTCGTGCACAGGAGGCGCCGCTTCAAGGGGGGGAAAGGATAGGCAGAATGGTGGAGGCGAAGTCAGACGGAGGAGAAGCGACATGCAGGCATCGATGCCGCATGCGCGGCCATGTTGGTTCCGCAGAGGAGAGCAACGCCGCCTGTCAGAAATCGCGTCTGACCGATTTCACAACCAATCCGAGGAAGGTGAGGCAGCTGTCAGAAGTCGCGTCGGACCGATCCCACCACCGACCCACCTCCGCACGGACATCTCCAGACAAACTCCTTTCGAAAGAATTCTTTCGAAAGAATTAGTCCGTTGATTTTCTTATTGATTTAGCACAAAAGGTCACGAAATAACTCTGTCGAAAGAATTGTTCAAAAAAAATGCTTTCTGAGGAGCTCCCTTCCAGGGCCGAATCAACTCCTGCGTGGATCTCTGCGGGCAGGCTCTCACAACGCATTCGAGTTCTGAGCGGAGGTTGAAGGGTCATTCTCATACGTATAATACATGTAATATGATGTATAACTGTCATGCGCATCCATGCCTTACCTTGCGCGCGCCGTGCATCCGCCTGCGCGCGCGCACCGCGTCCAGTCACATAGCGCGCTGCACGCGCACTGCGCGCGCCTGCGCACGTGCACCACCTGCGTCGGCGGCGGCGGCGGCAACGGCGGGAGTTGGCCAGCAAAGGCAATATCGCACGCGTGCGCTTATCATGCGTTTAAGCGCCGCCCCCGTCAAATAACCTCAGCAATTGCAGTCGGCGGGCCGTTCAACCGCTAAGCGGGCGGTGCTGGTGCCGTTCGGCCCTTTGCGTAGATCGCATAGTTTCGCCGCGCTGAGCAGATGCGACTTGTCCGCAGGTCTTCGCTGCCGCGCTACGCTCGCGGAGTCTCTTCGTACCGCCGTAAACCCAGGCGGCGAGGTCACCGCAGACCTGCCCTTTGAAAAAGTAACAACACCCAGCTGCGACTTCTTCTGCCCTCCTGCACAGGAGGGCGACGGAGGAGGAAGAGGAGGGGGAATATGAGGAAGAGGAGGTGGTATATTTTGTTCGGAAGGAGGGCCGCGGGCCTCCTGGCGATGCGCATCTGCTCTGCGCGTCGCAGGACTGACTGGACATCTGGAGTTCTGTCGGCTCCAGATCTGCCGCTTGCTCCAGCATCTTCGGCACCCGCCCGCAGTGGGTTCTGGTTCCGCGATGACATCGCAGTTCTTCGTTCTCTTGGCGGGCGGGCCGCATTGCCTGCCGGCGTCTGCGATCGGGGCCGCCTTGGGCGCGCGCGTGCCACTCGAGAAAGCCAAGGCCAAGGCCAAGCCCAAGCAGACCGCCCCCGATCACGGCGCGTTGAATCGCACGCTCACTTCCCTGAGGTACCAGACCAGCGCCGCCGCCAAGGACGAGGAGAAGAAGAAGGCCGCCAAGGGAGCCCAGGCGAAGTGGAACTCTCTGGTTAACGTCGAGGATAAGAGGCGCTTCTTGAAGATGTGGGGGGATAACGGCCGCGGTGAAACTTCGCCGGGATTGCAGTTCGCTGTGCACTTCGAGCAATCGTGTGTTCAGCAGCAAGAGGATGCGTTTTCAAACAGGGACAGGTATCTCATCCCCGCGCAGATCCTCGAGGAGAAGGGTTACTAGTTCATGGATTTCGACACCCGCAAGGAGGCCATCGAGTTTGCAGTCACTTTATATGAAGAGAACGCGAAACAATTCAACGCCAAGGAGGCGAATCCCTCGTGCATTCATGCCACGAATGAGGAATTGAGCAGGTATTTCTTCGTGGCGGACGAGGGGCATCGGAAGCCCTGGAAGCAGACCCAGTCCAAGAATAATTCTGGCGGCGCGGATGTGAAGAACGGGGCGCAGCTCCTGAGCGCGCGCGACAGCATGGGCGCCCCGTTGGCAGCAGCAGCGTCATCACCCGACTGGAACGCGCAGATCAAGGGCGAGGACCCCGCGATCCCCGAGGTGAAGGAGGTGGCGAAACTTCTAAAGACAGCAAAGGAAAATTGACCTTCCGCTCCTCTCTCTTCCCGTTCCGCCGCTCCCTGCCCCGAAGCTCGTCGGCGCTGGGCGGCAGGGGTGCGGCGGGTGTGTGCGTGGGGGGTGGGTGGTGGTGGTGGTGGTGGTGGTGGTGGTGGTGGTGGTGGTGGTGTGGTGGTGGTGGTGGTGGTGGTGGTGGTGGTGGTGGTGGGTGGTGGTGGTGTGGTGGTGGTGGGTGGTGGTGGGTGGTGTGGGGTGGGGTGGTGGTGGTGGGTGGTGGTGGGTGGTGAGGGTGGTGGGTGGGTGGTGGGTGGGTGGTGGTGGTTGGTGGGTGGTGGGTGTGGGTTGGTGGTTGGTGGGTGGTGGGTGGGGGTGGGTGGGTGGTGTGGTGGGTGGTGGGTGGTGGGTGGTGGGTGGTGGGTGGTGGGTGGTGGGTGAGTGGGTGGTGGGTGGTGGTGGTGGGTGGTGGGTGGTGGGTGTTGGGTGGTGGGTGGTGGGTGGTGGTGGTGGTGGTGGTGGTGTGGTGGTGGTGGGTGGTGGGGTGGTGGTGGTGGTGGTGGTGGTGGTGGTTGGTGTTGGTGGTTGGTGGTTGGTGGTTGGTGGTTGGTGGTGGTGGTGGTGGTTGGTGGTTGGTGTGTGTGTGTGTGTGTGTGAGAGTGTGTGTGTGTGTTGTGCGTGTGCGTGTGCGTGTGTGTGTGTGTGTGTGTGTGTGTGTGTGTGTGGGTGTGTGTGTGTGTGTGTGTGTGTGTGTGTGTATTGTGTGCGTGCGCGTGCGTGCGCGCGTGCGCGGGGGGGGGGGGGGGGGGGGGGGGGGGGGCGGGGCTCGGAGCTTTGGTTTTCTGCCTCCCAGGACTGGCTTGGATGGGCCGCAGAAGACCCAGGCGACTCTGCGCCAGTGCAAGAGCCAGCTCACTGCGAAGAGCAGGGCCGTCAATGAAGATAATAAGAAGAAGCTTTGGTCGGACTACTCGGCGGAGCTCGAGGGCAGCGTCAATGTCCCGGGCAACTTCGTGGGCGATTGCTACTGCCGCATCGCGATAGCCGAGGGTGCGCACGCCATGGACACGAAGGATTTGCCCGCTGTCAAGAAGAAGCTCGCTGGCGCGAAGGAAATGCTCGAGCGCCACCTGACAGGGTCGAAGGCTTGCAGACGCAGGTGTTCCGAGCTGCTCGGGCGCGCGCGAAGCTCTGGCAGGCGCGCGCGAGCACGCTCGGCGGGGAGGGGCGGAGGGCGAGGACGACGGGATGGGTAGACGAGAATAGTATACAAGCACGGGGGATGGACAGCCAGGAGAGACAATGGGACTGAAAGACATGCGCTCGCAGAGCGCGCTGCCGCAACCGTGCGTATACCCTCGCGGTTCGCCGCCACTTCACTCCGGAAAAAATGGGCGCGTCGACGACGCCGCGCCCCCTCCTGTGCAGGAGGGCGCATGCGAACATCGATCCTTCATATTCTTTGTATTCCGTGTCAGCTTTGCGGCCCGCGTTCCTTTCGTTTTTTCTTCTATTTTGGTACAAGCGCAAGCGCCATTGCGACACTGCGGCTCTTCCTCCTGGAAGGAGGTCGAAGGCAAGCGTGGGCGCGCTACTGGCGACCAACGCGCTCACCTACAACCAGGCCCAGTCGCTCTTCGACGACGCCCACGCGGGGGGGCGCACAGGGCTGCTCTCCTTGACCAGCCACCGAGGAGGTGATAAGAAACGCAAATGGGCAAACGTCGGTGGCAATGTATCTAAGAGGCCGCGGAGACGAATGCTTCGAGGGAGCTTGCGGCCCAGACCGTACTTCGCGCAGGTCCGCTGTTGGAACGAGAGGCGCAGCAACGAACAGAAGGAGTGGGTCGCTTTCGGCTTGCCACACGGATATGTTGCCCAGTTGGTGAAATACGGCTCGCTGGAAAAGCTGGAGAGCTTGCGCGGCCTGGACAAGGTGGGGGCAGATCGTGTGCAACGCTGCCTCTCGGAAATGCAAGCTGCTTCGATGATTCCTGCAGGCTTGTGGGCCGACGGCGCCCCCTGCCGGTGGGGCCGCGATCAGTCAGTAGAACTCGTGTGCTTAAATTTGCCTGGGCTGCCGAAAACGATGGAGGAGCACAAGCTGCGCGTGCCCATCGCTGGCTTGACGAAGGCCTCCATGAGCACGAACACGTGGCATGGCATTTTCGATGTGATTGCTTGGAGTTTTCGGCTCATGGCTACAGGTGCATACCCTGCCGCCCGCCGCGACGGCGCAGCTTGGTGAGAGTTTGACCATCACAGGGCCTACAAGGCATCTGCAGATCTGGGGTGCAGGTCTGCGCCGGTGCAAATGCGCGCAGATTGGGAATGTTGGAAAAGTGTATTCGGGTTCCCGCAGTTCAACGAGAAGGCGGGGTGCTGCTGGAGGTGCCACGTGACGCCGCAGCAGGCCCCTCCTCCCGTACTCCCCCTCGCCTGCCTCCTCGTGCTCTTCTTCGCCCTACGCGCCCCGCTCTCCTCGTTTCTCGTTCGCGCAGGTCTTCCAGCCGCAGCGCATCTGCAGCGCGGCGCCGTGGCGGAGCAACGGGCGCACGAAGGCGCCATTGATCCAGCACCTAATGGAACATGATGTCACAATATCGCCAATGATGTCAGTTCCTTGGGTTGACCAATCCGTTTGGATAACCGATTGGTTACGCGCAATTGATTTGGGCGTTGCAGCAGATTGGTTGGGGCACATGTTTTTCCGATTGGTTCAACTTAAGAAATTTAGTGGCCCCACGAACGACGCGCAGTGCCAAGAGTTGTGGAATCGCCTGAGTACTCGGTGCGAGCAGAACCCAGAGATGGATCGCATTCATTGCTTGGCCATGCAAACTATCAAGCACAAGAATGCAATGCGGTTTTCAGGGCAGGCTGCCGTCATCAAGGACATGATACCCTTTGGGAAAGCACTCGCAGACGAGCTCTGCGACCCGAATGTCACGGAGGAGGCCGCGATGAGAAAGGCGATGTTTTATTTGTCTCAGTGTTCTCTTTGCTTGGGAAGTGGTTGCCTGAAGGGGGGGCGCTCTGAATGAGCAGCCGATCATGTTCAGCCTGCAGTGCACCGCTCTGCGCGGCACGCGCCCGGAAGTGTTCCACATCGGACCGAAGCTTCATGAATTGCTCGAGATGGGCTTGCAATCATTGCGGGGCCATCAACCCGAGACATGCTCGACTTCCAGGGGTGAGGACTTCGGAGGCACGGCCGCTCACTTCGATAAGCGTCGTGGCGGCGCACTCGCGCCCAAGGGCTTCAGCGTCGCATTGAAGAGCAAATTTTGTTCGCAGCCCTTCGCTAGGATCTGTCGATGGCTCCTCGGCCAAATCCAAAACAGATGTCGCCTTCGCCTCCCCCCCTGTGCAGGAGGCCCCCATCCCGCGCAGGAGAGGCTACGCCGACTCGTTTCGGAGCTCTCCTTCCCCGCCCCCCCCCCCCCCCGCCCCGCCATCCGCCATTTAATGTCCAATCGTATTCCCCCATGCTCGTCTTCGCCGCCGCAGCCGTTTTTGGCTTCAGGTTTTCTGCGGGCTGCCCGACCCGAATTCAGGAGTTCACCATGAGAGTTGCCATGGCAGCGTGGGACGCTCGATGCTCGACGCGCGGCGCCTTCGCTGCGGCCGACGCGCAGTCCTGGCGCTACGTGCAGGCGCGGGGCGGTTCTTGGCGGCGTCGCCGCTGCCAGCAATGCGCCCATAATTGCCGCCTTGGCCTCCGCCAGAAGGTTCTGGAGCACTGCCGAGGGCCCGGGGCCGAGAAGCTGGTCGACGAGCGGCTGGCGATCTTGTCGGAGACGCATGCGGCCAAGAGCGGCGGGAGGGGCTCACAGGCGAACCAGCGGCGACGCCGTCGCTGAGTGAAACGCGCCGCCCCTGCGCCCAGAATCGGAAGCCGCGCGCCCCCTGTTGCGCTCGCAGATAAAAAAGCCCCCTGTCGAGGAGGCGCCGCGGGGAGGTGGGGGGGGGGGGGGAAGGAGGAGAAGGAGGAGGAGGAGGAATAACATCATATGTTAGGGCCATCATGAAACCAACCTAGAATCAACATAGAACAACAGGAAATCAACATATAATCATGTGTAAGGGTGAGGAGGACCAATGGACCGACCCCACCCCCGAGTGTCCGTCGGTAGACGATGAGGGACGATGGTTTTACCCAACGTACCTCCAAGTATCGAGTACCTGTCATCCGAGCCAAGAGGGGCGATGGATATGAGCAAGATAGGAGGAAAGTAGGGGGATTCACACACACCCCCCGTCCCGATCCCGCCCGATGCCAACGCACAAAAGCGAAAGGCACCGAAGCGGGGATCGGGATAGGAGAGTGAATCTCTACTGAACTCCTGTCTGCAATCCACTGCTTCGGCCCAGGAAGGAAAGGAAGGGACAGCCAAAGCTCTGTCGTAAGGTTCGTACCCAACGGCGGCGCTAACCTGCAAAAAGTTTTACAGCGCCAGCCGCCGAGATAGAACCCAGGACAGTGCTGCGGGCTGGAGAGAAGTGGAATGGAGAGACTGAACTCTTATGACACCGACCCAAACGGTCGGTGCCCGAAGCAACACATGATAATCATGAATATGAAGTCTTCAGTCCAATACCAAATCAAAGTAATCAAATCATTCACGGTACGAGGGTGGTGAAAATCTTTTTATGCAAGTTCCATATCCAATCTGTACCAGATGCAATATGTACGTCTTGCCACAGTTCAAATCTAAAGGATATTTATGCAATTGTGCATTATGCGATTTTTTTTTTTTTTTTTTGAATCTATATGAGTAGTATTATCCCATCATGAGGATAGCTGTCACCATAAACTTTCTCACAGTTGTTGAGTCCATGAAGAGGAAGAATCCTTGAAGTGATATACTGATCAAAAGGTAAGTGCGAGCGTCCTCGAATACTACATGTCATCGAAGAAAATGATATAATGCATCAATAGGCACATCAACAATACGATAAAGTTGGAAGCCAATCAAAATCTTATGGGCGGCATGGCAACCAGTTTCCTGGTGCGTCAGCGTGGAGGGTCCCAGCGCCATGATCTGCCCGTATATTTCCCCGATATGTACTTCTTATTCCATGCAGTCGCGCCCCATCCATTATTGGCGAACGGATCCCACGCTTTGATCCAGATGAACTCGCCCCAGTGGTCGTACCACTGGCGGTCATACGGTGCAATTTGCCTGTCATAATAGTGGGCACCGTATTCAGCACTGTACCCGTGGGTCACATTCGAAATGGCGGGGCGCTTTGCCAGAGGTGGTCCATCATCGGGACGCGCAGGCGCATATCTGGCAGCGGAGGCGGTATGGCCATGGCTGTCGAACGCGCCGGAAGAAGTACGATACTCGGATGTGTGTGGTGGTGGCTGGGGGGTTGGATCGGTCCCGCTCCCCCTAAAGTCACCCCCACTACTGCTTCCTGGAGCGTTGCCGCTGCGGTTTCCCGCTGCACTGGCGGTCTCCTGAAGCTGAGAGTAGTATTCTTCGCGCTCTCGCTTAACACCGGATCGGATCTCGTCCCGGGACCCAGTCAAAGACTGTGGGTGTGCACGAATTTCTGCGGCGGTGATGGCACCGCGGAGAGACTCGCCCGGGACGTGAACGGTAAGGTGGTTGCGCTGAAAACGTTCACGAAGTGTTTCGGCTCCAAGGTTCGGCGCTCCGACCTCTTTCCTCTTTTTGGAGGCCTGCCAGAGGCGATCGGCCTCAGTGGCAACTTCTAACGTCCATGCAACCCTACCAGCCTGAGTCCGAACTGTTGTCATCTGCTCACGAAACTCATCATCCTCCGCAAAGCGCTGTGCTAGAGACATGTATGGATGATACATGGGAGGATAATTTGGATTCTCAGGCGGGATGCCGTCCGCGTCGGCGTCTGCACGTAGCTTGTCGCACTCCTCCCGAGATGGAGAATTCCAAGCTAGCCACTTCTGATGCCGTTTGTCAGCTTTCTTCCCCATGTTTTGAAGCTCGTCTTTAGCGTCTGTCTGTGGCTTCTTCGAGCCACGCGTATCAATGGGGGCAGCTGTGATGCGCTGGGCGACGACATCCGGCTGAGTGGCGGCAAACGCAACGAACTGTTCTCGCCAGGCCGCAACTTCGTCCGGCCATTTGGAGTTCTCGTACCTCATGCAAAAGGCACATTTCAGAGTGGCCCCAGGCGTGTCCAAATCAGCTGGCATCCGAGCGTTGCAAATTGCGCAAGACGGGATGCGAGTCTGTAGCTCTGGAGGTGCCAGTCCTGTGCTCTCGTCGAACTGAACGACCCCTGCGAGTAGGGTCGCGAAATTCTCCTGAGATACGCTCCCACCTGGCGCAGAGACGATTTGGCGGGCCCGATCGAGGTGATCAGGTTCAAGTGGGGCAAAGATCTTCTCGTCGTCTTCGTCGAAGATCTTGTCAAGGTCGCTGCGGTTTCCCGCTGCACCCTGAGACTCGGCGGAGGCGGAAGCGGCGACAGCCTGGTATGCATCTTGGAGAACTTGAGTGGCGAGTGTGCGTTGTGATAACTGTGAACCAACGACAGATTCAATAACGGTTTTGGTGGCCTCCACATTGTCTTGCGATGCTAGGGTTTCCCCTTGCTTCGTAGCCAATGTGGAAATCTTTCCGTCGTGGGGCGCCTCATTCACGAACTCATCCTCCACATAGGTCTCTGTGCCCATGCGGAGTGCAGCAAGGCCAGGATGATTCTGCACAACCTCGGCGTTCTCAATGTCGATGAGTGCAAATTTGTCGCCAGCCTGCTGGTAGAGGTTCAAGTATGCCATGGCGCACCATGAACGTCTGCCGTATGCCAGGGTTCTGTATCGGAAAGTACCAATGCACTGGAAAAGGTACTTTGTGAAAGCTCTGTGTCCACATTGGTCTGGGAAACGGTGACACCATGGTGCATCGCAGTTGAACTCGAAGGTCATTGTTGTATTTGCGATATCGTCCATGTTCAAGACAACGGTGTACTCCATGGTCTGCTTCACTTTGGTGTTAACGACACCGTGATGCCCAGATCTACGAACAATGTGGACTTTCTTGACTGCTTTGAAATAGTCTGGTAGGTCGGACTGATCTGGTCCATATGTGAGAGTTTTCTCCGCGTTATCCTCCATTGTTTCGATTTCATTGCGGATATCATTCAGCTCTGGGGACCAGTCATCCTTCTTGAGGAAGTCATCATCAGCATGTTCTGGAACATGTGGCACAGTGTCACCATTGCTGCGATTTCCCGCTGCGCCGTCATCATAACTTTCCTCTGGAAAATCCGTTGGTACAGGGATTTCGGTCGGCGAGCTCTGGTCCTGTGTGGGGACCGGCATCTCTGTAGGTGAACTGTGATCGTCTGCCGCCAGAGGGTGATCCTCCGCTGCCGGCGGAGGATAGTCGGGCGAGTGTGGAGTGATAGTCGGCGACGGAGGGTCAACTGCCATTGGTGTCGGTTCTGGTACGACTGTCGGCGATGACTGGGCCGGAGGTACATCGTCAGTGGGCACGTCCAAAGACTGAGGGCTCCTGATCAATTTAAGCAATTCACCTGGCTCAGCTTCACGAGCATCTATGTCGGCGACCTCCTCAACCTCTGGGGGCTGTTGACTGGGGGCGCTGCGGTGTCCCGCTGCACTAGAGGCGTCTGTATGCCTCTGGCGCAGTGGAGCACGAAGATCTCCCACAGCCCTGACGTCACTGGTCGGCGTCATGATCGCATGACGGGGTGGAAAGTTAACTGGGGGACCGAAGCGAAGGTCATCTGGGAGTGAGTTGGCGTCAAAGTCTGGGCAAGGTACAACGCGGGCAAGCGTGTTGCCCGCCAGCATGCCCTTCGTGCCATCCCAAACGTTCATCCAGTGATCTCCGATTTTCACGGTCACGTATCCCATGAACTGGCCTACCTCGCGAATGGGTCCGAATAGGGATCCCATTGGTTCGCCTTCATGAGGGCTAACGCGCTCGCCAACCCAGGAACCATCTGAGTGTTTCGATGGCGGGTGAGAGTAAAAGTAGCAAGCTTGTCTTGTTTGAACGTAGTCTCCAATCCGATAGGTCTCGTGGGGACCCATGGGCGGCCAGGCTGACGTGATGTGGCTAACGCGGCCCTCAGTGGCAGCCTGTAGAAATCATTGGTCGTGACGCTCGTGAATCTGACGATTACGCTCGCGCTCCTGGTCTGTTGTCAACTGCGAAGCTGCGGTTTCCCGCTGCATAACAGTTGGTATAGAGACGTCAGGGGCGGATGTGTCGCCAGACTCGTCACGATGTGCTCGGATCGGAGGTGCCACAGGGCGGATGTTAACCAACCCGACGGCCTTTCTAGCCGCTGTTAAGGCATTGATTGCATCAGCGAGTCTACTCTGTGTCCTCAGCAGCGCGGCCTCGGACTTAGCAAGGGCGGCTTCCCTCTCGGTGGCCTTCTGGGCAGCAGCCGCGGCCGCGTTGTGTGGGTCTAACGTGAGGCCCTCAACTCCCTCGGAGACTTCTTCCACGGCTGTATCTCTCGGCGCGGCGGTCTCCCGCTGCTCTGCTGCGATCTCTCGCTGCACGTGCGGGGGGGCCGAAGCGATGGGAGTGTGTGCCGGTGGAGGTCCTGGGGGGAGCGGCGGAACAGGCGGCGAAGCCTTGGCAATACCTTGTCCAGGTACAGCTCCCACTGGTGGCGGCGCATGCCGTGGTGGCGGTGGTGGAACCCTGTTGTCGCCCACGACCTGGCCAGGATACACGTTGGGAGCGATCGGCGGCGGTAACTCTCCTGGAGGAGGTCTGCCGACGCCTTCTGGTGGCGGGGCCTTCCTCTGGGGTGTCTTGGGAGCACGTTGCCCAGGCTGGCCTGGCTGGAGTGGAGTCGGAGGCGGAGGCGGAGGCGGTGGAGGCTTCTTTGGCACATCGTTGCCTCGAGCCAGGGGTCTGGGCTTGTGCACAGTCGGAGCAGACGGCTTAGGTGGGGTTGGAGGTGCAGCTGCGGTTACCCGCTGCGCATCGCCCCACGGGTTATTGCCATGGCCATACACTTGCCATGGCCACGAAACTGTGGAGCGCTCATACTTGGACCGTGGCTCAGAATCACGAGGAGGTCTGGCCAGGTCGTCGTCTGGGCGCCCCCAGATTATTTTGCCGGTAGCGATGTTCCTGCAACGAATAAGACAATGTACTGGGATGTCGCGTTCTGCCATTATCGCGCCCTGTTTACCCTTCCACCAAGTGATGCCAGCCGTAGCGCATTTCTGATGGTCAATCTGAAATTCACACTGTTTCTTAGCGGAATGAAAGACGTATGGCGGTATGGTGGTGTAGGGGTTCTGGCCGCAAGAGTGAGAGAAAAGATGAGCGGAGGCAAAGACCTCGGCACGGGTTGCCCCATGCTTGTGGTCTCGCTTGTCGAATCCTTTGATTATGCCTGGGTTAGACCTTGGTGAGCCTTCGGTAATGCTCCGCACTGAAGACAGCTCGGTTGCGTGCCAGAGATATGGAGTGTCATGAACAGACAACTCCTCCCAACCCATGTTGTGGGCTGTGGAATATGGGTGCACCTCGGACTGACCACCTGTGCTTCGTATGGCCAAGATGCGGCCGAACGGAAACGTAAGTGGATTGAGGTCAGAGCCGACGGGTGCAAACACTTCTGTGCGCGACTTTCCATCTGCATGGTATTGCAGCATACGAATGGCCATGTAACAATAGTAATCGGCCAAGTCGATGTAGTCACCATTGTCACGCTCAGTTTCCCAACATGCTAGGACGGCCTCGTTCGTGGGTGTCTTGCGGTATTCCCATTTCTCCTTCTTTCTGTGGTAGTATTCTTGCTGGCTGCGCTGCCAGCAATTCATCGCACACTCTCGAAAGGTGGATGTCTTGGAAAAATCGATGTTCAGACGCCGATCGTGATATGCGTTGGTCACTCCACTTGTGTGACGGAGTATCGTCATGAGAAACTTGCTAAACTCCCAGCGTCCGAAGTCGCATCCATCAGGAAGAGGTGGGCCGTATGGGCAATCTCGCCATGGGGGCAAGGCGATCCACTCATATGCTCCCTCGAACCAGCGGCTGCCGACGAGATCGTCGGCGTATTTGAGCACGTGAATGTCCTGTTCATTGGTCAGGCGCCGCGGGTCGTTCTCGGGGACATTGTCCGGGATTGTTCTGCGAAGCAGTGGATCGACATCAAAAATGACAATGGCATTTGGATGATCGGGATCAATCAATGCTAACTCTCGTGGGGTCTTCCATCTGTCCATGTCATCTGTACGCTTCTTGACCCCGGAGAAGTAGCATGCCCGCTGTGGTGTCAAAACTTCGTACTTGGACGATGTCTCTTCGGCTACGGTTTCCCGTTGCAAGACCGTGTCATCGTCCTCGGACTCAGCGGTCGTCATCGGGTGGTTGTCCATCCACTGCTGGGCCTCCGGGTTGAGAGCCATTTCTTCCGCCAATCGGAGGTGCCGGGCATCGCCTTTACCGTTCTTCATAAGGTCAGGGTCGAGCAGGTAAAGGCCGGCGTAAATGGCGGCACACAGTCGTGCGTGTCTCTCGCGCCAGGAGGTCTCGGATGTGCATTCCATGTAGCCAGTGATCCAAGAGTTACGGTCTGGTCCAAGCGATTTATTACGAGTGTCCTGGAGAAGGCCTCGGTATAATTTGGACATCTGAGAAACATGATCGGCCATGACATAATCGTCCTGAGTCATCACTAATGCATATGTCGGGTCAGCCGTCGTGTCCTCTGTGACTGGCAAGAAGGTAATGTCACCTTCTTGGTTCAGAACGGCGCGCATCCCAAGGTCCTCACGCTGCTGAATAGATTCTGCGTTGGAAGCAAAGGCCGTGGTTGCGCGCGTGGATGTCTCGTCTTCGTTTTCATACCAGATCGCTTAAGATGTGCTGTGATCATTTTGGCGATCTCGGGAGCGACGGTAGGCGGGGCGGCGGCTGTAGCAACGGTTTCCCGTTGCACAGCTGCGGTGTCCCGCTGCTTGGTCCAATTGCAGAGGTTATGAGCGGCACGCATGCACATCAACTCATTGGTCTTCGCACGATCAACGTTTGATGCTGAAACGTGATCGTATAGACTCTGGATGTGTACTTGACGATGGTGCCACGCGATCAGCAACATGTGGGACAAACTATGAGATTGTGGCTCATTAAGCGGCTTCACTGCGGGCTGTTTGAAAGCGTAGAACTGACTTGGCTTAGAGTTCATTACGCCGTAAAGGTTCTTGAGTGTTGCAAAGGTGACCCATTGCGCAGCGAAGCGAGCCCAATTCGCACCTGTCTTCTGGCAGTGCCATCCATCATCCTTGGTGCGATCCATAGCTTGTGTCCATGCCGAGTTGTTGATCACGGAAATACCACGTGTCTGCATAAGGATGCACATATCTTTCGAGATGGTGTCGAAGTGGTGAGGTAAGCCCCAATCTTTGGCCGTGCCAGGGCCAATGACGTGAGGATGTTTATACCAGTTCGCAACGTCGCAAAATCTATCAAGGCCGATAGTGATATGCGGCATCATCTCGAGCAGGCATCCTTCTTGTGCTTCCCACTTGCGTTGGTACGCACGGTGGTCCCGTCTCTCCCAACCCAGGTCCACTCTTTGGGCATCGACGCTTTTCTGATTGTAGGCTGGGAACGTGATGTCATTGTTGTTCCACCAGAAAGTGGCAGTGGCACCACGCTCATACCACAATTGTTTGTAATGAGCATCAAGGTCGGCCCAAGTGTCCCATAGGGCTTCATCCATGTCGAAGTAGCGTTTTCTTTGAGCGGTGTCCATATTCTGGGCGCGCATCTCTCTGAGCGTGGCGATTCTGTCGAGGATATCACGATGGAGACTCCAGAGTGAAGAATCAATACCATCAATGGTGGTGCCTTTTTCAGCGTTGGTGATGATGATTCGTTTCCTCTCCGATGCGCGCTGGTCCAGGCGCTGAAGCTCTGGGACAAGGCTCAGGTCTTTGTAGTCTTCATCGGACGAACCCTCGGGGCGCTGAGGAAGATCCGTGCCTGGCTGCACGACGTGATCATCCCAGAATCCTGGAATGTAGGAGTAGAACCAGTCCAGGATACAGTCCCGAGCCGCGGAAGCTAGAGTAGCGAGAGTGGCTCCTCCCATGTACTCTTGATGCACTGGGGTTGGGACGAGTAGCGTTGAGAAGGGTTGTCCAACTTGGCGAATACAATCATAACTGCACAGCATGTTGATGGCCTCTTCAGGCGTATGGTAATTCTTGCTGGCTTTTCCCATCATAGGTCCCGAGTCGGTGAAGATGTAGAAGAATGGGGTGGCAGTGCCTGTAGGTCCAAGGGCATGGTTAATGGATAATCCAAGATCCTCTGTGGCGATCTGCATCCAGCCATTCTCATCCGCGAAGCATTTGAGCACGGAAGCGTTGGTCCACGTGTGATGCTTAGCGTGATCGAAGTCAATGAAATCGTTAGTACTGTCACCGCGGGATGTAGAGTCGGCACAAACCAACAAAGGGTCGGAAGCCAACAAAGGAAAAATCTGTTGGTTGTGTGATGGGCATCCGAAGATGTTTCGCCTTTGGTGTCCCGGGGCCCAACCACTAGTACGAACGGGACTCTCGTTCGCCTCAAGATCCTCACGCCAGGGGTCATCACCGCTGCGGTTTCCCGCTGCGTACCGATGGCTACCTGTGTCGGTGAGGCTAGCGATGGCAATGGGGCGAGACAAGTGGCCCCCAGATCCGCACGGCGGGTCCAAACGACAACTGCCCCCTCCTATGTACTGGACATGGTGTTTAGGCGAAGCCGTTCTCATGTCACTGTTGAGGTCTCGAGCGGGGATGTCGATGAACGAGTTGTAGCTGTTTTCCACGAACGAGCCAACCGAACCTGCGCAGTCGCTCTTGTGTGGAAGAGCTTTTCCGTGTGTCAATCCAGAAGAGGGCCGCTGGACACCAAAATTATGTCCGTGGTTGGGCGTGTCAAGGCTGTCTAGACCTAATGGGCGATGCTCCTTTTTGTACATGTTATATGTGTCGTCAAGAGAAGAGCTCACCCATCCACCAATGGCGGTGGATCCAACTGTAGGCCATGCACCTTGGAGTCCTTTCCACAAGGACGTGGCGGCGTGTGAGAGGCACTCAAGAGATGGCATCAACGGTGGCTCGCTGCGGTCTCCCGCTGCTATGCTGCGGTCTCCCGCTGCACGGCCGAGAGCCTCGGTGCGAAGCCAGTTGAAGTGTTGAACGATGCTCTCCAATTGGTCATTCATATCCTGGTCGAGGCAAGCCTTGGCTACATACGAATGCAGAACAGCAAAGAATGAAACCCAAGGGAGTGTCGTCTCCTGCAACAAATTTTGCATCGAAATCTCAACATCCATCTCGACGGCGTTACGAAGGTCTTTGCGTGAGCATTCAAGGAAGCAAACGCCAGAGCCCTCTGGTGCCTGAGTAAAAGCTATCGGGAACTTATTAGGGCCTGCCCACGGTAGCTGAGTATCGAACGCAGCTCCAACAGTGGGTCGAATGATTGGTCCGTCTAGAGGAAGAGTGCAGGCTGGGCGCTGGATCATCGGAAAGGGACGATCGAAACGTAGTGTCCCTACCGTGATGTCAACCATGTCAACGTCCTGGTCATCGCCGCCCTCTAGCGGGGGTTGCCCTCCGCGTGGAGCGCTAGGGTTACCCCCTGAGCTCGATGCGGTGCCCCGCTGCATGCTGCTGGGGGGGGAACGAGACCGATCCTGCAACTGTGTGTTTGAGCCGCCTACCGCGCCGGGGCCGGGCGGGGCGGCCGGAGTTTCCTCCGCTTGGGAAGAAACGCTGCGGTTATGCATAACATCTCGTATGACAAGAGTGCGTAATGGTGAAGAAGAGGATGGATCAGGGGAAAACGATGTCGAAAAATGGTGACCTGTATCAACCTTACGCCTAGTTCGGGTCGGGCTCTTAGCCCGGGTCGGTCCCGGGTCTTTCTTGGCCCGGGTCGGACTCTTCTGAGGAGACTTGCGGCGTTGTCGCGGGGACTTGGTCCGTGCCGAACGCGAAGCGTTGGACCCGGCTGTGATGCTGTGATGATGTCCACATGAGTGCAAACCCTCGTGATTAGGGCAACCAACACATCTCTTACCACATGCTGATCCAACGTCGCCCCAGGGGTCCTTGGAAGTGAGAGCAACTTCACAGAAGCCCGAACATCCTGGAGGTTTTGGGGGGTCGGCGGAGTGCGGTAGACCGTTGGGTGTAGTCCCCTCGTCCTCCGTCATAATATGTTGACGCATGCCCTTATTCAATGATGGCGAAGGACGAATGAGCGCAAGCTCGAGAAGTGTTTCCCAAACATTACTCTTTTTGGAGTCGAAATGTTTTGTCATCATGTCCGCAACTTGTTCCTTAGTACCTACGTGTGACAAATGTATTTGTTCATGTTGACAGACTTCCACGATCCAATCCAGGTTGATTCTATGCGTGCGATGGAGGTGCCGCAATGCGGCCGTCCTACCTTTCTTTACTATTTTGATAACAGCCTCATTGTCCTCGGCTATGATAAGCTGTACCTGCGGAGGGCTCTTATCAGAATGAACTTTGCGATGGTCATGTAGAGGATGTTCGCCGAATGTTGTTAGGGTGGATCGAGGAGAGTCGTAAGTGCCAGGGGCTGGGGTTTCCCCCTGCTTCTTATACGTTGGTGGCTTACGCTGTTTGCGAGAGGCGGCGGCAACTTTGTCGCGGGCCTTGTGCGTGCGTACAACGTGTTCCCAAAAGGTAAGCAGGGGGAGGCCTTCAACCCGGAGCGCCGTGTCCAACGCGACGATTTCGGATTCCGTAGAGGAATGCGAAACCACGGTTTGTTTCTTACACACGGCGTTGATCGGGAAGAAAGTGTTGGGGCCCACAATGGCGGCAAAGATGCCTGTCGTGGACTTCGACGTAGAAACGCAATCTGCATAGGAAGCGTCTGTAAACAGTATAATGGAAAGTTTATCGGCGGAATCGCCGATGAAACCCTGCAAGCTATGCGTCTTGGTGTGCTTGATGTAGCATACAAGACGATGCAGACGTTTGTCGCAAGCTCGATTCCATTTGGTAATCTCGCGTGCCAACATGCAGACTGGGTGTAATAAATCAAAGCGACAGCATCTTGCAAGATATAAAATTTTCATTAGAATGCTAGCCGACTCTGGGCCGAGGACGCCTTTGTCGTCAAAATCAGCTTCTGTGAAGGCGGAGTCCTCGATCCCAGGGGTTTCGGAGACGGGTAGGTCTCGGAACTTCATTTTCGGATTGTCTGGAATGGTAGCAGCAACCTCAAGGTAGCGATCGATACATTGATCAATATACCCGCTCATATTATATCGAACGCCACGGACATCTTTGGCAGTTTTGTAGGCTGCGGTGTCCCGCTGCGCTTGAGGCAGTAAAGGACGAATGGTCTCCATACGTTTGTTGAACTCGATGTCTGATACTGTATATGGAGCCTGTCCGCAACCGAGATATTGATCAAGTTTGGTGGGCGGATCGATCTTGATGCCACTGTCCCGGATGAGGTTCCATCCAGCTTCTAGGTTGTCTTTTGGGCCGGCCAGCTTGAAGTCGTCGACGTATACAGAAAGCACCAATCCAAGTTTAGGGTGGGTCCAAATGCATTCCCATCCTTGCATAGGAACGAATCCTTTGCTCTCAAGGCATGTCTTGCAGTGTCTCTCCCAAAAGACGCCAGCAAGAGGATGACCATAGAGAGCCAAACGGAGTCGGCACACTGGGTCTTTGTATTTAGCCCATGATGCTGGTCGACGTGCCGGTGGGAGGCTGATCCATGTATCGACTGGGTCAATTCTGCCATCACCGTACAACAGCGCCTGCGTGTATGCTGATGGTGCATCACTCTGGCCACCATTGTAACCGGGCATGTGTGCGACAGCATCAACGAGCTTTGACGCCTCAATATGTGATGCGCTGGATGCGGCATCAGCGAAAACCGCTGCCAGGCCTGTTTGATCTTTCATAGTATTTCCCTGGCAGACAACGCGACCTTTGTATTTGCGCTGTTCAGGTGGGAGTTCGGAATGCTTCACAGTTCCGAGTTCGAGTAAATGCGCAAAATGAATGTCCTTGCCCTCCTTAATGGCCTGCGCTTTGACATCGGCGCGTTCAGCGACGGTGTCTTCCATCCATGTGGTCTGTGCGCGAAGGCGATCATATTCTCCACGGAGAGCGGCCTGAGCGCGTGGTTCTGCTGCTATTTGCTTTTTATTGAGGCTCTGGGTTACCAGTGCATATGAGGTAGTTTCATGACGCTCACGATGTGGCTGATCAGGCGTGTCTTTGGGAAGGACGGCCATGATAGGAGCATCAACGAAACCAGAAACCTTTCTCTGCCGGACAAACTGCGCGAAGGTCGGTTTCAGTGTGAGACCAAGTGGATTCAAAACACCGAATGATGGACCATCGTGTTCAATGTTTGTCGGTGATGCGATCGCCACTGCAGCTCTAGCCGGCGATGATGACGATGCACTGGTTTCCCGGTGCTCATTATCGGGTAAATAATACAGCACCGTAGTAATGTCTCGGGGACCACCAGGGACAGGGGCGTACAAAATAGTTTTGTCTGTGACGCCCTTGACTTGTTCATCTCGGATCGTGTCTCCGGTGTGCGTGTCAAGAGTGATTCGACGCTCGACACGGTCCCATGTCGGTCCATCCGAGCGTGTTGTTCTAAGTGTTTTGGCGTTGTTATCCTGACGAGACCAGGTCTTCAGAGTTGCCTCATGTCGGCGAGCACGAGCTTCGGAAACCAGCTTACCGAATGCACGTTCGCGATCGCGCTGGCGACCAGAAAGACACTTCCAGTACTCCACGAGACAGTGATCGGGCCTAGTAGTTTTCTGTATTTTGGTATCACGTCCCATTGATTTAATTTTGCCATCGGAAGTGTATTCTGGAGCATAGTAAAATCGCACGGTGCCTGTCCAGGGTTCTCCCAGGGCTCGATGATCGCTCTCACTGACTCCATCCCATGTGTCTCTGAACTTGTCCTGTCCCTGGAATGTCGATGTAGTTTCAAATTCACGAATTACATCGAACTTTTCCAATGGTACCGGTAGTCCTTCTGGGGCGTCCGTAGGGATAAACAACTGCAAACGTGGGGTACATATGTGACGAAGAATCGTAGCATCACGTACTTCCCAATAGTCTGGAGTTGCCGCAGGGGCGGTTGGTAATTCTGCCTCTGCGACGGCTGGGGTTTCCCCCTGCATCGGCGCATGAGCAGGGTCGTCCCAGTCCACAGGGTAGTTGCTGAGTCGTGGGTCATCGTTGCGCATGGGGTCCAAGCAGTCGCCGAGAGGTATTTTGGCCTCATCTGCAATGGACTCGTGCATGGGCGGGTTATGATGAGTAAGAACGCCGTCAGCGACTGGGAACTCAAGTTTAGCTGGTACGACGATATCTTTGACACGATGAACGTGACAATGGGTGCTGTCTGGGTATTTGGCATATGTGGCGGTGTCGACGACTAGGTAATCTCCAGACCATCGTCCGCCAGCATGCATATGATAACCCATGAACAATCCCTCGCGTGTCGTCTTCGTGAATTTCTTGCCATCACTATCTGTGTTGAGTTCCGGGTACAGGCATTTCCAATATACTTTGGAGCCAAAGGGTACTGTACGTCCATTGAATGACTCTCCGAAGCGAATCTCATATGGCGTAAGTTCCGCCTTATTTGGATCGGAAGATGCGGTACCGGTAGTAGACAGAGAGAAGTTGGTGGCATTACAGAAACATTGCATAGCCTCGCACCACCATTCATGTCCCAGACCAGAAGCCATAAGGACAGCCTTTGTGCCTTTGACCACGCGCTGCACAGCACGCTCTACAGTCCCGTTAGTCTGAGGTCGGTGTGGCGTGCTGGTATCATGGCGCCAGCCAAGTGTGGCACATGCTTTGATGAGTTCTTTGGAATTGTCGGTATAAATATGTTTAACCTCATCATTGGGGGCGACAAATTTCGTCAGACTAAGTTTGGTGGTTTCGGCATCCTTGTGCAATGCTGGATAGGCCATCATGGTGCCCGTGTGCTTGTCTAGGACAACAAGAGCACACCTTTCCTTCAGCCTGCCAGTGGCCTCATCATCTCCAATAATGATATGATCTGCTGTCAAGGAATCTCCAAATTTCTTCGGTACGAACGCCTCATAAGTAGAATCATCTTCGTTTTTCTCGAGATCTGAACGCATCTTATGTTTTCTTTTGCAAGGCTTGTTGCGAATCAAAGCTCGAGCGCATATCTCACAATCTGGGTGTTTGGGAGAATGAGTCAAGTAATGACTGGGGTCAATGCTCGGTCTCTCGACGACAGGGAGAGCGCACTCAGGGCCCTGCTGCGGGTCACCGCTGCACGAGGGTTTATTTAGAACCTCGAGGGTGTAACACCAGCATGGGCCTTTAGTGGGGGTCTCCTCTGCGGGGTCGATGGGAAAGGTCTGAAAGCGACCACGACCACAGTCCCTGTGAGACATGCTTTTCCACTGTGGCAGGATCACTCCGCAGCATGATGTCCTGACGCGTCGGCGTGGGCATTCCTTCGTGTGTCGCCTCGCGGAATACAAGGGGGTCGGCGGAGGTGGCGGAGCATCATGCATGTGGTCGATATTGATCTGTGGAATAAAGTTATGTACCACAGCCTGTTTAGGCTGGCCATGTGGGGGTGTTAGTACGCATCCAATTCTTCTGTTCCAATGTATATCCCAATCATCTTCCTCGACAAGACGACCCATGGACCAAACGGACGGGCAATTATCCATGACCAGGGTGTCTTTCTCGATGCCGAGTGCTGGGATTTTGACACGTACATGTTGGTTGACGATTCTCTCGCCATTGGCGGTTTCCAAAATGTGTTCTCGTCCAATGCGAATGCCCTTTTTCTCGGATTCTGTCATGTCGGCTTTATCTGAAATGTGTAATGCCGAACCGCTATCAAGGACGAAAGAACGCGATATTGCTACCGTGTCCTTTGTTGGAGGGGCGCTGGCTGCAGTTTCCTGCCGCGACGAAGCTGCAGTTTCCTGCTGCTCTGGTGCTGCAGTTGCCTGCTGCGCCGTGGCATATGTGTGGAGCAGCACGTCCTCCTGTGGAATTGCGACGTAGCAATAATCGAAGTGGATGTCCTCGTCGTCGTCCAGCCTCCGTATGAGGGCGAATGCATTCTCCTGGGCGCGTGTCAGATGAGCCTGAGAACGGATCCACCACCAATCGGGTATTGGATCTGGAACGTGGACAGCACCGCCTTTGTTTGGTGACTCCCGATACGGTCTCATCTTACGTCGAACCGTGAAAAAGTCGATATCGGTAGCAGCAAGGTTCCAGCGAACCTTTAGTTTTGGTGTCGATGTCGTCGCAGGCGGTTTGGTCTTGAGAATCTGGGCCTTTGAGATACCATGTGTAGGTGAAACTGCGAGGATCTTCTCGCGTATCACGTACACTCGGTTGGTGTTCCGAGCGGGAGAGCGCTGTCGTTGACTGGACTGCGATGTCCGACTGGAACGGGAGCCAGATCGTGAATCTCTCTGAGACCATCTTGTACCGCCTGGACTACGTGATCGGCCTTGCCGCTGAGACGAACGAGACGGCGATCGCGAGTCCTTCTGGGACCAGCGAGTGCCGCCTGGGCTCTTGGAGGGCTGTCGAGTGTTCGTTGAGAAACGACGGTTGCCCCCCGGACTCCTGGAGTAAGCCCTGCCCCCCGGACTCCTGGTGAAAGATCGTGATCTCTGCGACCAGCGTCTACCACCTGGGCTTCGGGAGGGGAACCTCTGTTCGCTTCTGGGCCTGCTGGGGCTGCGAGGCGGCGTCTTGAAGCCATTTTTATAGTGGGCAAATTTGCAGGTATCCCCGTTGGTGCAATTGCCCTTCTGATAGAAGACGCAAGGATGCACGTGGTGCCGGTTGCAACCAGTGCGCTGACACATATTACCCTTTGCGAAATCGTAGCAAAAATACCTGGCAGCTGGAGGCCTCGAAGTAGCCGCGCCAGAGGCGCTGCCTCGAGCGTCTCTACGATGTTGAGATGATTGGCGATTCCTGGGAGGATCACGAGACGACGGGTGGCGTCTGGGCGGCGGTTTCTTTTCAGCAGTGTGCAAAAACTTACATGTATCTGGACGGGGACACCCTTTGCCCTTGAAGAAAGGGACGCAATGTGAGTTGCGGCTTGATTGTTTGGTCTTAGTCTTGGCAGGGGCAACGGTGTCCCGCGATTCTTTTTGCATGCTGTATTGATTCTTCTGTAGCTTGTGTAAATCAAGAACGTCGTAAACTCTTTGATGGAGCCAATTGTATGTCTTGATCTCCTCTCCGTTCTCATCTTTGGCTCCAGCCCTGGCTTTGTTGTATTTGCTCATGTCTTCTTTCATCCAAGGATGTCTCTGAACCTGAGTACGAAAGAGGGATTCCATGATGTACATCTCGGGTAGTTTGTTAAGAGCCAATAGTAATCGATCCCATTCGACGATGAAACGCTGGAGATCGTCTCCGTGCATGCGTAGATTCTTAATGCGATCAAAGTCGTGAAGGTGATCCTCGGCAACGGTGACGTCAAATGAACGGATAATCTTCTGATATACCTGACGTCCTTTAAGCATGCGCTTGGCTTTGTGTTCAACGTCCTCTAACAGCTTCATTTGCAATCTTAACTCATGAGGGAGGATCTCGAGAAGAGCGTCAGCTAACTTACAGTCGAGGCTCTCGAAGTCGCCGCTGTCGGCGAGATCCTCAAAAGTCATCTCAGGGTTCTCCGCTACCATGATGAAGGCGTACGCCTGAGCTGGGCGTCCAGAGGCGTTTCTGAAACCCTTGCGGACTCCGTTCATCCAATCGGCGACTCCTGTGATCTTAGGGAAGCCTGGGACCCGAACTCGGTCACTTTCTTTGACTGTGGCAGGAAGTAGTGACCCGCCAGCATTATACGGGGATTGCGCAACGTTGGAGCCGAGTGTACCTATATTAATGGGAGAGTGTGTTCGAAAGCTAGCATTGTCTGCAGCTGTCTCAGGGGCAGAAGGCTGGGCTGCGGTTCCCCGCTGCTCGTCAGCACCAGTTCCTGCCTGAGGAAGTGTCGGCTTGGAAGCGGCCCCAGTAGAACCCCCCGCATCGCGAGCAGCGGCGTCAGGGGAGGGGCGGCGATAGCCGGTATCAGGTGTATGTTTGGCTGCGTCCGCGATGTGATCTTGTATTGTTTGCTCAAGCGTGGTGTTGTCTGCTTGCAGTTTTGCGACACAATCAGACAATACTTCCCATTCAGCGTGTTGATGTTTCTGAGTGTCTGTGAGGAATCGAACGTCATCCTTATTGTGGGTAGTAAGATTGACAATTAGAGTACGCAGGTCAACATTCTCGTTAGCAAGACGAGCCATCTCAGCGTTCATTTGATCCAGGCGCGCATTCGCGCGTGCTGACTCGGCATCCCTCTCGGCCACAGAATCCTGCAGCTGCCTTTGCAAGTGGGCCACCTCCGCTCGGACGGTCTGTAGAACAGCTGCCGTCACGTCGGGGTTGGTCACCGTAGCAGTGGGACTCACCTGCGCAGTATGAGCCCGTGCGACCTGCAGCTCAGCTACGGTCTGCTCGAGAGTGTGGACTCTGGATAGAAGCTGTGGTACATGTTGAACCTGACAGGAAGAGAGTTGAGCTTGGAAAGCGTTCTCGGCCTCACATAACTTGCCATACAAATCTTGCTGAACGGAGCGTGTATAATCGTGCAGCTCACGTGCTGCAGCTTCCGTTTCACCACGGATCGTGGCAATATGACCTTGTAGTGCGGTGGAAGGCGCTCCGAAGGCACCTGAAGCTGTGCCCGCGACTTCTCGCAGCTCTTCGCGAAGAATGCGTGCACGTTCATCGTTGTGTTGACGAATCTGAATGACGCTAGCTTCAAGTCGATCGAAGTCGGACTTGACGGCCACAAGTTCGTTAGTCTCGCGATCTCGTTGTGTATCGAGACGCTGCATCAGCTGTTGCATGATCCGACGGTCCTCTTGGACGGCAGCGTCCAGGATCGAAAGACCCTGTTGGAGGTCACTCCGGAGGACGGCGGTATCAGAGGCCACAGCCTTGTGGACGAGGCTAGTTTGATATTCAACGTATGTGTGCACGTGATCTCGTAGCTCAGCCATGTCTTGCATTGGCAGAGCCTCCCTATGTCGGTTTGCGGCTGGGGAACTATGGGGCCTAATACGAACCCCCCGGACAGATGGACTCCTACTGCCGCGATCGTCTCGAATAATGTACTGTTCGGGGCCACGCCTGGGAGCTTGGCTCTTAGAATGAGCACGGCGACTAGGGCCATGGTCAGAAGTACGGTTTTCGAATTCACGGACTCGCTCATAAACCTGTCCCTGTTCAATCCCTGTTTGTTCGGGCGTCCCATGGCCCCACCTTCGTGTGCCTGTGCCTCTCTCTCTCGGAGGGGAGGAAGGTGTAGGCATGTGTGGAGCTGCGGTATCCCGCTGCACTGTCTGGGACGGTGCTGCGGTGGCCCGCTGCGCTGTTTGTGGCGGGGCTGCGGTTTCCCGCCGCGCTGACTGGTGCAGTGCTGCGGGAGGGACGTCAGATGTGGTATGAAGGGTGGGGAATTGAGGCGTGAGCCCTGGAGCGGCGTGTAAGAATCGCTGCTGTAGGGGGGTCTGATCTCCAATAGGAAGTGGGGGTGCGGAAACGCTATGAGCATGCAAGGCACGAAGCTGTTGCAACTCAGCTTGCATAGCGTGGAGCTGAAGTGCCGCCTGGGTGGGCAACGCTGGCATTGCTGCGGTTTCCCGCTGCATTGACTGCGCTGCACTGGGTGGGGGCATAGCTTCGTCCAATCCGTCGGTTCCTGGAGAGATGGCCATGCGGGCCGCAAAATTGGGGGAAGCTCCTAGAATATCGGACATATCAGCATCCAAGTTGCGCGCGACTGACGGCGACGACTCATCGTGCGGGAGGACGGACGACTGGTGTCGTGCCGTCATCTCGCATAACTAGTCCGATGTCGTCAGGTCGGGGCGCAGGTTGGACGCGATGTCGGATATAAAAGAGAAGGCTGATAACCTGTGTAAGGGTGAGGAGGACCAATGGACCGACCCCACCCCCGAGTGTCCGTCGGTAGACGATGAGGGACGATGGTTTTACCCAACGTACCTCCAAGTATCGAGTACCTGTCATCCGAGCCAAGAGGGGCGATGGATATGAGCAAGATAGGAGGAAAGTAGGGGGATTCACACACAAATCAACATAGAACAACATGACAAACTCTCGTTTTAATTAACGCAAATAGCTAAGTAAGGAGAACAGCCCTGCTTATCTTAATTAGCGCAAGCACTTAATTAGCGCAGATAGGACGCTCAAGGTTCAAGGTGGCGCGTGGTGACGGCCACCACTCGGGGGTCGCAGCGCCGTCGCCGCCACCGAGAGCAGGCGCCACGTGCGGCGGCCCTGCGCCCGCTGCCGGGGCCGTCCGCTCGCCGCCGAGCGGCGCTCCCGGGTCGCGCCGGCGCCGAGGGGCGACTTCGCCTGGAGCCCGCGCCTCGCCCTCCTCGTCGATCTCTCTGGGAGGGGTGGCGAAGTCGCTGGGCATGGTGGCGAGGCCCGCAGCGGGCCCCGCAGCCCCCTCGGCGACGCCCAGGGCCACTCGGGCCTGCCCCACGGGCCCTTCGGCCCTTCGGCGAACCCCACAGCCACCATGGCCTCCAAGAGCTCTGCGCCCAGGTGAGGCCCTGGATGAGCGGCCTCGCCGACCCGCGCGCCCACGAATGGGTTCCAACAGCGTGCCAGAGAGGGCGTCACAAGCCCCGCTCCACCGCGTGCAGTGTGACCGCGGGAGCAGGCGGCAGCCCCGGAAACCCTCGGGCGCGGGGCCCGCGTCGTCCACGGCGAGCAAAGCGGCCCGCGGCCGCCCAACGTCTGGCTGGCGAGCAGGCGCGCCGCGCTGCACGCCGCGGCGGGAGGCTGGGGGCCTCGGCGCCAGGCGCCGCCTCTCAGCCTCCGGGAGCGGCTCGGGGGCCCCCTCGGCCCCCGCGAACCGCACCGCCCGCGGCGCGCCCGCAGGCCGCCCCAGCACCGGCGCCGGCGAGAAGCAAGGGCCGCCGCGGGCAGGCGGCCAGGGGGTGCGACTTCGAGGGGCAGGATCCCTCCCCCCTGGCCGCGAGCGCCCGCGGCGAAAGCAGCTGATGTGCCCGCCGCGGGCGCCGCCGGGGCTGCTGGGCCCCCTCAGAGCAGGGGGAGACAAGGCAAAATATTTACCCTGTTTCCCCTTGGAGCACTCCTGGCCAGGCGCCAGAAGCCCCGCGGGCGCCGCCGCGCGCCCGCCCGCCGTTGGGTTGCCAGACCGACATGCGGGCAACCGCCCGCGCGGGGCCGCCTGGCCGGGCGCCGGGCACTCCGCGGGCGCCGCCGTGCGCCCGCCCGCCGCTGCTGGGTTGCGAGGCCGAACTGCTGGCAACCGCCCGCGCGGGGCCGCCCGGCCGTGCGCCGGGCGCCCTGCGGGCGCCGCCGTGCGCCCGTTTACTGCGGGCCACTTGGTGCCCCCAGCAGCGGCGCGGCCACGCCTGGTCGGCGGCGCTGGCGGGGCTGCCAAGCACGCCGCGCTCGCCACGGGCAGCGTCGAAACCCCCAGGCAGCCGCGTTGGCCCTGACCGCCGCGTCGCCCAGGACGCGCGCCAGGGCGCCCCGCCGCGTCACGCCTCCGGCGGCCGCGAGGAGGTCCAAGGCGGCCTCCCCGTCGTCGAAAAAGCGTTAGAGGATCACGCGCCGCCGTCCCGTCGCAGCTGCGAGCTCGGCCCGGACAGCGTGATGCCATGGCGGCATGGCGGCATGGCGGCAACAAGCCCCGGCGGCGCAGCAACGGCCTGACCCAGCCGCGCCCACCCGGGCGCCAGCGAGGCGGCGCGGAGCGCGATCTGCTCGAAATGCAAGCCGACCAGCAGCCCGCACAGGACGCCGACCAAACACTACCCCCACGCCAGGGCGAAAGGCCCGAAACCAGGCGTGAAGCGAACAGGGGCCTCCCAGCCGCCACGCTCGTAGATGGCGCGCGTGACAACGTCCTTGCAGCTCGCCGTCGACGCCACCCAGGCTGTCGTCGCGGCGGTGGCAGCCCGCGAGGTATAGCCCCATGCCTGCGCCAGCGTCTCGCCCCATCCCGCCACGGCGCGGCCCAGTTTTCCAAGTCCGTTTTTTTCGCGTGGCCCCAAGCAGGGCGTACGGCCACAGGAAAAAAAACGACGCCTGGGTCTGGCTCCGTTGGGTTCGGGTTTCGGGCCTGAGCCTTCGGGCTTAAGCCTTCGGGCTTGACGGCCGTTCCGCGGGGCGCCGGTTCACGACGGCATGGGCCGCGGCCCACAGGAAGGTCCGGCCGGACTTCTGTGCGCTGGTGGACCGCATCGGCAAAAGTCGCGCGCGAGCATGCGCGGGCTAGCGTTCGGTCGGGCCTGTCCCCCTACAGGCCGAATATGGACGAAAAACTAGAAGTACCCCCCAAAAAATACCCCAGTGCGACCCGACCTAGAAGTTGGAGCCCTTAGGAAAGCAGCATTCGTTGTTATGCTGTTCTATCATATGACATGGTATGCTATGATTTGCTGTGCTGCGCTATGATATGATATGATCTATTATGACGCGTTATGATATGTTATGCTATGCTATGAAATATTATGGTAAGGTGTGTTATGTCATGCTGCGCTGTGCTATTATATGCGAAGCTGTGCAATGCTATGCTATGCTAAGCTGCGCTATGCTAGGATATGCTATGATATGCTATGATATGATATGATATGCTATGCTATGCTGCGCTATGGTACGCTAGGGTATGTTATGATATGCTTGGCTACGTTATACTATGATATGTTAATGCAGCGCTGCGCTATGCTAAGCTCAGCTCAGCTAGGCTAAGCTAACCTTTTAGGCAGAGCCTAGGTAGGGAATTACATCCATGCTAAGCTCAGATGAAGCTAAGATAAACGCGAGCTAAGATGAAGCTAAGCTAAGCTAAAATGAAACAGGCTAAGCTAAGATGAGATAGGCAACGCTAAGCTAAGGGTTCGTAACTGGGGAAACCGCGGGGCGGATACTGGGGGAACCGCCCGGGGCGCTTTCCACTGCCCGGCCCCTTTAAGCCCAGAGGGTAAGAACCCTTCTAGGCAGAGCCTAGGTAGGGAATTAAAATGTTCAAACATTGCCCCAACAAAAAAAAAAAACTATTTTTTTGACTTAGAGGGTGCGCTGCTGGATCTCCCCAAGGCGGGGGTGGGTTGGGACCCCCCCCCCCCCCTTCCTCGATCCGTCGTCGGGGAACCTCCCTCCCCCCCCTTCCCCCGTTCCCCGATCCGTCGTCGGGGAACCCCCCCCCTCCTTTCCTCGATCCGTCTTCGGGGATCCCCCCCCTCCCCCCTTTTAAAAAGGGCGGGGGGGGGTCCGACCCCCCCCTCGGCCGCGCCCCCCCTCCCCGTCCCCCCCTTTCGCCACGCCGCCCCCTGACTCCGGAACCCGACCCCCGCCGCCCCTACCCCTAGCCCTCACCCTAACCCAAACCCCAAAGCCTAAACCCAACCACTAAACCCAGCCCCAAAGAGTATTCACTACTCATTACCCACTACCCACTACTGACTGCTCGCTATTCGCTACTCACTTCTCAATACCCCCTACTCGCTACTCGCGACTCACTACTCACTATCCACTACTCACTACCCACCACCCACTACTGGCTACTCCCTACTCACTACTCCCTCCTCCCTACTCAGTACTCACTACTCACTACCCACTACCCACTGCCCACTACTCACTACTCACTACTCACTATGCACTACTCACTACTCCCTAATCACTGCTCAGTAATCACTACTCAGTACCCGCTACCCACTGTGCACTACTCACTACTCACTACTCACTACTCATTGCCCACAAATCACTGCTCACTACCCACTACTCGCTACTCGCAACTCCCTACCCCCTACACAATACTGACTACACAATACTCAGTACTCACTACTCGCTACTCCCATACTCGCTACTCAATACTCACTACTCACTCCCCGCTACTCACTACTCACGATTCACTACGCCTTACTCGCTAGTCACTCCATAGCCTCTGGTCAGTAGTCACAATTCTCTAGTCAGTAGCCACAGTCACTACTCACTACCCACTACTCACCAATCGCAACGCACTACCCACTATTCGCAACCCACTTCTTACGACCCACTGCTCGCTACTCCTTACTCCCCACTACTCGCTACTCCCTAGTCGTTACTCACTAATCCCTAGCCGCTACCCACTACTGACTACTCTCTACTCACTACTCACTACGCCCTACTCGCTCCTCGCTACTCACTACTCGCTACTCACTACTCACTACCCACTGCCACTACCCACTACTCTCTATTCATCACTACTCACTACGCACTACGCACTACACACTACTCAGTACTCACTACTCAGTACTCACTACTCATTACTCACTACTCGCTACTCACTACGCACTACTCACTACTCACTACTCAATACTCAGTACTCACTACTCACTACTCACTACGCACTACCCACTACCCACTGCTCAGTACTCACCAATCACTACTCACTACCCACTACTCACTACCCACCCACTACTCACTACCCACTACTCATTACTCCCGAATCCATACTCAATACTCACTACTCGCTACTCGCTACTCACTACTCGCCACCCACTACTCACTTATCAGTACACACTAATCACTACTCACTACTCACCACTCCCCACTCCCTACTCCCTACTCGCCACTCACCACCCACTACTCACAACCCAATACTCACTACTCACTACGCACCAACTCACTATTCACTACTCACCACCCCCTACTCCCAACTCCGTACTCCCTACACACCTTATCCGGCGCAGAAAGGAGAAGCGACAGAGGCCCCGCCTCCCCGGCTCCCTTTCCGGCGCAAAGGGGGGGAGGGGGGGAGGGGTCCGTCCCCCCCTCCCCCCCCGTTTCAGCGCCAAGGGGGGGGGGTTCTGGACCTCCCGACCTCCCCCCCCCCCTTCGAGGGAGGGGGGGGGGGTCGGACCCCCCTCCCCCCTAAGGGGGGGAGGGGGGGGGGGGTTCTGGACCCCCCCTCCCTGAAGGGAGGGAGGGGGGGAGGGTTTTGGACCCCGCCCCCCTTTAAGTATTCAGGGAGATCCACTGGCGCACTTTCCTATTTTTGAGTATTCCCTCTGTAGAGGGACAAGCCCGACTTAAGGCTAGCGCGGCCGCAGCGATGCACCAGCCAACACCCGGCACTCATCGCAATGGCTCCCGCATGGGTTTTGTAAACCAAGTTGCGGGTGGGTGAGTGGGATGATCGAGCAGTGGAGTTGATAACTTCAAGTTCGGCATGTGCCATCCCCCCCTGATAACCACCCCGACACGCGAAGTCGTTCAGTGAACGGCCAAAGACGGACTCGAATGAGGCAGGGCTGTTTAGCAAACGCCCAATGCCGTGTAGTGAACGCCAACTGTCCGGTCCGGGTGGTCTTTCCTCCCTTGAATCAGGGCTCACAACATTCGAGTCTTGAAGATTCGAGCCCACGCCTTCCGCGATGGGGGTCATCATGGCCTGGCAGCGCCGCGGCAACTGCGGACGTCCTGCTCGAGACCGAGGAGAAGGTTGGCACGCGGGCGCGGGGGGTGACCCGTCCAAGGCGCCCGTGCAGCGGCGGCGGCCCTGACAACGCTTGGAGCGGCGGCTCAAGCGGCGGCGGCTTCGGCAGCCCCGCATCGGCAAGGAAGTCATGGAGTGTCTGGAAAAGTCCTGGACTTGCCGGGCGGTGGCGCGGAGGCTGCGGCAGCCTTGGCGGCCCACCCAGCGACCCAGGAGATCTCGGAGCCGAGCTCGGCAGCGAGCCATTGCCATCGTGGAGGTGCGCCCTTCGCTCCCCCTGGCGACGGCGAGGCACCCGACGACCCCCAGAGCGTCCACAGCTTGGGGCGAAAAAGAGCTCAGCCGCGGGAGGTGCTTTGAGCAGGGACCGACCGTCCCAGCATTCCTTTAGTCCTACCATGAAGTGTTCTTAAAACCCAAAGCTGTTCTAAGAACAATGTTCTCAGAACATCAGCCCGATGTGATAAAGCAGGACAGTCCCAGCCAGAAATGCTCTAAGAACAATTCGTGCAAACCACAGAAGGTTGTCAGAACACTCTTTGGTGGGCCTATATAGGCGAGCCAGGACGCTTCGCCACTGCTCGAGTGCTGGCAGGTGCAGCTGCCTGTGCCGCGGTGGCGGCCGCGGCGGCTGCGGCAGCCGCGCCGGCTGCAGACACTGACGGGGGCCATGCCGGAGGGCGGGCTGCCGCACAGCACGCTTCTTGCAGCAGGGGACCGCCAGGACGAGGCGCCTCCCACACTTGCCCGTCGCCGACTACCTACCCGACCGCCCCAACCCGACCCGAAGACCCGAATTTCTGTCGAGGGGGGTACGAGCTTCATGTGTGTTTTTGTCGAGCCATCCTGTGATGTTGGGTCCTCACTTTGAGGGGACGGCGCCCCGCGCTCTCCTTCTCCCGCCTCCCTTTCCCTCTCCCTCCTCCCTCCTTCCCCCTTCTCCCTGCGCCTCGCCCACCCAGTACAGCGTTTCGTGGCCCCACAGGGAACTCCACCGAAGGCCTCAGTGCCACCGCCCGCATGCGACCCCCACACCCATTTCGGCACACCCCTCACACGTTTCGAGGCCCCACAGGGAGCTCCACCGAAGGCGTCAATGCCACCGCCCGCATGCGTCACCCACGCCCATTCTGGCACACTCCTCACGCTTTTCGTGGCCCCATAGGGAGCACCACTAAAGGTCCCAGTGCCACCGCCCGCATGCGTCCGCCACCCACACCCATTTCGTCACACACACACACCTCACACGTTTCGTGGTCCCGTAGAAGGGAGCTCCAACGAATCCCCAGTGCCACCGCCCGCATGCGTCACCCACGCCCATTTCGGCACACCCTTCACGCGGTTCGTGGCCCCATAGGGAGCTCCACCGAAGGCCCCAGTGCCACCGCCCGCATGCATCACCCACGCCCATTCTGGCACACCCCTCACGCGTGTGGTAGCCCCATAGGGAACTCCATTGACGGCCCCAGTGCCACCGCCCGCATGCGTCCCCGATACCCATTTTGGCACACTCATCACACGTTTCGCGGCCCCATAGGGAGCTCCAACGAAAGCCCCAGTGCCACCGTCCGTATGCGTCCGCCGCACCCATTTCGGCACACCCCTCACAGGGTTCGCGGCCCCGTAGGCAGCGCCACCGAAGAAGATATTCAAAATTGTGGCACTCACAACTGCATATGGTTGGGTCCTTCGCCAGGCTACTGGTAATTTCAATGTTCCCCGTCCCCCCCCCACACTGGAAATGGAGGGTAAATCGGGGCCCTCGGGTTGGGTTGGGATGATGTGGTGGGCGGTTAATCACCGACGCGCGCTGCAGCTGCTGCTGCCAGCGCGCCGCAGCCGCGAGCGGGCGACGTTCGCGCGCAGGCGTCCGAGGCGCCCGTGCCCGACCTGCCTGCTGCAGCGGCGCCGCGCCCGCGGCGGTGGAATGCGGGGCTGGCCCCGCCTCATCGGCTGTGGCAGGTTGGCAGCATGGTGTTCTGAGCCAAGGGAGGTTGCTCCGCCGAGAGCGCCAGGGCAGTAAAGTTCCGCGAGCCCCCGCCGTGGGGTCGCCACTGGCCGCCAGGCCGAGGGCAGCCTCGCGCGGCTGCGCGCAGGGCTCTGCCCGACGAAGAAATGTGCGCCCATGCCATGGGCACCAGCGGCTATGGACGCCCCATGATGGGGCGTCCAGAGCCGCTGGTGCCGGCCGACGCTGCCCTGGTGACGAGGGCGCGGGAGAGGAGCCCGAGAGGGGACGAGCTCCCACAGGGCGCACGCCCACCAGCCTGAGAGCCGCGAAGGGACGAGAGCCGCGATGCGCAGGCAGGGCTGCGTGCTTGCCGCAGGAGGCGCTCATGGGGGCTCACTGAGCGCCGCATGCGGCGTCGCCACAGACCCAAGGCACCATACGGGGACTGCTGGGCTGCCCTTTTGTTCAGTAGCAATGACGTCGTCGTCATCACCATCACCATCACCATCATCATCATCATCATCATCATCATCATCATCATCATCATCATCATCATCATTATCATCATCATCATCATCAGCATCATCATCATCATCAGCAGCATCATCAGCATCATCAGCATCATCAACATCATCAGCATCATCATCATCATCAGCATCATCATCACCGCCGCCACCACCACCACCACCATCATCATCATCGTCATCATCATCATCATCAGCAGCAGCATTATCATCATCATCATCATCATCATCATCAGCATCATCATCATCATCATCATCATCACCAGTATCATCATCATAATCGGCATGATCATCATCACCGTCAACAGTAACAACAGCACGATCATCATCAGCAGCATCATCATCAGGAACATCATAATCATCATCACCATCAGCATCATCATCATCGTCGTTGGCGTCGCCGTGACCATCAGCATCATCCCCATCACAACGACCTCCATCACCATCATCATCGTCATCAGCATCATCATCACACACACACCCCAGAATTAGCATCAGCATCCTCCTCCTCCTCGTCCTCCTCCTCCTCAGCATCATCATTATCATCACCAGCATCATCAGTATCATCATTATAATTATCAGCATCATCGATATCAGGATCAGCACCAGCACCAGCACCAGCATCATCATCATCATCATCAGCACCATCATCATCATCACCACCAGCATCATCATCATCACCACTAGCATCACCATTATCATCATCACTATCGTCAGTATCATCATCAGCATCAGCATCCACACCAATATTCACATCAACCTCATCGGTATCATCAGTATCGTCGTCATCATCAGCATCTTCATCAGTATCATCATCAGCATAAACATCGTCATCATCAGCATCAGTATCATCACCAGCATCACCATCATCATCGGCATCATCATCATCACAACCACAACCACCTTTATCATCATCACCAGCATCAGCATCATCGTTATCATCATCAACGTCAACGTCAGCATCAACATCATCGTCAGCATCATAAGCATTATCGCAGTCGTTATCCTCAGCATCGTCAGCGTCATCATCGTCATCATCGTCATCATGAGCGGCAGCATGTCATCAACATCATCATCATCGTGATCACCATCATCCTCATCATCATCATTACCGTCATCATCATCGTCATCATCATCATCATCACCACCAGCATCATCATAATCGACGTCAGCGTCGTCGTCAGCATCAGCATCAGCATCAACACCATCACCACTACCACTACCATTACCACCACCACCACCACCACCACCACCATCATCATCATCATCATCATCATCATCATCATCATCATCATCATCATCATCATCATCATCTCCATCACCACCATCACCATGACCATGACCGTAACCATAATCAGCATCAGCATCAGCATCCTCATCCTCCTCGTCATCATCATCTTCTTCATCATCAGGAGGATCATCATCACCATCATCATCATTGTCATAATCATCGTCAGCATCATCATCAACAACATCGTCGTCAGTATCATGGTCAGCATCATCACCATCAGCATCAACATTACCATCGTCGTCGCCATCCCTCATCCTCCCTTCTCCCATTCCTCCCCATCCTGAATCCTCCTCCCTCCTCCTCTTCCTCCTCCTCCTCATTCTCCGCCTCGTCTTCGTCCTCGTCCTCCTCCTCCTCCTCCGCCTCCTTCGCCTCCATCTCCTCCGCCGCCTCTGCCTCCTCCGTCCCCTTTCTCCTCATTCCCTCCTCTTTGGTCGCTCGCTCGTTCGCAGCGTCAGGGCAGAGGATGGAAGCCCGATCTGCAGGATGCGGACGGCGGCGACGAGGATTCCCCAGGACCCCGAAGGCCGCACGAGGGACAATCAGGAGCGCCCCCTCCTACTCCTCCTCCTCCTCCTCCTCCTCCTCCTCCTCCTCCTCCTCCTCCTCCTCCTCCTCCTCCTCCTCCTCCTACTCCTCCTGCTCCTCCGCCTCCTCCTACTCCTGCTCCTCCGCCTCCTCCTCCTTGCGCCCTCCTCCTCCTCCTCCTCCTCCACTCGGGAGCTTTAGAAGGCCCTCGGAGGCCACCTGAAAATCCGAGAGCTTCTGAAAGCCAGATACTGGCAGCACTACGTGGCATCTGAGGGTCGCCTTGCCCTGGGAATGCGGGTCCCTCTTGAGGGCAGAGCCCCGAGAAAAAACGAAAAAGGTCGAGACATCTGCGTAATCGATCCTCGAATCTCCTCCATCGTCAGAATTATTCATCAGGGATCGTTGCCCTGGAAGCGAAGATCCAGCGAATCATCTGCGCGAGGCGCGACGCCATGCTCGCTGAGCGCTCAGAAGTCAGCCGAACGGGCACCCGAGGATCACCGCCAAAGCGCCAAAAACGCCCAGATGTTTGGATCACCGCCCCTCGATCCTCGAACCCCAATCCTAGAATAATGAAAGCCAGCGTAAGCGCGCGGCTCTCTCGAATCGTCGCTGGACCTCTGTCCCTGGCGCGCGGAGCGCGTCAGATGCGACGCCAGAAGCGCCGCCCGCGAGGGTCCAGCGCCGATCGAAAAGATCCGCGCGGACCTTCGAAAGTTCATGGTTGTGTCGGTTTTTCTACGAGACCCTCGAGCGACGACGACAACGACGACGACGACGACCCAAGCCGCACCGCCTGCAGATCGGACACCTGCTGCCTCAACTGCTCCGCCTCGGCCGCGGCGGTCGAGCCGGCTGATTCCCGAGACCGCTCCTCGGACAGTCTGGCCTCGGCAGCCGAGGGGGCACGAAGGGGAATGAGTGGACGCTCGAGGGTCGAGGATCGAGGATGGGGAAGTGGAGGATCGAAGATGGGGGAGGGAGGGATCGAGGTCTTTGAGAGAGCGTGATCCACCGCCGCTTTACTGTGGAGAATTCCCCCCCCTCTTCCTCCGGAACCTGGGGGTCCCCCCCCCCTCCGAAAATCCCCCCCCTGCTGGACCCCCCCCCCCCTGTGGCCACCCCGCGATCATTGTCAAGTGGTTTTTGTCAGGGACGGCGGGGGTGGTGGCGTATGACCTGCTGTGCGCAGGCCCACCAGATACAATGATGGGCATTGGTTTTCGACAGGTATGGTGGGGGCCGACATGTTTCCCGATGTGTGCTGTCACGTGCGCAGGCGGACCTGACACACTCTGCACGTGCCCGGGACGTGGCGCACCTGGCGCGGCTGGAGGGATCATCTGGCGCACTAGGCGTGCCTGGCACGCTCGAGCCCCAGGGGTGCCTGGCGCGCGTGGCGCGCCTGGCACGCGTGGCGCACCTCGCCCCAGCGTCGCGCACATGGGCTCGGTTTTAGTTCCCAGTAGCTGTCCATCAAAAGACGACCGCGGAACGTGCTGAGGCTCGGGTGATACTTATGTGTTGGGAGGGTGGGTGGGAGTGAGCCAGACGGCTTGCTATCTGGAGGATGTCTTGACCTCTCCCCCTACCCCCTACCCCCTCCCCTGGGCCTGAGGGGGGGGGCGGGAACGGAGGGGTTTGAGCGTCCGAGATGGCCCAAGATGGCTCCAAGAGGGTCTCAGAGAGACCACGATGGCCTCCAAGATGGCTCGAAATATGTCAAGGTGGCTCACAAGATAGCCTCCGACAAACATCCAAGAGACCTTAAGACGGTCCCAAGACGGTTTCAAATGCCCTCCGAGCCCTCAACGGACCCCCCAAGAGGTCAAAATGGCTCGGAAGCCATGGGCTTTTGAGGCCTTGCGATGGCCCAAAGACGACCCAAGAGAGCCCCGCATGCTTCCACAGTTCCCTGATCAAGGAAACTCGCCCGACGATCTGTTTCTGAAGGGCCGGTGGGGATGCGCGAAGCGTCAAGTCCCTATCCCTCGACCCAGACCGCCTCGCGTCTTGGACGAAGACACGACACAAGATTTCTCCCCCGACCGTTGAAAAACGACTCGGCAGGAAAAATTGGCCCAGGGGAGTGGTTCGAGTCCTCCGGGGGTCGTCGATGTCTGCCCACCCTAAACCTCCAGATGGTCACCAAACAAATCCAACACCTACCAGCGCACAGCGCTACTGTGCATCGACCGCGTCCGCACGAAATACGGAGTGCAAGATGCACCGAGCGGGAGGCGAGGCAACAAGGCGCGAAACGCGCGCGACTGCCGCTCGAACTGAGAAGACATTGAAAAACAAATCTCTGGAGGCCGTCGTTGTGATCCTATCCTTAGGTCGGGCCTGTCCCCCTACAGGGGGATTTGAGACGAAAAAATAATTCAGACAATATTCAAAAATGCTCAACTATAGTCGAAAAGTCGTCCTCTGACGATTTTCTGTCTATTTCTGAATATTCTTCCTGTAGAGGGACAGGCCCAAATTAAAACTACTTGTCGTGAATTTCTAATCGCGCTCATTTCTCATTGTGCTCGTTTCTAATTGTTCTTGGCCCCCTAGTGGCCAGGAAGAGGCCCAGGATAAAACAATTAGAAATGACAGGATCTTGGCCCCCAAAAAAAATCAAAGAACTTTCGAATAATGAGAAATGAACAATGTGTATCCTGGCACGTCTCGGGTCTGGGGAGGCCTCGGGGTCCGCGGGCGTTCTTGCGCCCCTAGGAGGGGCCTGGACCGCGGCCGCGGCGGGGGCCGAGCTCCTCTCCGAGGTGCTGGCCAAAGCGCACCCCTGGGACGGGTCCACTGTTTGGAGGCCTGGAAATGGGCACCAACACCAAGACAAGGGGCTGCCTCCACAGGGGGGAGATGATCCTAGATTTCGGTGTTGGTGGTAAGATGTCGGTCATATCTGAGCCTAAACGGTGTTTTTCGTTTTCGTGTTGTTTTCGTTTTTCCTCGTTTTGTCTTGAATTCGCCTTCGCTGCAAAACGACATCGAAACGAAAGCGGCCCACGAAATCGCCAGAACACCGTTTAAGTCCACCCCTGGGTCCACTGTTGGAGGCCTGGAAGTGGGCACCAACACCAAGACAGGGGGCTGCCTCCACAGGGGGGATATGATCGTAGATTTCGGCGTTGGTGGTGATATTTCGGTCACCTTGGAAACCAGATACCATCACCGAGATCGGAAAGAGCGTGATCCACCGCCGCTTTACTGTGGAAAGTTGCCCCCCTCTTCCTCCGGAGCCCGGGAAAATCCCCCTTCTCCCCCCCTTGCTGGACCCCCCCCTCCCCTCCCCTCCCCCGGCAAAACCCCCCCATCCCCTACCCCCCCCCCCCCTCCTCCTCGAAAACCGGGGGGGGTCACTACCGGTTCGAACCCCTCCCCCCCTGGAAAACCGGAGGGGGGACATTACCGGTTCGAACCCGTCCCCACCCCCTCCTCACCGCCAGCAAACGACTCCTGGTCCCTACCACCGTCCGCACCACATCCCCCACTGTTGTTCCCAGCACCACTGTCCCCACCACCACTGTCCCCACTGGTTCCACCACCGTCCATACCACTGTCGCACTGTCCCGACTGTCCCCGCCACTGTTCCCACCACGGTTCCACTCTCTCCACTTTCTCCACGGCCCCAACCACTGCCCGACTATCCCCACTGTCCCCACTGTCCCCGCTGTCCCACTGACTCCTCCGCTGTCCCACTGAGCTGTCCCACTGTTCCCACCACTCTCCCCACCACTGTCCCCACTGTACCTCTGTCCCATTGTCCCACCGCCGTCCTCGCCACCGCCTTCACCACTGTCCCCACCACCACTGTACCCTCCACTGTCCCACTGTTTCCACCACGTTCCCACGGTCCCCACACCACTTTCCCCACCACCACCGCCCCCACCGCTGTCCCACTGTCCCCACTGTTCCCACCATTGTCCTCACCACTGTCCCCACCACCACCGTCCCCACCACTGTCCCACTGTCCCCACCACTATCCCGCTGTCCCCTCACCACTGTCCCCACCACTTTCCGCACCCCCCCCCCCCGGGTTTAGAATGGGGGGGGGGGGGTTCGAACCGGTAGTGACCCCCCTCGGTTTTCGAGAGGGGGGGGTTCGAACGGGCAGTGGCCCCCCCCCCTTCTCATGATGGACTGGGGGGGGGGGTTCGAATCGGCAGTGGCCCCCTCCGGTTTTCCGGAGGGGGGGGGGTTTGAACCGGTAGTGACCCCCCCCGATTTTCCGCCAGCAGCGGTAGAACACGCTCTTTCAGGTCTTTGGACGTGTCTGGCCCTTTTGTGGTGATCAAGAAAAGGAGGAGGAAAAGGAGGAGGAGGAGGAGGAAGACTCGACTCGAAAGCACTTGGGGCCGATCCACCAGTCGGGTCACTTCCGCACGCTCGTCCTGCGTGCCATCAATATGGAAGCTGAGGCATCAGTATACAAAGATGAGACCGTGCAACAGCATAAAATGTCGTGCCCTGTGCGGCGAAACTCGCCAACCTCTCAGTTCCTTTAAATCGTGACCCTGCTGCGGTCACATAACCGCTGGGCCGCGAGGAACGCTTCGGCGGGGAGAGCCCCCGCAGCGCCCCGCTGGCACTAGCATCGCTCTCAGGATTGCTTGCCCTTCCCCCCGCCCCCCCCGCTCACGACGACGACGGCTCCCCCCCTTCCCCTTCTCAGGCGAGAGTGCCACCAAAAAGTCATGGCTAGTTGGCGCGGCTGGTGCCACCAAGCCTCTCGCGAGCAGCTCTCGATATCGCACGCTGTCTCTGAACGGCGGCGGCACACTCACTTACTGCGACGCTGCAGCCTGGTTGTGATCTGTCTCTCCAGCGGTCACTACGGATCGGCTGCGTTGCCTTCAGATCCGTCAAAGCCGCGTCCAGGAACCAGTTCACCTCCGAGCTGAGCGGGTTCGGCCCCAAAGCGTACTGCAGCCTGACCGTGTCCTCCAACTTCTTTGGTCCTGGCCCGCGCGGCGCCCTCACCGTGAAGTGACGGATCATGCCAATGTACTGCATCGACTCCTCCTTCAGGTGCGGATTGAAATGCTCCTCGACCTTCTGCTGGATCTCGTCTGGCGTCATCAACAGGAGCGCCCTCGTTGTCATGCAGAACGCGGTGGTGAACGGTGGTCCTGACGTCGACAAGCCCACATCCTCGCCCTCCGCCTTTCGATCGTGAAGTGCCTTGACCATGTCCTCGGAGAACTTGTTGGCGGCCAGTCCTGCTCAATACGACTCCGCGAGGCTGAGGTAAATCGGCAGCACCATGGACGAGCACATCACCTGCACGCGTGCGGTGTCGGTGGAAAGGATGACGACCTTTGTCACGAGGCTGTCGTTGTCCCTACCCTTGCTCTTGCCCTTCATCTCTTTCTGTCTTTTCTGCTCGCCGTCGGGCGCCCCGTCGGCCTTCCTCTTCGGCGCCAGTAGGACTCCCGCCAACGGTAGAACCGAATCCTCTCCGACCATGCCCGTGTCCACATCGATGAAAAGGGGCATACAGCAAATGCGAACGAGCGTGTAGGTTATACTCACGAAGACAACGATGTTCTGAGCCACAAACTCTACAGACCAGCACACCTGGAACCACGAGCTCAGCTATCGTCGACGCTTTGTTTCGAAGACATCGTCCATGAAATAAGGCCCCCTCCAAATGTTTGCATGCCGTAAGGCGCTCACCAAAGACTTCCTCACATACTATACATTGATTAGTGAGCGTGAGAGCATGCGAGAGCTTAACAATGTTATGCACAATGCGTGCATGATTTGCTAGCCCAGACCTGCAACTAAAAGTGGCACCACAGAAGCCTGATACGTCCTCCCAGGGGCATGTGTGCAGACGCTCGGTGAGAAGGGTTCCAGCTTCCTCGACCTCGGGGGACGCCGAAGGGTCTCCAGGAGGCTGGGGTCCAATGGAGCCTGGGGAGATCTGCATACTGAGGGCAGCTCCTCGGAGGATATGTATATCGATTCGGCGGAAGCGCGCAGCGAATTCGGGCTCGAACAATCTTTCACCCGACCTCGGCAATCGGACCAAAGCTCTGCTGCCTCTTCAGACACCAGCACAAGCTGCTCGATATCTGCCTGGACTCTCAAAGCCCACGGGTTAGCATCGGGTCGGATTGAAGCTTGTTCGCCGAACACATCTTCTCCAAGAAGAACGCCGAACCACGCAGCTATCAGCTGTCGGTGAGATTCGGGATAGGAGCAAATACCTTGAAACCACTTGAGGAGGAGGAGGAGGAGGAGGAGGAGGAGGAGGAGGAGGAGGGAGAGGAGGGAGAGGAGAGGGAGTGGGAACGCGGGCAGTGCAGGCTGGGCTTTGGCACGCGCAGGTAGCATGCGGCTTAAAATCCCACCAGCCCTTTGGGCGACAGGTGGTGTAAAGGTGGATTTCTTTCCTCTTCCAAAAACCCTCTTCCCCTTCGGGGAGGGGTTTACCCCTCCCCCTTCCCTAGACCTGGACAGGAGGGGCCGCGAGGGTTAGAGCGTCCAACAACGGCCCCTGGGAGGGCCATTTGTTGACACCCCTCACGAGGATCGTGTCCCCCGAGGGGGGGGCCTCGATCGGGACCCTCACTCTTTTGATAGATAGCTTCGAAGATGGCCCCCAAAGGCGCTCCAGGGCTCCCAAGAGAGCCCCAAGAGAGCTCCAAGAGGGCTCCAAGAGGGTCCCAAGAGGGCCCCAAGAGGCACCCGAGAGGCCCCCACGAGGCCCCCGAGGGATCTCAGAGAGCCTAAGATGACCTCCAAGATGGCTCAGATAGCCCAAGCTGGCTCAAGATGGCTCCTAAGATGCTCCAAACGGCTCCAAGACCTCTCCAAGAGAGCCCCAAGAAGCGGTTTGCCGGCTCCTGAGGGGGGATGGCTTCCAAGATGATCCCTAGAAACCTTCCAGGGTTACCAAGAGGGTTCCAAGAGGGAACCCAAAACTTCCAGAGAGCACCAGCAGCAGCAGCAGCCGCAAGAATGCCCCTAATTAGATGATTCCATGAGTCCTGGTCCGCGTCGTCCTCATCCTAACTCTCGTCCTCCTCGTCCTCGTCCTCCTTGTTCTCGTCCTCATCCGCGTCCTCGTCCTCGTCCTCCTTGTCCTCCTCTTCCCCTCGCCCCCAAGCAGCACCCAGGGATGACCCGAAGAGGCCTTCCAAGGCCACCCCATTGCTCGCTTTGTTTCCCTGGATGTGTCTCTTCGTCCCTTGTCCCGTCAGCTCTGATGGGCTGGTGGGGATGCGCGAAGCGTGAAGAAAAATATTGGCGGCGCGCACTGGGAAGCCCCTGGCCTCCCCCCTTCGCGACGCCCGCCCGTGCGCGCCGCCAACTAAAGCCTTGCGGCTCTTGAAATAGGAGGGCGCTCGAAGCGGATTGAGCGCCATGCTGCTCAGCATTTCGAGCTCCTGAAGCAGAAGTGCGCTCAACTCTTCGAGCTCCTGAAGTAGGAGGGCGCTCACCTTTTCGAGCTCTTGAAGCAGGAGGGCGCTCAACCGTTCGAGCTCTTGAAGCAGGAGTGCGCTCAATCCTTCGAGCCCTTGCAGTAAAAGGGCGCTCGACCCGTCGAGCCCTTGCAGTAGAAAAGGCGATCAAACCTTCGAGCCCTTGCAGTAGTAAAGGCGCTCAGCCCGTCGAGCCCTTGAAGCAGGAGGGCGCTCAACCCGTCGAGCCCTTGCAGTAGGAGGCCGCCAAACTTTTCGAGCTCTTGCAACAGAAGGGCGCTCAACCCTTCGAGCTCCTGAAGCAGGAGGGCGCTCAAGACTCCCTCCCCTCCACGAGCGCAGAAACCTCGGCGGCCCGCCACGCCGAACTCTTCGATCGTCCTCGTCGTCGTCGTCGTCGTCGTCGTCGTCGTCGTCGTCGTCATCCGGGTGTCGAGGGGGATGACGGCGGAGGAAGAAGATCAAGGATCGGTGACGCACATGCCTACTCCGGGTTTGTAAATAAGCGTGGCGGGGTACCCCCCCGACGGGGGTCAACCTCGCCTCGCCGTCGCGCCGCGACGGGGGTCGGAGCGCCTTCGGCACGCGGTGGCTGCCCGCGACGGGGGTCGAAGTGGGGCTGTCGGCGGTGGTGACGCCCCCCCGACACTTATTAAGAAACTCGGAATATTATTTTTTCGCCCTCGGGGGGAGGGACTCCGGAATGCCTCCAGACGATCCGCGGTCCCATGGCCAGGCGCCCCACGAAAACCAGGGCGGCGTCAGGACAGCTCAGGATGATTGGCACCATGGTTAGGTCGGGCGTGTCCCACTACAGGCATATGTTGGACGAGAGATGTGAAACACTTTCAAAAAATACACCAAACATGTTCAAACACCCCAGCAAATGTCCGCAGACACTGCTTGAACTATTTTGAATAGTGTCCCCCTGTAGAAGGACACGCCCGGCTTAGCGCTTTGGGGCACCAGATCCGCCCAGGACGCCCTCGAGGCGGCCCCCACATCTGGACATGCCCCGCCCTGGTGAAGCACGACTTCGGAGGTTTGGGGGCGAAGGTCAACGCAGGCACAAGCGCGTCTGACAAAGTCTGAGCATGTCGGAGCGTCCGTGGGCGAAAACACGCTGGCGGCAAGGTCGGCACGCGTCTCAGTAGCGGGCATCCCTGCGGAGCAGCAGAGCACGCCTTGTCTATGTCCTCTTTTTCCGGTCCTACCCATGAAACGCGTGGTACCACAGGGTACATATGGCAGCACTGCTGCTGGGCTCAACGGAACTCTTGCTGGAAGACCCGGTGGTGGAGAGGCCCATCTATTCTTTCAAACAGCAACGAGGATACGTCATCTACTCGCCTCTCAAAACAACTGATGCGCCTCGATGCATCGCGTCTGCGTTGACACAAGTGCGATCGCAGAGGGACAGCGAAATTTTCTGGCAGAAACGGTCGGATCAATGTCTGTGTAACGACGCAGCTGTGCACTGAAACCGTGAGCAAAGAGCCAAACCAAAAACACGACTCCAGCAACGCTGGGGCGTCTGCGGGCGACTCTTTTTTGGGGGCTAAGTAAAGAGAGCAACCGAACAAGGATTGATAACCCTGAACAAGTCCACGTCAAGCTCGACGCCGACGACTTGCTTCGGAAAAATTGCATGACAAAAACGCCCCCCCACTTGCCCGTGGGCGACGAGCAGGGCGTCCTGCTCCCGAGGTCATCCTGGTCGGTCTCGCTGGCAGAATCGAACCCGAGAAATTCCCTCGCTGCGCGTTCTGTCCAGGACCGCCTTTCTGTTCTGGATTGGCCTGGTCGCGCTCGCTCTCAGAGTCCCCCAGGTCCGCCCACGCCACCCGCAGCGGCACGTTGTGGCGCTCGGCGCGGGGGGCGACGTCGAGCAGGGCGTCCTGCTCCTCGAAGTCCTCCTGGTCGGTCTCGCTGGCAGAGTCGTCCGTGTCGAGCCCGAGCTGTCCCCTCGTTGCTTGTAAAGATCTGGCTTGGTTGGCTGCGTAGACGGCGGGGTCGGCCTCCATCAGCGCCACTTCGCTCACAGACAGCCCGAGGACCGCATGGGGATCGTCTGCGCTGTTCTCTCCGGCGTACTCCTCTCAATACTCGAAAGACATTTTGAATCCACCACTTCCGCTGGAAGCGTGCGCAGTAGTGGCAGGGAGCGCGAACTGGACCTCTAGCTCCCTGGGCCCAGCTCCAGCGCTCTCGCCTCGTTCGCCACGGCCCCCCCCAAAGGGGCCCGTCACTTGCGCGGGTTCAGGGGCAGAAGGCCGGCCCGAGTGCTTTGGCGGGTGCTGATTTTCGCCCTTGCCCAGCCACTGGGCGCGCTCGACCACTGTCGCCTCGCCGAGGGAGCTCAGCGACCCGATGTTCCCGAGCAGGAAGGCGCGGCCATCAACATCCGGCTCCTCCTTGACACGCCCGCGTCGAATACGGGACATGCGTTAGGTCGGGCATGCCCCCCCACAGGCAAATGTTGGACGAAAGCTAAAACTAGTTCAAACACATGCCCAGAAATTATCAAACATAACCAAGCACATCGCCCCAGGATTATTTTCGGAATATTTTCGAATATTCCCCCTGTAGAGGGACAGGCCCGACTTGCAATAAGTGGGCGCGATGTCAAACGGCAAACGTCGTCTAAAGCCGACAGCGGCCGCTGTTGGGCAGCGCGCCCTGCCCTGCACCCGCTGGCCCCCGCTTGCCGGGGGCGACAAAGCGCTCGAGGAACGACGGATAACGCATGCCTAAGGAACGACCGAGCCGCGCGCGGTAGTCGGCTGCCCCCCCCCCCCCCCCCCCCCCCCAACGGCCCCAAGTCGCGCTTGAAGGGGGGGGGGGGGGGGGGGGGGGCGCGGGGGGCGAGCTCGCCGACGCGCGGGAGGGAGGGGGCCCTCGAGCCTCCAGATCGGATCGGCGGAAATCGGCAGCCAAATCGGAAGAGGTCGAATCGGCGGAAATCGGAAGGCCAGCGCGGCCTCACTTGAGAAAACGGAATCCACATCGGAATCCGAAGTCGAAACGAATCGGAATCGGAGTCGGTCGAAGTCGAACCGAGGCGAGGCGAGGTGCGCCATGCGCCCTACGGCGCGTCGGCGCGACGTGCATCAGCACTCGAGCGAGCGCGAAGAAGTGGGCGCAGCTGCTTCGCCCACTCCCCACTCCAACTAGGGGGCGCCGATGTTCCGAACGCACATATCATTGCCCGGTACCGTGGCCCCCCGGGTAGAACACCGCGTTACGTAGCGGACAGTGGTCACCTCCCTGGGCGGCTGTGCAATCTAGATCCAATTGGTGTTTCAGCAGCATGTCAGCGGCGAGCTCGCTTCGTTATCCGGCGCGCCTCGTCATTGGAGACACGGGAGATCATGGAATGCTTGATGCCAGCGACGCATCTCAGCATCTGAGCCTGCGCCCCGTTCGCCCGCCTCCGCCCTGCAGGAATCAACCAGACTGCGCTGAGGCTGTACAACAGCTTGGGCATCGCACTACCGTTGAACAGCTCCACTTTCCTGTCTAGAGGAATCGAAGTAGGGCCCCAAAGCTGCTTCGCGATTCTGAAAGCGGCGAAAGCCATGCCGATCCGTCTTGTCATTTCGCCACTCGCTCGCCCGTCGCAGCTGCTCGTGGTTCCCAGGTTGGGCAGCGCGTCTGTAGCCTCGACGACTTCCCCTGTGGGCGCGCGAACCATCCCATTGGTGCAACGCACCCTCGACAGTTGCAGTTTGCCCTGGTGCATCTCCAGACCCACGTTGGATGCAGATTGGCACACTGCCTCGAGACACCGTTGAATGTCATCAACTGTCCTGGCCATGAGCAGCGCATCGCCTGCGTAAACAAACTGCCTGTATTGCCCCGGCCGCGACGGCTGCACTTCTGATTCCGCGTCCGCCATCGCCGCGGTCATCACCATTCTGCAGAAATGGCGAGAGAGAGAGAGAGAGAGAGGAGAGAGGAGAGAGACAGAGAGAAAGAGAGAGAGAGAGAGAGAGAGAGAGAGAGAGAGAGAGAGAGAGAGAGAGAGAGAGAGAGAGAGAGAGAGAGAGAGAGAGAGAGAGAGAGAGAGAGAGAGAGAGAGAGAGAAGAGAGAGAGAGAGAGAGAGAGAGAGAGAGAGAGAGAGAGAGAGAGAGAGAGAGAGAGAGAGAGAGAGAGAGAGAGAGAGAGAGAGAGAGAGAGAGAGAGAGAGAGAGAGAGAGAGAGAGAGAGAGAGAGAGAGAGAGAGAGAGAGAGAGGAGAGAGAGAGAGAGAGAGAGAGAGGGAGAGAGAGAGAGAGAGAGAGAGAGAGAGAGAGGGATAGAGAGAGAGAGAGAGAGAGAGAGAGAGAGAGAGAGAGAGAGAGAGAGAGAGAGAGAGAGAGAGAGAGAGAGAGAGAGCAGCCCTGCGAGACGCCGGACCGCTGGCTCCTCTCCTCGGAGGCGGCCGCCCGGGCGCGGACGACGAAAGTGCGTTCCTCGTAGATGCTCCGAATGAGATCAAGAACGAAACTGCGAAGCCCGAGCCTTTCCAGGGCCACAAGCATAGCGGTGATGTTGACTGAATCGAAGGCCTGCTTCCAGTCGAGAGCCAGAACATAAAGGTTTCCACTCTTTAATGCCCAAGCCTGCTCGATATGCATCCGCAGAATACAGATTGCGCCCAGGGTGCTCTTTCCGCCGCGGAAACCAAACTGGTCGTTGGATAGCCAGTCGCCTGCTCCTGCTTCGAGGAGCCGCGTGAGCACGAGGGAAGCGAAGATCTTGCATCCAAGCGAGAGCAAACTGATTGGTCCGCAGTTGCTGGGAAGGTCCGCGGCGCTTTTTCGGTGAATCGTACTGGTCACTGCTTTGTGCCTGCCCTTCGGTGTCTCGCGCCGCCTCCGACGCCTGTTCGTGAATCTAGTAGCGATGGGCAAGCGTTCATCATCTTCCACAGGCATATTCCAATACTCCGCCGGGATATGATCCCCTCCTGCCGCTCGGTTGTGTTGCAGCTCGCGGGCGGCGCGCCTGACTTGGCGACGCGCGAAGTCGCTTTCGCCCGCGGTGAGCGGCGGCCCGATAAGCGGCTCGTCGACCGCGCTTGCGGGTCTCACCTTCCGCTGAACATGCTCGAAATACTCCGCCATCGCGTCTGCCTTGGCCTCGCTGGGCGCGAGGGCTCCTGCCAGATTCCGCGCGCGCGATGCCTCCGGCTTCCTCGGCTTCCTGGTTATATCCAAGTTTTCCCAGCCCCCGCTCGTGATCGCGTCGGCCAGCCACGCTGCTTTGTCCTCCTGGGCGGACTGGCGAACAAGTTTGCGTGGACTTCGCTGTTCTCTGCCGTCATTTCGTGCCCGGGCCTCTGCGCGAAGCCAGATCAGCTCGAGGGTGCCACGTTGGATCCATGGCCTTTTGGACATGCTGATCTTGTCTGGGGCGATGGAGTCGCAAACTTTGACAGCCTCAGCCAAGCCGGTCCACTCCGAATCTGCCGAGTCATGGGCGATCACTTGTTTCGCCTCCGTTTAGAAGGTGCTGGCAACATCACGTTCGATTGACTGGTGTTTCACTGCGCTCCTGTCCGTTTGCCGCGCCCTGGGTTCGGTCGCGCGCCCGATCTGGAAGGCGACGGAACACGTGACCAACGAATGGTTGGTCTGCAGGCTCGCGTCTCCCCGGCCCCTGATGTCATGCGCGTTGTCAGCGGCCCCCGCTTCTGCCAGAACAAGATCAAACATGTTGCGGGTGGACTCGGGCACGGGGCCCCGTGACCCGCGCCAACTTCAACGCATGCCGCTTTCTCCTCTGGCTGTTTGTGCTAGCGTGCTGGCCACCACCAGTGAGCGAGAGATGCAAAACTGCATTAGCACGTCTCTATTCGGGACTTCAACTTTCTTGACTGCTTCCCGCCCCCATCCGAAATCTCCGACGACGTCCTCCTCGCCTGGCCTGGCCCGACCCGCTCCGGCATTGAAGTCGCCGAGGATCACCCGCGGGTCGTTGACAGAGTCTTTGGCGAACATGTCCTCCAGCATGTCGTAGAACTCAATTTTCTCCTCCAAGGGGCGTTCACTATGTGGAGCGCATGCCGTAATAATGCCGGCTTTGCCCCCTCTGACGGACAGTCTCAACGACGCTATTCGCGGGCCGTGCTGCAGAAAGCCTTGAACGCACCGTCTCGCCCAGGGTGCCACCGCGAAGCCCAGGCCGGCCCGAGCCGAGCCCGCGCCTGACAATGCAATGACAAATCAGTAGTCTTCGAAAATGTTTGAAATCGATTTCCAAGTCCCTTGCATGCACATAACATCGATACTGTAATCCTCCATGGCCGCATGAATGCAACCTAATTTCTCGTCAGTGAGACCTTGACCGTTCCACGTGCCAGCAATGAGATGCCGCCTGCTTCCGCCGAGCTGTCCTCCCCGAGGGTGTTCCGCGCCGTCGCCTTCACAATGGTCACGGGGTGAAAACACAACTGCGCCGACGCACCCAGGGCCCCGTCACTGGCCGGAGCCAGGCGCGCCCTTCCCTTTGCCCTTGGAGTTCCGGATCTTCGCGGCCGTTAGCTTCGCCTCGGCCTTGGTGATCAACCCCTGCAGCTGGACAGCCTTCACCAGGTCCTCCCACTCCTCCCATGTCTTGGCCAGCCACTTCACCTTCAGCTTGCCGTTGTCCACGTCGGCGCTCATGATGGACTCGCCCGCCTCTGCCATTGAGAATGTGCCCTCGTCGATCCAAATCGCCTTCCTATTGAACCCCCACTCCGTCAGCATCCGCTTGAAGCCGAAGAGGAAAGAAAGACGCACTCGTTCGTGTAGCGGTCGATCTTGTTGGCCCCAGACCTGTTGCCCCTTGTACTTCAAGCTCTGGTCCCTGAAATACTCGACGGCCTGGCCCATGCTCGCGCCGTTTGGAAAGCTCGCGAAGAAGAAACCCTCAAACGCATCCCCTTTCACGAACATATCGTCGGGCCGCTTGAGACCAGCCTTCTCCGAGTTCCGCGAGACCCAAATCGCCGACTCCTCTAGGCCGTCCGCCGCCGACGTACCCCCGATCACCGCCACCGTCCGGGCAGCAGGCGGCAAGTCCGTGAACGTGCTTCGTGGCAAACCCGCGCGACGACATGGTCTCCAGCACGATATTCTGGATATCCTCCTTCGTGATGGTGCTTTCCCTGATATTGTTCACCTGGTCCTCCATGGCCGTCAGGTCCGAGCGAGTCTGCTCCGCGCACTTCTTGGCGGAGTTCGCCTGCTCATTCGCCTCCTGTATGGCTTTCCTGTTCTCCTTGGCTAATCCTCTCATCTCCCCGTGATATTTCTCATATCCTTCATCATGGACTTCATCATGCTGACAAGATCCTCCTCCTCCTGATCCTTCGTCTTCCCGCCACCCGCCACGGACGAGTTCTCGCCCCCTGTCCTCTCCATTGTTTGGCTGAAGTCCGGTTGCCGCATAGGTGACCGCACAGCGCCACCTTCGTCGTCGCCATCCATCTGGTTCAGCGGGGAATCGAGGCGAGCTTGCTTACGCTCTCCACCAAGAAGCGTCCCCATGTGGTGCTTCTCTGCCGGCATCGCGGCAGCTAGAGGGTAGGGGAACGGATATGGTATGTTGGTGAGTGTGGCTCGGCGCACCCTCCCCGAAACGACCTCGATTTGATACCTTGAGCCAAACAGGGTCGGAATCAAAATGACCACGATCTGAAGTCGAACCGAACAGGGTCGGAATCGAAACGAACCCTACAATCTGAGGCCTCTGTACAATAAGAAGCGAGCGAGCAGCACGCGCAGCAGGAGCGACGGCGCGCGTGGTCCGCGCTGACACTCCTCGTGCCTCCCGTGGCGGGTCCCGAGAGAGGCAGTCCCGAACCATCGGAATTCCAGGGCCGATCCAAGCAACCCGCGTGGACCTCCGAACACGTGAGCGACGATCAAAGACGGGCCTTGCACGAGGTGGCGTGGCGAGCTTACGCGGTGGCGCATTAGGCGGGCCGCCAGCGCGGAACGCTACTTTGGAGAAGAAGGCGCTCACGCGCGACCTTACGCGGGCAGCTTGCGCGCCCATGTCGGCGCAGACGACCCTGTTGTTGTGCGTCGCTCATGTTTGTGTGTGTTGTGTGTGTGTTGTGGCGTGCTGTGCTGTGTTGTGCTGTGCTGTGTTGGGTTGTGGTGTGTTGTGTTGTGATGTGTTGTGTTGTGGTGCGTTGCGTTGCGTTGTGCTGTGGTGTGTTGTGTTGTGTTGTGGTGTGTTATGGTGTGTTGCATTGTGTTTGTTGTGTTGTGTCGTGTGGTGCTTCGTTGTGGTGTGTTGTGTTGTTATGTGTTATGTTGTGTTGTGTTGTGCTGTCTTGTGTTGTGTTGCCTTGTCTTGTGTTGTGGTGTGGGGTGGTGTGGGGTGTGGGTGTGGGTGTGAGTGTGGGTGTGGGTGTGGGTGTGGGTGTGGGTATGTGTGTGTGCGTGTGCGTATGCGTGTGCGTGTGCGTGGGTGCGTGTGCGCGTGTGCCTGTTCGGACGAGAGAGGGGACGAGCGAGGGAGGGATCAAACACTCACGAGCATTGGGCCGACACGTGCCCTGGGGATCATCGATCCGTGGTGTTACCCGGCGCCATCCGTGCCTCATCCCGAGGGGCGCTACGAGCGCTGGGCGCTGGGCGCCCCCTGCGTGCCCCCGCGCCTCCTTCTGTGCGCCCAGCCTGCGCTTCTCTGGCGCCGGCTCTCCTCGGGGCCCTGGCGGCTGCGAGCTTCGAGCCCTGATCGCTTCGCGCCTGCTGGCGCGCGCGCGCGCCAGAGCAACGCAACCACGGTGATTCGGGCCGGAGGCCCCCGCTGGGATTGGCGAGGCGTGCACTCCCTCGCGGGCTGGTCCGCGCCAGCAATGCGGCGATGAGCAGGCATCCTTCTTTCTCGGTTGCCCCTGAGATCAGACTTGGGGTGTGCTTTCTAATATGTGGCCACGCGTTCTGTATGGCGGGCATGAAGGAAAGCGCGTTCTGCTTAACCCCTGGCGATACCTCAATTGCTTGCGATTATGATCGTCGCGCAATGCTTGCCATACGACCGCTGGCACGACAATAATATGTACATCCCAACCCCTCGCACTCGGGTGCGGACGCATTCAGAATGCAGGAGAGGATGTCGAGGGCGGGCGCGAGGGTGCGCGCGGAGGAGCGAGGAGCAGAAGAAAAGAGAGAGAGAGAGAGAAACAAAAAAAAAAGAGATGAGGACTGCACTGCACTGCAGGGCCAAGCGTTCTCGGAGCCTCAACGGGTGATCCGTATCTCGTGCTTCCGCAAAGCGCAGTGCACTGCGGACTCAGCACTAACGTAGACATGAATGCCCATCGATGCCTATCAAAATTGGGTCCAGATCAACTTTGCGATGGCGAGTTCGCTCCTTTCCAAGCTGCGTTGGTATAGCCAAGCGTGCTCTGGAAAGTTGTGCCCTGGTGTGTAATACGAAAAAATTATCCGCATCAGGAATAAAATAAAGATGTCGACTGTGGGCCAGTAAGCTGCCATGGGAATGTGGTACAATTCTGTATACAAAACAAGCCCCGATCCAGCAATGTGAATGAAGAGGGGTAGAAAGCGCGCGACGTGCAAAACAAAAATGACACAGGCCCTCAGGAAGGTAGGTCAATGCGCAACCAGGTTCTTGCCATCTCTGGAGAAGTAGGCGCATCTGTTAGCCACAGCTCGGCGCTGGGTGGCTTTAGTCTCCGCGTACATCGTGGTGAACGGCGACCGTGCGCCCCGTCCCCCTCCGCCTCTCCGCAGCAATATCAAACGTTCGCTTGTCCCACTGCGGGCCCCGCAAAACCTCGCCGAGTGCAGCAGCTGGCGCCCAGGTCCTCGTGCTTCCTCTTGGGAGCCCGTGGTTCTCGCAATCGTTCCTGCGGCCGTGCACCGTACCCTCTGGCTCAAGGCCACGGGCGGGCCCCCTCCTCAGGGCCTCCCGCGCTCAGAGGGGCGCCCGACTCCAATTGGCCCCGTCCCCGCGCCCGGGCCGCGCGAGGCGGCCGCCCCCGGCCGCCCCCCTGCGCCCAGCTCGCCCTGGTGTCCCGCCTGGGTGCATGGACCCGGAAGGGATTTCCAGTGGCTCTCTCTTCACTCCTCCAATCCATGATCGAAGGGGCTGCTGCGGGGAATCACACTGCTGAGTCCCCCCCCATCACCTGGACGGCGGAGCCACGAGGGCCAGGACCCGCCTTGCAGGGACAGGAAGGGGCACCCGGAAGGGTGGCACCTGGTCGGGAGCCCTCCCACCCGTGGCTCGAGCGCTCGAGTCGTGCGCTCCATGGGCCCCTGGTTCTCGTGTGTTTGCTTCAGGGCGCGCCCAGCGCATGCGGCCCATGCGGCAGACCTCCGTTACCGCCTCCTGCGAGGCGCGCTCCCCCCTACCGTGCGTGTGCTCGGCCCTTCCAGCCCGCGCCGCCGACGCCGGAGCAGCTCTCCCTGGCTCGCGGCGGCGCTGCCACTCGCAAGTCGACCGCCGCATCGCCCGCTGCGAGCCTCCAGCGGGCGGGCGCACACGGGCGGGGCATGGCTCAGAGATTTTGTTGACTATCGGCGCAATGCGGAGCAAGGGATGAGATCACCGCGAAGGGCGTGAGGGGAGGCTGAACCATTGCGTCCGGCAAGCGTGCAGCTGCGACCAAGCCTGCCAAGCGTCTCTAACTATGTAACACAATTGCGAATCCAAGGGTGAGGGCAAGGAGGAGACGAGAACAGCCAAAGGCGCCGGGTGTGCATCAGTCCCCAGGTCCCGTCGACCACTTATATACTGGGGGATGGCTCAGAGAAGTGAGGAGGGGGAAGAGGAATAATTGAGCAGAGAAAACAAGGGACAAGGGAGGAGAAGCGACGGGGCCGATCAGAGGAAGAGGATCAAGGAGGAGGAGGAGGAGGAGGAGGAAGAAGAGGAGGACGACAACGACAAGTTGGCCCAACGCCTCGGACAGCTCCTCCTGCACCTTCGCCAGCTGCTCGGACAGCTCCTGCACCTCCCAGGGGCCCCAGCCCAGGCGAGGCGGAGAGGGCGAGGGTCCTGCCTCCTCCCTCCTTCTTCCTTTCTTCGTGGGCGGCCAAGAGGGGGGCGTCCAGGGGGGGGCGCAAATCGTGGCCAGCGGCCCGTGCGCGGCCTACGGCCGGGGGGGGGGGGGGCCAGGGACGTATTGAAACAAAAAGAGGCGCCATGACATGTGGGGAAATAGCATTGCCCTCGCAATGATGTCCATTCCCCTCTGGACATCAACCCCTTCTTTGCCGCCTTCGAACGTCGTGCCGGGCCACGGGCCATGTCCAGCACAGCTGCCCGCACAGCTCTGCCCGCACAGCTGCCGTGCACGCCGCCCCCGCCGGGGGCACCTCCTGGCAGGCGCAGGCGGCCGCGAGCACCCAAAGGATTCCGGCTGGCGCTGCGGCCGACCAAAACCGACGCTTCGCGCCGCTGTGCGAAGGCTCGGCTTTGCGCCGGGTCGATCAGGCGGATTTGGGAGGAACAAATGAAATACTCCGACGGTCGGACCCCGCGCGAGAATCGATTTAGCGAGCCCCTTGCATTTTTGTTTTTTGTCTGGCGGGGGTTTCCTTCCGCCCTCTCCGTCCTCCTCCTCCTCTTCCTCCTCCTCCTCCTCGTTCTCCTCCTCCTGTTCCTTCTCGCCCCGCCCGTTGCGTTTGTCAGTCTTTTTCCTTTTCCGTCTCCTCCTCCTCCTCCGCCTCCCCCACTTCCACCCTGTCCTCCTCATGTTCCTTTTCTTCCTCGGCCTTTGCCTTGCCCTCCTCCAACTCCTCCTCCTCCTTCTCCCCCTCCTCCATCGCCGCCGCGCTCGTTCTCCTCCTGCGCCTCTCCTTCCTCCTGGCAGGAGCGCGCGCGTAGATTTTCCTCGGTGCCCTCGCCGCCGCGCCTGGCGGGGGCCCGTGCTCCGACGGCGAAATCGCGCAGCGGTCGGGGCCAACCCCGCGGGCCAGGCCGTCGGGGCAACCCCGCGCGCCGTTGGCGCGCGAAACCAAGCAGCTGGGGAAACCCAGCGGGCTCCGGGCGGGGCGCCACCGCGCCCGGGCGGGGGGCAGCACGAAACCCAGCTCAGCCGCGAGCTGTTCCGCCTTTGCCCTGGCGCTGTCCGCTCTGATGTCGAACTCCAGGAACGCCGTCCACGAGGATGCCGGCGGCCCTCGTTCCAGGAACTCCCGCGGCGGCGGCCGCAGGATCAGCATGCTCCCCGCGCGCGTGGCGCGGGGGAGCGTGAACCGCTGCTCGTCCGACGCGCCCGCGCGACCAGCGCCCGCGCCCCTCGCGCAATCGATGGTGACGCCCTTGCGCAGCGCATGGCCCTGCGACAGCGCGGAGGCGAAGTGCGACGCGTACGCCGGATGGCGCGCGCCGAGCGGTGCGCGGCGTGCGGCCCCGAGCTCTGCCGCGTGAACTCCTGCTCGATGGACCTGAACACGCGCGAGCTCCTCGCCCGCGCCTCGGCCTCGCCGTCGTCGTTGGCGCCTTACCCAGCAGCCCGGCGACCTCCCGGTAGATCGGGGGCTCCAAGCCGCGCGCCTGCAACAAATTCCCCGCGGTAGGTAGCGGGGGCGGGAGAGCTGGCCCCGCGGGCGCTCCTCGTGCCGGCGCTCGTCCACGGGGTGAAACTCGAAGGGTGCGACGGTGGCCCGTCGCTCCTGCGCGAGCCCCAGCTTCTTCTTCTTCTTCTTCAGCTCTTCCTGCGATGCCGTGCGTCGCAACTCCGTGCCGACGCGGGCCGGCAAGACGCCGTGGATGTCCCCTGTTTTGCGCGCGCTCGGGAAGTTCAGGAGGCGCCCGCCCGCGTCGAGATCGCCCTGAATCGTGCCGCGCTCGTCCACGTCCTGCAAGAAAACGAAGGCACGCCCAGACGCCGCGCGTCGCGACGAGCGCGCGTGCTGATCCACCTCGCCAGCGTATTCCAGTAGATGCCCGCGCCGTAGCCGAGCCGAAAGTTCTCGCGCTGGCGCCGAGGGTCCACGCCGCCGTGGTTGTCCGAAACAACGTCGCTTTCAGGGGCGGACCAGACCTCTGGCGGGAGGGACGTGCCCTCGCACGTGCAGCCCAAGAACGTGATCAGAGAGCCCCCGGGTTCGAATCGCTTCGTGCTTTTCAACTCGAAGACGCAGAAAATCTGAGAGAAGACCGCGATGGCGTGCTGACTCCGCGTACTTGTGGGGCCCGTCGTCCCGGAGCTCGCTCACGTCCGTCAGGAGGCCGATACTGCTCGTGGGCTCCAGCAGCAGGGAATCGTCGAGGTACAACACGATAGGTACGGGCCCGAAGTGGTGATGCGATTGCTTGTGAAAAAGGACCCCTGCACGTCGTCCGTGTCACTGCGTCCGTGGCACGCGCGAAGATCCAGGCGATGTACGGCGCGGCCGTCACCCGCCTGATACTTCCTCCAGATCCAGGCCTCAAGGGCCCAAGAGCGCCGACACTTCCAGGATCCCGAAGGCCCACTCGGATTCAAAACATGAGCGGCGGGCCCCATAGGGAGAAGGCTCCCGTCTGAAACTTCCTCGCAATACACTCACAGACGAGGTTCCTGCCTGATACTTCCACGTTCAAGCCTCAGGGGGCCAAATATAACGATTATTACATGATTCCGATGACCCGCTCGGATTCGAAACATGGGTAGCGGACCCCATAGGAAAGGGGGTTCCCATATGAAACTTCTTCGCAATGGCCTCACGAACGAGGCTCCCGCCTTTTTGTTTTGGAAGAGAGCGCGCCAGAACACGAGCAATCCGCAGATCCTGCCAAGGGGCCCTAACGAACACACTCCAGCACAGCAGGCAGAAACATTGCATTATTTCTGTCCGCGCAACCACGGGCACGGGGCCGCACCAGACGATTTATTGATCGCATCCATCCGTGCTCTTGCTGCACAACTGGCCTGATTTAGCGGAGCCAGGATGGGGAACGACGGGAGCAGCGAAAGAGGAGGAGGGAAGGAGGGAGGGAGAAAAACAGCACCGGCGATGATGTGTAAGAATTGGGGTTTCAAACAACAGACGTGGAAGTAAATGCGGTTGCCCTTGGAAATCGGTCTTCGAATTTCCTTCCAGCGCCGCTTCCAGCCACTGGGAATCGGTATTCGAATTTACTTCCGGCGCCGCTTCCATGCTTAGGAGAACGGCCATCAAGCAAAATCGGGCGAGTGCGGAGCGAAACGAAAATCCCCCAATCGTATCGGTGAGACGGGGTGGAGAAGAGGAGGAGGAGGAGGAGGCAAGGGGAACGGCGGAGAGGAAGCTACGTGAGATATCTAGCTCCGTGCCCAGTAATGTCGCTGGGGGAGGGCCCCAAACGCGTCAAGCGCGAACATGAAATGGAAAGTCGAAGCCCGAATCGACCGAGAAGGAAGTCGAGCGGGAACATGCAGGAGCGAACAAGGGGGGAGGCGAGGCCACTAAAATGCACAGGGGCGCGGAACTAATGCGTATCGGCATGCAGCGGAAGTGCGCTAAACCCTCACCTGGTCCAGAGCCCGCTGACAATCGCAGACAGCTTGGCGTGGCGGGCAGCCACGTCACACCGAGCCTGCTCCCAGGCGTCCGCAGCATTGGCGACTCTGCCATGCCGCGCTGCGTTGGTCGCAATGAAGACTGCGTAGAGGTGGAGGGCTCTGATCGCCAGCTGCTCGGGGATCCCTTGGTCGTCCAGCAGCAAGAACGCCTGCAATCTCCGCTCGGGCGGGGCTGGCAGGATGCGCAGCCGCGAGCGGGCAAGGCGGCAAACAGCCGGGCAGGTGGCATAGTGTGGGAGGGCATCCTTGCCGGAGAAGCACCCGAAGATGCACCCACCTCCCCTTCCGCTGGCCTCTGCTGTGGTCCACCCTCCCATCAGGGCCTTCAGCGTGGCTGCCCATACACAGGGGGGGACCAGCTTAGCGATTCGATCCAGTGCTGTGTTCATTCGTCGCGCGCGATGGCCTGGGAGGATCGCGAGGGGCCAGCGCTCGAATCTTCTGCGGACGTGGCGGTGCAAGAAGTCGATGTCCTGTGGCCGCAGCACCTCCGTGCAGCGGCGCTGCCAGAGCCTCTTCGTGATGGGGGCCTCGGACGTGCCCTGCAGCAGCTGCTGAGCGTGCATCACGTTGAAGATGAAGTTGTGCATGTACCAATTTTCCACCCGATCCATGAAGTCAGAGTTCATCCGGGTTTGGATGAGACGCCGCTGGCGGCCGTCGAACTGCAGACCACCTTGTGCTGCATTTTCCCACCGGTAGACTCGACACTTTGCTCCCTGGGCGGTGGCCCGCAGGTTCGGCACCTCGGCCGGGAACCCCAAGCCCTTCAAGTGCTGCAGCAAGCATGGGCAAGCCCACCCCCTGGTCCCGGGGAAAAGCGTTTCCAAAAGCTTCCGCTCAGTCTGCGCCTAATGCTCGGGGAGGGCTTCCAACTGTAAGAGGAAGCCCGCCAACGGGAAGATGTAGATGCGGAGGGCTGCGATGGAGACCAGCATGCCTGCTCCAATGTCCTTCCACGTGACAGCCCGCTTCCGCATCTTGGCGAAGACACTGTCCCAGATCGCGGTCCCCCGCGTGGGGCCCAAGTAGAAACCCAGATACTTCGCATGGCCTGCAAACGTAAATTCTGCCCAGAGCTTAGCCTGACGAGCGACGTCAACACGTACATCGGCGTGGGGCCGAAGAGAGAGCGGAATTATGATGGACTTGCCGCGGTGGAGCTTCAGCCCGGAGACGAACTCGTACTCGGCAAAACGAGGCTGCCGCCTTGTACTTCCTCCATATCCATGCGTCAGGGGCCAAAAAGTGACGACAATTGAAAGATCCCGATGACCCGCTCGGGGTCTAAACATGAGCGGCGGGCCCTATAGGGAAAGGGCTCCCGCCTGAACCCCCCTCGCAGTTCACTCACGGACGAGGCCCCCGCCTGATACTTCCTCCATATTCAGGCCTCGGGGGCCCCAAAGTTTCGACAAGATTCCGATGACCTGCTCTGATTGAAAACACGTGCGGTGGACCTCCTAGGGGGGGTCCCGCCTGAGACTTCTTCGCAATTCACTCACACACGACGATGGTGTTGTGATAATAATGGTGATGGCGATGATGATGATGATGATGATGATGATGATGATGATGATGATGATGATGATGATGATCATGATCATGATGCTGATGATGGCGATGATGATGATGATGATGATGATGATGGTGCTGATGAATGATGAGTAGTAGTTTGTGGAGTGGGCGAGTGAGTTGGATAATGAGTGTGTGCGAGTGTGTGAGTGATGCTGATGCGATGATGATACTGCTTATGATGATGATGTTTTTGTGCGAGTGCGTGAATGAACAAAGGAGGGAGTGTTCCTGTTCCTGCGCGCGCTGTAGGACCCCACACGAGAATATGTTTAGCTTGCCTGGGGATGTTCTCCTGCCCCCTCCCTTCTCCCACCTACTCCTGCCTCATATTTCTCTTCCTGCCTGCTCCTCCTCCTGCATCAACCCCTGCCTCCTCCTCCTCTTGCCTCCTCCGCCGCCTCCTCCTCTTTTCTTCCTCCTCTTTATGCCTCCTCCCCCCATTCCCCCTGCTCCTCCTGCCTCCTGCGTCCTCCGCCTCCTCCTCCTCCTCCTCCTCCTCCTCCTCATCATCATCATCATCATCATCATCATCATCCTCTTCCTACTCCTCCTTTTCCTCCTCCCCTCTTCCGCCTCCTCCTCCTCCTCCTCCTCCTCTCCCTCCTCCACCTACTCCTCCTCGTCTCCATCTTCCTACCCTTCCTCCTCTCCCTCCTCCTCCTCCTCATGCCTCCTCCTTAGGCCTCGTGCCTCCTCCTGGGACCTCTTGGGGCATCCTGGAGCCTTCTGGGCCTCCCGGGACATCCTGGGGCCTCTTAAGGCACTCCTCTTCCTCCTTGCCCTCCTCGTCCTTTTCGCCCTCTTCTTCCTCCTTCTCTTCCTCCTTGTCTTTATCGTCCTGCATCCTCCTTCCTCCTTCGTCCTCTTCCTCCTCTTCCTCCTCCTCCTCCTCCTTTTCGTCCTCCTCTTCCTCGTGCGGAACACGACCCAGAGGAACCGCACGACGTGCGTCCCAAGAGATACGCGCCGGAGGACGGAGGAAGCGCGCGCCGGAGGACGATCCGGCAAGCACGGGGGGTGCGGGCTCCATAGGGAGGGGGCTCCCACCTGAGACTTCCTCGCAATTGCCTCACAAACGAAGCTCCCGCCTGATACTTCCCCACATGGAAGCCTCAGGAGCCCAATAAGGACGACAATTACAGGATTCCGATGATCCGCATCGAATTAAAAACATGGCGGCGGGCCCCATAGGGAGGGGACTCCAGACTGAGACTTCCTCGCAATTCACTCACAGACGAGGCTCCTGCCTGATGCCCCCTCCATATCCAAGCCTCACGGGTCCAAAAGTGACGACAGTTGCAGGATCCCGATGACGCGCTCCGATTCAAAACGTGAGCGGCGGGCCGCACAAGGAGAGGGTTCCCGCCTGAGACTTCCTCGCAATTCACTCACAGACGAAGCTCTCGCCTTATAGTTCCTCCAAATTCAAGCCTCGGGCGCACAAAAGTGACGAGGTCCCGATGACCCGCTCGGATTCAAAACATGACCGGCGGGCCCCATAAGGAGGAGGCTCCCGCCTGAGACATCTCGCAATTTACTCACAGACGAGGCTCCCGCCTGATGTTTCCTCCATATCCAAGCCGCAGGGGCCCAAAAAAGACGACAGTTGCAGGATCCCGATGACCCGCTCCGATTCAAAGCATGAGCGGCGGGCCCCATCAGGAGAGGGTTCCCGCCTGAGAGGTCCTCGCAATTCACTCACAGACGACGCTCTCGCCTGATACCTCGTCTATATTCAAGCATCAGGAGCCCAAAAATGATGACAGTTGCAAGATTCCGATGACCCGCCTCGGATTAAAAACATGAGCGGCGGACCCATCGGGAGGGGGTTCCCACCTGAGATTTCCTTGCAATTCACTCACAGACGAGTCCCTCGCATGATACTTCCTCCATATTGAGGCCTCAGGAACCCAAAAATGATGACAATTGCAGGATCCCGATGGCCCGCCTCGGATTAAAAACATGAGCGGCGGGCCCCATAGGGAGGGGATCCCAATTGACACTTCCTCGCAATTCACTAACAGACGAGGCTCCAGCCTGATATTTCCTCAAGTGTGGGCGTGAGTGAGTGAGCGAGTGATGATGATGATGATGATGATGATGATGATGATGATGCTGATGCTGATGCTGATGCTGATGCTGATGCTGATGATGATGATGATGATGATGATGATGATGGCGATGATGATGAAACTGCTGATGGCGGTGTGTGTGGGTGGTAGAGAATGGGTGAGTGAGTACGTGAATGCGTGGGTGAATGACTGAGTGAATGACTGGGTGAACAGCTGAATGACTAGGTGGGTTGGTGAATCAGTGCGTGAGTGAGTGCTGATGATGAATGTGTGAGTGGGAGAGTGGGTGAGTGAGTGGGTGAGTGACTGAATGTGAGTGATGATGTGTGTGAATGACTGAGTGCATGAATGTGAGTGGTTGAGTGAATGGTGTGTTCTTTCCTGCGCGGGGAGTGTGCAGAGAAAACAGAAAAACCGGTTAGGATGTGGAAACCAAAACCCACTTTGGATGTTGGGAACGAAGACAACTACAGGTTTGAGGACGACCTGCTCGGATTACTCACATGAGCTGCGGGCCCCATAAGGAAGGGGTTCCCGATTGAGACTTCCTCGCGATCTACTCACAGACGAAGTTCTCGCCTGATACTTCCTCCAAATTCACGCCTCAATTGCACAAAAGTGACGACGATTACAAGATCCCGATCATCCGCTCTGATTCGAAACACGACTGGCGGGCCCCACAGGGAGGGGGCTCCCGCCTGAGACGTCCTCGCAATTCACTCACAGACGAGGCTCCCGCCTGATGCTTCCTCCATATCCAAGCCTCAGGGGCCCAAAAGTGGTGGCAGTTGCAGGATCCCGATGGCCCGCTCCTATTCATTGAAACTTCCTCACAATCCACTCACGGAAGAGGTTCGCGCCTGATACTTCCCCCACACTCAGGCCTCAGAGGCCAACAAGTAACGACAACTACAAGATCCTGATGACCAGCCTCGGACTAAAAGCATGATCAGCGGGCCCCATAAGGAGGGGGCTCCCGCCTGAGACTTTCTCGCAATTCACTCACAGACGAGGCTCCCGCCTCATACTTCCTCCATATCCATGCCTCAGGGGCCAAAGCCTGACGACACTTACAGGATCCCGATGACCCGCTCGGATCAAAAACATGAGCGGCGGGCCGCGTAGGGAGGGGGCTCCCGCTTGAGACTTCCTCGCAATTCACTGACCGACGAGGCTCCCGCCTGATACTTCCTCAAATGTGGGTATGGACGATGATGGCAATGGCGATGGTGTTCATTCACAGCCGAGGCTCCCGCCTGAGACCTCGTCAAGATGAGGACGTGTGAATGTGTGAGTAACTCTGTGTGTGATAATGACGATGTTGACGACGGTGTCTCACAGCCGAGGATCCTGCCTGAGACATCGTCAAGATGAGTGCGTGTGTGTGAGTTGGTGTTGTGATAAAGATGACGATGCTGAGTGGTGAATAAATAGTAGTTGTGAATGAAGTGAGTCAGTTGGATAATGGGAATGTGTACGAGTGTGTAGGTGGTGCTGGTGCGGGGATGATGATGATGATGCTGTTGATGATGATGATGCTATCAGTGTGTGTGTGTGTGAATGAGAAGGGAGGGGGTGTTCCTGTTCCTGCGCGGGGTGTCCACAGACAACCAGAACCGCACTCTGGATGTGGGAAATGAATGAGAGTGGCCGGGTGAGTGTGAGTGAGTGTGTAAGTGATGGTGTGGTGATGCTGCGATGATGATGTGAGTGTGTGAGTGAGAAGAGAGGGGGTGCTCCTTACATCCTGTTCCTGCGCGGTGTGTCCAGACAAAACAAGTACCCCACTCTGGATGTGGGGAAAATCGTCAACAAATCCCACCAGCCCTTTGGGCGTGAGTGGTTTAGAGAGCCCGCTCTGTTCTCAACCCCCCTTCTTCCCCTTCGGGGAGGGGTTTACCCCTCCCTCTACCCCCTCCCCCTGGGCCTGGAGAGGTCCCTCCGCGGGTCGCCGGAGGGGTCTTTTTCGACTCCTCGGAGGGCTAAAAAAACGACACCCCTCACGAGGATTCTGGCCCCGACGGGGGGAGGGAGAACAGTGCTGCCCCCATCTGTGATCGATCGCCCGACAGATGGCCCCAAGATTCCTCCCAGACCCCTCCAAGAGGCCTCCAAGAGGCCTCCAAGAGCCCCCAAGAGGCCTCCAAGAGGCCCCCAAGATGCTCCCAAGAGGCCCCCAAGAGGCCCCAAGAGGCTCCCCCGAGGCACCCAAGACGCTCCTGGAAGCCCCTGGAGCCGCCAAGAGGCCCCCAAGACGCCCCAAACCGCCTCCAAGAGGCTCCCAAGAGGCCCAAAGAGGCTCCCCCAAGGCACCCCAGACGCTCCTAGAAGCCCCTGGGGCCGCCAAGAGGCCCCGAAGACGCTCCAAAAGGCCTCCAAGAGGCTCCCAAAAGACATCTAGTAGTAGTAGTAGTAGTAGTACTACTACTACTACTACTACTACTACTACTACTACTACTACTACTACTACTACTACTACTACTACTACTACTACTACTACTACTACTACTACTACTACTACTACTACTACTACTACTACTACTACTACTACTACTACTACTACTACTACTACTACTACTACTACTACTACTACTACTACACTACTACTACTACTACTACTACTACTACTACTACTACTACTACTACTACTACTACTACTACTACTACTACTACTACTACTACTACTACTACTACTACTACTACTAATACTACTACTACTACTACTACTACTGCTACTACGACTACTACTACTACTACTACTACTACTAACGACTACTAACGAGGTGCCCGAACGCCTCACACTCCCGAACGACTCACACCAGGAGGAGGGGCCCGAACGACTCACACCAGGACGAGGCGCCCGAACGACTCACACCACGAGGAGCCCGAACGACTCACACCACGACGAGGGCCCCGAACGACTCACACCACGAGGAGCCCGAACGAGTCACACCAGGAGGAGGGGCCCGAACGACTCACACCAGGACGAGGGGCCCGAACAACTCACACCACGAGAAGCCCGAACGACTCACACCAGGACGAAGAGCCCGAACGACTCACACCACGAAGAGCCCGAACGACTCACACCAGGAAGAAGGGCCCGAACGACTCACACCAGGACGAGAGGCCCGAACGACTCAAACCACGAGGAGCCCGAACGGCTCACACCAGGACGAGGGGCCCGAACGACTCACACCACGAGGAGCCCGAACGACTCACACCAGGAAGAGGGGCCCGAAGGACTCACACAAGGACGATGGGGCCGAACGACTCACCCCACGAGGGGCCCCAACGACTCCCACCAGTCGTCGTCGTCGTCGTCGTCGTCGTCGTCGTCGCCGCCTTCGTCGTCGTCGTCGTCGACGTCGTCGTCGTCGTCGTCGCGGTTGTGGTCGTCGTCGTCGTCGCGGTCGATATCGTCGTCGTCGTCGGGTGCGTCGTCGTTGTTAGGATCATCGCTGTGGTCGTCGTCTCCGCTAAATCCCTCTTGCCTCCCACCGCTTTCTCTCCCTCCTCCTCCGCCTCGTCCTTCTCCCGCTCCCACCACAAGGAGGATGTACAAGGAGGCGGGAGGAAGGAGGAACAGGGGAGATATGCGGGGGCAGGCGGAAACACGCCTGAAAAACACGACTGTCGGCATGCTTCGCAAGAGTTGCTGTTTTGAGATGGGCTGGTGGGGATACGCGAAGCGTGAAGAATGCTCCCGAATACTCAAAACTGGTTTAAACAAACATACAAATCGTCCCCAGACTATGTTCTGACTATTTTCGGATTTCCTCCTGTAGAGGGACAGGCTCGACTTACGCTTTGCGGTCCGAGTCGGCCGACGTCCTCGGATGGGCGATGTCGCCGCGCTCGCTTGGGCCTACGGCCCGGCCGCCCATCGTCGTGTGCTCTCTCTTCGCGACCCTGCTGTCGGTCCTCTTCGTGACGCCTCTGCCAGGGCAGCTGCAGGGCCACGGCTCCAAGAGCATCTTCATCATCGACCCCTCGTGCAGAGCGCCCACCAGAGGGACCCTGCCTCTCGTGCCCATGTCAGTACCGCAGGTTTGGCTGCTGAAGCTGCTCCTCCTGTTGCCCTAGCCCCTGGGCCCTGGCGGAACGCCAACTATCTGGGCGCCGCCCGGTATCTGCATGCCTTCGTTGTTCCGCCCAGGGAGCACCGCTGCTGCCGACTGCTGTCCTTCGACGACAGGCTCACGTGGCTGGTCCGCAGTATGTCGCTGGGCTGTGCAGAAGCCGGCTCACAGCAGCTGCGGGCTCCGCTGCTGCTGCAGAGAATCGGATGGTGACGCCAGAGCTGGTTTGCCTCTCTCTGCCTCTGCCGCTGGCGCCTCTGCGGCTGATGATGCTCGACCCTCCGGAGATGGGCAAGCCCCTCCACCCCAGCGCCCACTGTCGGGGCCCAGGGGAAGCGGCGAGGCAGCCTACGGGCCCCACCGCGGACGGCCTGCAGTCGCCGGCTGGCCCCCGTGCGCCACTGTTGGTCCTGCGCTGGCGCGAAATCCACCTGCAGGCCCCCAGAAGTTCCAGCAGCTGGAGGCCGCGAAGGCCTTCGGCATGACCGTAAGAGGTCAAGCACGAGCCGGAGGAGTCCTTGCAGCGTGGAGGCGGGCAAGCCCCTCCCCCACCGCGTCCCCCAGCGGTGCCCGGGGGAGGGGGCGAGGCACCCTACGGGCCCCACCCAACGCCCCCTGCCAGAGCACGATATCTGCCGCGACGGCAGGGCACTCTGGGCAGTCGCCGGGAGCTGATGATGACCGTCGGGCTGTCCCTGCATGCGCTGGTGTCACTGGTGATGATAGTTTGCAGCTCCACCATCGGGCGCCAGCTGAGCTGCTCCCAGGTGCGATCCGCGACACTCCCGCCAAACCGCTCCAACGCGAGGTCTCTGCGACCCCCGCCGAGCTGCGCCAACGGCCTATCCGCACATTCCGACGTGGTGGACTGCATTGGAAGTGGACTCGCGTGCGCCGACCCCTTTCCGAGACGGCCGTGGCGAGTCGCGAGCTGGGCTACCTTTCACCCTGCATGGACCTCGCTGTCGCCGAGGCCGTGTTTCTCAGGTCCGTGCGCGGGTCGCTCCGGGCAGAGCCGACGCACGCACCTGCTCCGATGCACGTGCCTGCTCCGAGCATGACCGACGAACGTTCGGGCGAAATGCTTGCGAACGCGCGAGTGGCCGAGCTTGGCCGATAGGTTACCAAGTCAGGAGAAGCCCCGAGGAGTAAAGTGGAGGATGAGAAGCATCAGGATGTGGGAATCTGGCGCAGACTGTTGGCCGTCTCAGCGCCTTCAGCTGCGCCTGAATGCTCTGTCGCGCATCAGCTCATACATCTCGTGCAGCAGTGCAGCAGGCAGATCTCGCCCTTAGATGTCGCGTACGCTCCCCCATCTCTGCCTTGATCGGACGCCCCCGCTTCGCACTTCGCCCCTCCCTCCCTCCGTACACCTCCCGAGTGGTCGTGTGCCCACGCCACGGCGGTCGTTGCTGTATAAACTCGCCTCCCAGTCTGCATGCCTGGAGCCATCTGTCGACACTCCAGCCGATGTCGGCCGAGATACTTGATGCGGAGGTGGGGGTGCAGAAGTGCGGGAAGTGGACGGTATGGTATGGAATTGTTCCCTCTATGGTCTCGGTGCTTAGGGACGACGCGACCCGTCGGCTTCGTCGCTGAGGCTGCCTGTGCTGCGATTTGAACTATTATTGGCGGTCGTGCCGAATGTTCACGCCACTGTTTTTTTCACTCAGTCAGCGCCTGATGCGCACTGTTTGGGGTCCAGTTCTGGTTTCATTTGGCGAGTTGCGTGAAGCTTCCTCCCGAGGCTGGGGGTGTTAGGTGTTTCAGTCAAACTCCCTCCTCGGTATCATCGTTCCCTCCCTCCGCCTCTCCTCCAGTGCCCGGGTAGGGCACGGCACGCGAGCATTGTATACCTTGATCTGTCTGTCGCCGCCTACTGTGGAAGGGAGGCTTCAGTGGGGACGGGGGTACGAACTCCTTGCTTCGGTTCGACGCGTCCCGTCCGCTCTGATGCGGGGGTCCACTCGTGCTGTTCTGAACTCGCCTCGCTTGGCGCCCGTGCACAGTTGTTCTCTCACGAATAGTATGGGAGTTGCGTGCCGGACTCTGCTGACAGGCTCACAGCTCGCTTCAGCGTCGAAATCCAAAAAGGCCTCTTCCCTGGTCCATCCTCCCTCCTCCTCCTCCTCCTCCACCGCCATAACCATCACCATCACCATCACCATCACCATCACCACCACCACCATTATTACCATCACCACCACCACCACATTCATCATCATCATCATCATCATCATCATCATCATCATCATCATCATCATCATCATCATCATCATCATCATCGTCATCATCGTCATCATCGTCATCATCATCATTACCACCACCATCACCATCATCATCATCGTCATCATCATCCGCCTTCTCATCATCATGAGCATCATCAACATCATCGTCATAATCAGCGTCGTCATCAGCATTATCGTCATCATCGTCATCGCTATCATCAGCATCATCATCAGCAGCATCATGATCATCATCGTCAGCAGCATGGCCATCAGCATCATCATCATTATCAGCATCAGTATTATCAACATCATCATAATCATCATCTCGTCATCACCCCTCGTCTCTCCTCCCTCCTCCTTCCTCCCTTGTCTCTCTTCCCTCCTCCGACCTCCCTGATCCTCTTCCTCCTCCTCCTCCTCGTCCTCCTCCCCCTTCCTCCCTCCCTCCCTCCCTCCCTCCTCCCTCCTCCCTCCTCCCTACTCCCGTTGTTCTGAACGCCATCATGATCATGATGATGGTGGTCATCATCATCATCACATCAGTACCATCATCACCACAGCCAGCACCGTCATCATCATCATCATCAGCATCAGCATCGTCATCCTCATCATCATAATCATCAGCCACATCATGGTCACCAGCAGCATCATCAGCAGCACCATCGTCAGCATAGTCAGCAACATCATCATCATCATCATCATCATCAGCATCATCATCATCATCACACTTTCAGCATCATCCGCATCATCAGCATCGGCATCATCAGTAACAACATCATCATCATCATCGTCATCATCATCAGCATCGTCATCACCATCCTCCTTATCATCATGATGATGATCATCATCATCATAATCAGCATCATCATCATCATCATCGGCATCGTCGTCGTCAGCAACAGCAGCAGCAGCAGCATCAGCATCAGCATCAACATCATCATCAGCATCATCATCACAATCAGCAGCAGCATCAGCATCAGCATCGTCAACACTACCATCAGCATCATCATCATCATCATCACCATCATCATCACCATCATCATCATCAGCATCATCAACCGCATCAGCATCATCATCATCATCGTCATCATCATCAGCAGCATCATCCCCATCATCCTCATAATCATCCTCCTCATCATAATGATCGGCCGCATCAATATCATCATCATCAGCATCATCACCATCATCAGCATCTTCGTCATTGTTAGCATCATCACCACCTCCACCGCAACAGCCACCGCCATCATCAGCAGCACCATCATTAGTATAGTCATCATCAGACTCGTCATCAACATGATCACATGAAGCATCGTCCGCATCAGCCTCAGCATCATCATCGTTATCACGGCAGACATCATCACCATCAGCATTATAATCACTACCACCACCGCCACGAACGCCATCATCATCAGCATCATAATCATCGTCATCATCATCGTCATGATCGTAAAGGCAGTAGCATCGTCGCCGTCATCAACATCATAATCACCGTTGCCGCCATTATCATCGTCAGCATGACCAGCGTCGTCTTTATCAACAGCATCATCATCAGCAGCACCATCATCAGCATCAGCATCTGCATCATCCTCATCATCACCACCAGCATCACCAACATCAACATCATCAGTTTCATCAACATCGTCATCATCATTTGCATAGTCATCAGCATCGTCAGCTGCATCATCAACAACACCATCGCCATCATCTCATCATCATCAACATCATCAGCATCGTCATCATCACCATCATCATCATCAACATCATTATCATCATCATCCGCATTATCATCCGCATCTTCGTCGTCGCCGTCGTCAGCACCATCATAATCAGGATCAGCAGTAGCATCATCAGCATCATTATCATCAGCAGCATGGCCATCAGCAGCCTCATCAGCAGAATCAGCCTCGCCATCATAAGCAGCATCATGGTCTTCTTCAGCATCATCATCAGCAGCATCATCATGATCCTGATCCTCATCATCATCATCATCATCATCATCATCATCATCATCATTACCAGCACCAGCATCATCGTCGTCATCATCATCAACGTCATCGCCGTTGTCGCCGTCATCGCCATCGTCATCATCATCATCATGATCATCAGCATCATCATCAACACCATTATAATCATCATCATGAGTATCATCATCACCGACCTCATCAACATAATCATCACTATCATCATCTCCATCAGCATCAGCATCATCATCGTCGTCCTCATCATTCTCCTCAGTATCATCATCATCATCGTCCTCATCAATAGCCTCGTCATCATTGTCCGCATCATCATCATCATCATTATCGGCAGCAGAAGTAGCATTAGCACAAGCAACATCATCATGATCATCCTCATCCTCACCAACACCAACACCATCACAATCACATCATCCTCGTCATCATCACCATCATCATCATCGTCATCATCAGCATCATCATCAGCATCATAATCATCATCAGCAGCATCATCGTCACCATCATCGTCATCATTATTTCTCCCTCATCCCTCCTCCCTCTCTCCTCCATCCTCCCTCCTCCCTCCTCCCTCTTCCATCCATCCTCCTTCCTCCATCCTCCCTCCTCCTTTCTCCCTCCTCCATCCTTCCCCTTCTCCTCCTCCGCCTCCTCCTCCGCCTTCTCCTCCTCCTCCTCCGCCTACTCCTCCGCCTTCTCCTCCTCCTCCTCCTCCTCCTCTCCTCCTCCTCCTCCTCCTCCTCCTCGTCCGTCTCCTCTTCGACCTCCTCCCTCCGCCCTCCTCCCTCCTCTCCGCGCGCTCATGCTCGTGCTCTCCTCCTCCTCCGCCTCCCGCCGCGCGCGCGCCCCCCCCTCCCCCCCGCACGTGAGGGAGGAGGAGGATCGGGGGGTGACGAGGAGAAGGAGGACGACGACAACGATGACTACGACAAAGAGGAGGAGCAGAAGGAGAATCACGAGAAGGAGGATGAGGAGGGCGAAGGATGGATCACGAGCAGGAGGAGGAGGAGCAGTGCGTAGGGCGTAGGGCGTAGGAGGATAGGAGAAGAAGGACGACGACGAAGAGGAGGACCAGGGGGATCACTGACAAAACTGCCAGGCCTGCGAGCGGGCCGCCATTGAACAGTCCCTCGGGTGTGTGACGAATACAGTTCGGCGAGGGCGGAAGAACGCGCTCGAATGCGCACTGTCGCCGGGGTCGCAATTGCAGCAAGACCAAAGAAGAAACATGTCCTGAGGGAAACGGGTCCTGAATCTGGGACTGTTCCCCAGGACTGTCTCGCAATCCTGGTTCGATGTTGCCAGTCCCAGGGGCCCGTGGAAGGCCCCGGGAGGCCGGGAGGGCAAAACTGCAGAAGGCATCCAGGACACGGTGCCCTCAGGACAGATTTCCTTCATAGCGAGGAACAGTGGAAGGAGGGGGGAATCTCGGAAAGTTGGGTACAACCAAGCTGCTACCATAGAGGCCTCCTAGATTGGGTCCGAGTAGATGGGGTCGGAGGATCGCGCTGCATCGGCGATGCATCGGCGATACTTCGCCGATGCATCGGCGATGTATCCGCGACGTCGGCGATGCGTCGGCACCGTCGGCGTGGAGAGAATCGGGCTCCTCATCGAACCGCATCGCCGATGCATCGGCGATGCGGAGCGCTCCTCCGACCCCATCCACTCCGACCCCATCTAGGAGGCCTGGATACCAGAAGGAGCACGGAGTACAGACAGTCGGGCTCGATTGGACAAGACACGCGAGAGGACACAAGACCCTTCCAAGGGCCACATTGCCACGGGAATGTAGTACCCTTGGTTTGGCAGGGTCAACCTACTAATCTGGGCCGACTGCAGGAGGCCCGGATACCAGAAGGAACACGGAAGCAAAAGAGCGCAAGGGCCTCCTCGGCCACGGTGGGCCTCGGCCACGAAGAGGCTCCCCGACCTCGGCCTCGGAGACGGCACGGAAGCCAGAGCACCTCCCGAGCCCCAGAGCGGTCCTCTTGGCAGCCTCTTGGCTGCATCGGCACCCCGACTGGGAGAGTCCTGGCCCCGCGAACCACCCTGCCCCCTCGACGCGGGGGACGGCACGAAAGCCGGAGCACCTCCTGAGCCCCAAAGAGGTCCTTCTCGCAGCGTCTTCAGAAGTCAAAAAATCCACCCCAATAATTACCACCCCGACACGCGAAGTTGTTTAGTAAACGCGCCCAAATAAGGAATCGAACAGGGTAGGGCTGTTTAGTAAACGCCCAAGGCCGTTTAGTAAACGCCAATTGTCCGGTCCGGATGGTTTTTCCTCCCTGGAGTCTTGACTGCATCGGCATCCTCACTGGGAAGTCATTGCCCCGCGAACCACCCTACCCCCCCGACGTGGGGGGGTGCAGTCTCCGCCTGGTTTCGCAGCATCCATCCGGGCCACGACGGGGCAAGCTGGAAGCAACCGAAGGAACCAACGTCTGACGATGCTGACGATCCTCGATCCTCGAGTAGGTAGCAGTAAAGAAGCAGAGGACGAGGGGGGAGCTGCAGCAATGCCAAGGGGGTCACCACTCAGGGGGGGAAGCGGACATCCCTGGACCCCAGGACCCCCGAAGACGCCCAAGACACGTCTCAGACCTCCTCGGTCCTCGAGTCTCCCTCCTTCCCGACCCTCGATTTCCCGGACGCGGTGGAGACCTCCACCCTCGGCGAGGAGGGAGGAGAAGAGGAGGAGGCGGAGGAGGGGAGGGGAGGAAGAGGAGGAGAAGGAGGAGGAGGAGGAAGAACACAAGAAAAACAAAAGAGAGAGAGAGAGAGAGAAACACGAAGAGGAAACGGAAAAGGCGAGAGGCGGAAGGAGCGTGACGGACGGAGGAGAGGAAGGGGAGGAGGCGGCGAAGGAGGAGGAGGAGGAGGAGGGAGGAAAGAACAGGGAGGAGAGTGAACATCCTTTCCCCCCCCCCAGCACTGCGCGAGCAGCGGAGAACAGGAAGGAAGGTACGCGCGGAGGCCAGGAGGCCGGGGCCCGCCCCTCCTTGGAGTTGCTCTCGTCCTTCATCTTCTGGAACATCTCTTTGGTGCGCTCCTTCCGCCGCCCGAGCGGGGGCAGGAGGGCGGGATGTTCGCCAGCGCCCTCCTCCTCCTCCTCCTCATCATCATCATCACCATCACCATCACCATCACCATCACCATCACCATCATCATCATCATCATCATCATCATCAGCATCATCAGCATCATCAGCATCATCATCAGTATCATCATCACCATCATCATCATCATCATCATCATCATCATCAGTATCATCATCACCATCATCATCATCATCATCATCACCAGCATCATCATCATCAGCAGCAGCAACATCATCATCATCAGCAGCATCATCATCATCATCAACAGCAGCATCATCATCATCACCATCACCATCATCATCACCATCATCATAGCATCATCATCAGCATCATCATCAGCATCAGCATCATCATCAGCATCATCATCATAACCATCACACGTTATCATCGTCCTCATCATCATCATCGTCATCGCCATTCTCATCTGCACCAACACCACCATGATCGTCATCGTCATCATCGTCATCGTCATCACCAACAGCATCAGCATCATGATCTGCACCATCCCCATAATTACCACCAACCTCAGCCTCAGCATCATCCGCGTTATGGCCAACATCAACATCAACATACTCATCCACGGCGCCACCTTCAACATTTGCAACATCATCCCCATCAAGAATATCAGCATCATAACCGTCATCATCAGCATCAGCATCATCATCAACACCATCATCCTAATCATCGTCACCATCATCAGCATCATCATCATCGTTGTCATCCTCATCCCCATCCCCATCCCATTCCCTAACCTCCTCATCCTTCCCCACATGCGCATATTCTTCTTCAGCCTCAACCTCGACGTCATCAGAATCATCACCCTCATCCTCATCATCACCCTCACGCTCACCCTCATCGTCATCGCCAGCATCACCAGCACCAACACCACCACTACCACCACCACCACCATCAGCATCAGCATCAGCATCAGCATCAGCAGCAGCATCATCATCATCACCACCATCATCATCATCATCACCATCACCATCATCATCATCATCATCATCATCATCATCATCATCATCATCATCATCATCATCATCGTCATCGTCATCGTCGTCGTCGTAATCGTCATCACCATCGTCATCGTCATCGTCATCGTCGTCATCAGCATCAGCGTTATCATCAGCATTGGCATCATCATCAGTATCAACATTAGCATCGTCATCACCATCGTCATCAACAACGTCATCGTGCTCCTCGCCACAGTCATCCTTCCCATCGTCATGGTCATCGTCGCCCTCCTCGTCCCCCTCCACCCCTCGCCGCCGGCATCTGCGTCATCCTCGGTGCTCGCCTGCCCGAGCCCGTCCTCCCCGAACCCGGCCTCGCCCGCAGCCCCGCCGCCCCCCACCCCCGCCGCCCGCCCACCCCTCTCCTTCATGCGTTGCTGGATGCTGGCGCTCTTCTGCTTCTCCTCTCAAGGGGGGGGGGGGGCAGGCGGTGCCCAGGATGAGGAGGGGGGGGGGGGAGGAGGAGGAGAAGGAGAAGGAGGAGGAGGAGGAGGAGGAGGAGGAGGAGGAGGAGGGGGAGGAGGGGGAGAAGGAAGGAGAGGAGGAACAGGAGAGGGAGGAGACTCGCGGCGGCGGCGGCGGTCCTCCAGGGGGGGGCGGCGCGCGGGGAGGAGACTTGGGCAGCCGAGGCTCGTGCAGCGGAGGGAGTCTCTTCGTCGTCTCCGTCCTCGCCCTCCAGCCCCCTCCCTTGCAGTCATCGCCCTGCCACGGGGGGCGCCAAGCAAGGGGCAAAGGCGCTTGTCTCGCCACGCAGGACCTCGGCCCCTCCCGAGCGAAAGGCGGCCCTTGTCTCAACCTCGACTGAAGCGTAGGAGGAGGAACCGTAGGAGAAGGCGGAAGCGTCGGTCGGTCGGTCGCTGCATCGGGCCTCGGGTCGAAGATCACGCAACCCCAACTACACATCATAACGCATCGATATGTACGACCTGCAGTGCGCGCGCAGGCATAGGAAAACACGGCGTGCCCTCCCTGGGAGTCCCGAGTTGCCTTCGCTCTACCATTTACGGTGAGACTCGAGGATTTTCAAACGTTCAGTTAGACTGAGTGTTGCGAATTGCTCTACGTCTGCTATTCTATTGCTACGTTTCGACATCACTTGAACCTGTACACTACTACTGCTAACTGGCTGAGGGCGGGGAGGAGCAGTAGACGAACGGGCGGGAAGGGTCTGGACGGGGGAAGGGGGGAGATCCTGCACTGCAGTCCTCGACGGACCGCACCGATGTCTGGCGGTCTCCGCCTTGAGCTCAGCCGCGCTCCCCGCGGTCACACTGCTACGCACTGTGGCCACCGCGGCCTCCCGCGAGCTCAGCGGACGCGGAGCACCAGCACCAGCTTCCCATCCTCGAGGACCTGCCACATCCTCAGTCGCATCTCCAGGAAGCCCTGTCAGATGTCGGCGAACTGGTCGAGCGCCATCTGCAGTACACGCTCCTGGTGCCCACGAGGGCCCACGCCAGGCTTGTGCTCCGCTCCCAGCTGCTCGGCGCACTTCAGGAAGCACTGCTCCACGTTGGGGTCGCTAGTGCACATCACTATCTTGGCCCTGCCCTCCCTGTAGCGCTGCGACACGCGGAAGCAGCGCGCCAGGAACGTCAGCTCGGGGATAGTCATCGGGTCGATCCGCGTATAGATCGTCCCCCAGGCCTCCTTGTTGCGCATGCCCACCTTGTCGCCCACGCCTTTCAGCGCGCGAGCGGCCTCGAGAACCACCTGGGCGCATGCGGGACCCATGATCGCCTCGGGAGTCTTGTGCTGCGTGGAGCCGGCGTGGCGCAGGTCGCGCATCTTCTGCGCCTCCAGCGCGTAGGCCCTGCCCGCTGTGAAGGACGCATTCACCAACTCGGCGTCGTCGCCCATGAGCAGCGCGTGGCAGTTCGTCGACAGGAGCTGGCAAATGTTGAAGCTGTTGCCCAAGACCGCCTTCGCGATCACTGGGATGATCTTGAGCGCCAGCTGCATCTCCATGGTCGGTAGCTTGTCCAGCGTGTCCTTTGGGGGCCCGTAGGTCTGGCCGATCTCGGAATGCGCCGCGCGGCGATAGCACTGCGTCGGCGGCTGGCCGCGCGGCCGCGGCACCGCGCTCGCTGCTGCGCCCTCCGCCTCCGCGACGGCGCGCGTGGGCCCCGCGGCTGGCACTCGCGGAGCCATCTCGGCCATCTCGCCCAGGCGCGGCGCGGCGGCTGTGGGATCGAGATCGGCCCTTGGCCTGCTCCAGTGCCTGCGAGCTGAGACGGAAGGACATTAGCGTCGCCACCGCCCACAGGAGCCTGCCGCACGGCCCGAGGAGCGCTCGGGGCGTTCGCATGCTGCTCGAGCAGATGCGCCTGCAGATCTGCTAGGGTCTCGAAGGGCCCCCCAATCGGACATGCTAGCCCAAGAGACTGCGAGCCAGGATACAACGCAGACCTTGTTACCGAAGCCAAGGGACACATCAGATGGGGGCATGACCACCTCGTGGTAGAAGGGGGGCCGCTGGACAGGGCATCGACGAGTCAGACATGCGGTCACGGCGTGCTCTTGCGCAAGCCGTCTTGTCCTGAAGGTGCTAGAAAAGTATACGCATTGGTTGGTAATGATGAGGGAATGAATGATGGACCGACATCCGCGGCCAGGGTTTTTCTGGAACTTCTGATGGGCAAGCAGCGCCCGTCTCGTGGCGAACTCGCGCCCGCGCATGGCGCCCTCGGCGCCGAGCAGCTCGCAGCGCCATATGGCTGGCGGCGGCGGGGGGGCCCCCCCCGTCGCCAACGGTGGCTGCCAGTCAGGCGGCGGGATCGCCACCGCGCGCGCCTGCGCCCTCAGCATCCCAGGGTCGTGCACGAGGTAGCGCCCCCGCAGGTCGTCGTTGAAGAACAGCGCAACGACATTGAGCGAGCCCTTCGCCGTCTGCAGGTCCTCGCGCGGCTCGTCGTCGCCCGCGGCCGTCAGCAGCGTCTCCACATCTTCGGGCGAACCGCAGCGCGTGCGGGTTAGCGTCCGCGGCCACCGAGCCCTCATCGTCGAGCGTCGGCGTCGGCTCCAGCGGGAGCTCGCCGAACATCGCCGCGAGCTCTTGCGGGTGTCGATCAGGGGCCCGAAGCCATCGCTGATATTGACGGAGTCGGCGAACTCGTAGTTCCGTAGCCGTGGGGGCCATCCCGGGCCGCTTCAGCACCGCAACGTCGGACATCGCCTTGTAGCGGACGAGCAGCTTGCTGTTGTCGTCGACCTTCTGAACGCCCGCGTCGTCGAGGAGCGGGATCTTCTGGCAGGCGGCCCCCTTCAGGAGGCGACGTCCAAGACTGGAGAGCACCTTGTCAATCTGCATCTGCTGCGACACGCTCAGGGCCAGAACGTTGAGCCCACTCCACGCGGCCTCCTGCACGACCGACCCGAACACGATCCTGGTCAGGTGCCAGATGTCGTTGCGCGCCCAGAAGCGGCCCATGCTGTAATATCCCCTGCGGGCAGCTTGCAGGCGTCGCCGAAGCTCAGCCTGCGCGCTACCCGTGATAGAGGTCTGGATGCCCAGCGCGATGTTGTCGCACTGCACTGCCCCCGCGATGTTCTCGGCACCGCTGAAGAGCTTCCTCGTCTCGTTCTGGGCGCCACAGCCCACGAAACAAGGCGATGCCGAGCTCTTGGACGGGTTGTGCGTGCAGCCGCAGGGCCCCAGCGCACGTCGAAGCTCGCGGTGCGAGTGCCTGGAGACAAAGCCCGCATTCCTGGCAGAGGTGACAACACTAGTGCGGTTGGTGTCGTCCGCGTAGATCCGCGCCCCGAGCGGGGCGGCAACCTCCAGGAGCGGGCACCGCGCTGTACAGATCATCTCGCTCGGCCAAATCGCGGTGTCGATGTCGGCTCTAGGCGTCGGAGGTAGAAGTGGTTGACTCTTCCACTCGCGGTAGGAGGTCGGTTGGTCAGGCATCTCGTGCGTGGCCCAGGCCGCGCCTCGAAGTCGCTGGGGCCAGTCAGTAATAGGTACACGGGAGGTCCTGGCGAAGAAGAGCGCCGCGGGGGTGTCGCCCATGAAGGCTCCGCAGCGGATGCGCATGTCCTGGTCGCCGTCGCCCCCCCCCCCCCCCGCGCAGAAGGTGCTGAGCTCGTGGCGCTGGTGGAAATACTCCTGCTCCTCTGGGCGCGCGGCCGCCGTGGCCGTCTGGCGCAGGGCGGAAAGGGTGGAGGACCCGACGGCGTTGCTCATGTCCTCCTTGGTGGTGAGGGTGGAGATGCCAAGACGACGCAGCCGCCCGAGCAGCCCCTCCCGGCAGAGAAGTGCGCCCTCGCGGTTACGTCCTCGCTGGTACCCGTGTTCTCTAGGCGGGGGGCATCGCACGCAGCGCGTTGGAGTTGCGCCTGGAACCATGAAGTGCCGACTCGGCACAGGCCGTGAATGAAGCGCTTCGCGTGAAAGCCAGTCTTCCCGTTGTGCTTGTCGAGGCCTGTGGTGAAAGAGTGATCAAAGGGGCGCGTTGCACGCGTCTGATGTGGGCCAGGATAGCCTTGAACGCTCGCTCGGTGATGGGCGCGTCAATCTCATCAGCATCGCGCCCGAGCCCACGCCGATCGCCTGCGAGCCGATGTCGGGGCTGAGGCGCGGCTCGAGGCGACTCGTGCCCCCTTCGCCCCCAGGACGTCGAGACCGCCGTCTTCGTCGGCCATCATATCGACGCCGCGGTTCCAGGGCAAGCCGTAGAACTTCGGTCGGCACGCTGTGAGGCGGAGCAGCTCGGCGACGGGGAGACCTCGAGATCACCTCGATCAGCTTCTCGAAGTCCTCCCGTGCGATATCGAGGTGGTCGTGCGCGGACGTCGGTGCCCTCGGCGGCGCCTCCAGGTAGGTCTGACGGTACTCTTCAAAGTTGATCGGGGCCGCGTCGAGCCCGCCACTGGCGCCGTCCTGCTGGAAGTGCCGCACGATCTCAGCGCGCCGAGGTAGGAAGCAAGCTCCGACGATGTAGCGTCGTCGCCTCGGCCCCTCTGCACTGGGCCGCAAGCTGATGTCCCAGCCGCCACGCCTCTGCGAAATGCCTCTTCTGCCAGGCCTCATACATATCGTCAACGATCATCTGCGCCTCATTCTCGAGCCAAGCCTTGCGAAGATGCCGTAGTCGGCGGGAGGCTCTTGCCAACTCCATCTCCGCGGTGCCGGGGTCGCCATGCTCTCGAAGGTCGCGTCGTTCAGCCAGTAGACGAAGACGCTCGTCCCGAAGCGCTTGCACTCGAGGGGGGACGGGAGCGCGCCCAGCGAAGTGACGCTCGGCAACGGTCGACACCTGCGTCATCCAGCGCTCCCAGGCTTCGTCAGGAGCCTTGGCGTCATACAGCTCGTGGAAGTAGTCGGGGTGGTTGCTGAAGGCCTCCTCCAGGTCGCGCGCGAAGGCCGCCGCGCCCGTGCCGTGCTGCAGCGCCTGCCCCAGGCGATGGAAGTCCCAGGTCTTCCTTGGCCGTGCCTGCGGGGCCTGCAGTGTGTAGACGACCTTCATCAGAATGGGGACGTGGTCCTGTAGCCCAGGTCGCGGTATGAGCTTGAGCCGTCTATTGGCACTCTTCAACGGCATCACCGTCGTCACTCAAGGCGTCTGCCACGCGAAGACGGCAACATGATCGATGAAGGAAGCCGACTTCGCCCCGTGGTACGTGGGACCCACCTCGAAGTCGCTGGTGACGACGCGGAGCGCAAAGCGCTCCATCAGTTCCAGCATCTTCTCCGAGGCGTAGTGCTGAACCTGGTGTCCGTGCGGGCCCAGCGCGTCCGAGGTGACCGTCTGATACGCTTGATGGCCATGATATCGTAGTCCCAGTCCGTCGTTGAGGTCGAATCCGAAGAAGAGGGCCGAGCGCCCGCGCGCCCATGTCAATACTTTCTCTACCCACTCCACCATGGCGTCGACAGTGGCCCTGTACGCCTGTTGCTGCTTATTCACAGTCGTGGTCTCTGTCGCCTGCCTCCGACTCGTCGGCCGCGGAGGGAAGTAGGCCATGGGCACGAGGATGTCGAACCTGCCGCTTCTGAGCCTCGTCAAAGATACACGCCCGCGCAGCTTCGGCGGCACGGAGGGAGTGTCCACCAAGTGCTGCGTCCGCAAAGTCCGACGCCTCAGTATGATGGTGCACCCGCAGCTCCTGTTAGTATGGGGGTTGGGACTCCAGCCCGATCTCAGAGCAGTGTGGTACGGCAAGGTCGAACGTATGGTGTCCACTTCGCCGCGCCGCTCACCCGTGCCTGTCAAACATACCACATCAACGTAGCGAAACTCAGCAGATATATCACAAAGTCGCTCCTCGGTGCTCGCGTTCTGAGCATTCCAATGGATATACTTCATCGCATCAAGCTCGAGCGCCGCCCAGAGCGCCCAGAGACCCCATCGCCAGCGCAGCAGCCGGAGAAGGAGGGCGAGGAGGAAAGGGCAGGGGACCCCTTCTGTCACAGAGGACCTCCGCATCTCCGAGAGATATTCCTTTCTGTCGCCGACGGGCAACGTGGTCACCGAATTTCGGTTTGGGATTATCCCCTGGGAAGGTGGGGGCTCGGTCGAATGGCACATGCTGTCTGGCATGGCTTCTGGGATAGTCCGAGGACCCCTTCCCCTTCCGTCCGGGTCGCGCTGCCTCTCGTGCGCCATCCCCCCTCCCCACCGAGGGCTCCTGGGCGCCTTGACGCTTCCCAGACGGCCGGGGCAGGCTGCCATTGGCCCCAAGGTGGCCTCGAGGTGGCGGGCCCCCCCAAGACGGCTCAAGAGGGCTCCCAGCTCAGAGGAGCCCCAGTCGTGCCCACAGAAATCCGAGTCAGTGATCTTCAATGCGTGGTTTACCCATGCTCGTGGCCTCACCTCTGAGGGCTCCCGTCCGCCGAGAGGCCCCCAAGACGCCCCAGGCAGTCCTCCAGGAGGCCCCACGAGAGGCAGGAGGCAGAGGGAAGGAGGAAGACGGCGACGAACACGGGGAGAGACACCCCGACACGGCGTGGAGGAGCGCGCCGCCGCTCGCAGCGGCCTCGGAGCTCGAGGTTGCCACACACTGTGGATGCTCGTGCGCGCCTCGGGCAGCCGCCACCCGGGGTGCTGGGCTGGCAGCGGCGAGACGTGCCGCGGACAGCCGGATGTCCCTGTTGGAACACGCTTCAGGCCAGAGTAGTGGGTCTGACGCAGATGGGTCCGAGGGGGAGAGGTGCGGTGGAAAACTCTTCAGGCCGGAGTGGTGGGTCTGACGCGGATGGGTCCGATGGGGAGGGGTGCAGTGGAACTTGCAACAGGTGGTGCCTCGATGCAACGAGTGGCGCGCTGGATGCAGTAGTTGCGCGGGGATGCAGCGGTGCGCATTTGCCCAGATGCGACCATTTATCGTCCGTGCGACCGTGCGCGCATCCCGCGATATGTGTGTACTCTTGAACGCAACAGTTGGCAATTGGTGCACGATTGCACCCCTCGCCGCCGACCCATCTGCGCCAGACCCACGACTCGGGTTTAGGACCCCCCCCCAAAGTGCACCACCAGGCGTGTCGGCAGGGCGGGCGAGGAGTTTCACCTGAGGCTCTCTCCTGCCCCATCCTTCCCTCCTACTCTTCCACCTCCTATTCCTCCTCCTTCTACTCACTCCTTATCTTCCTCCTCCTCGTTCTTCTCCTCCTCCACATACTCCTCCTCCTCCTCCTCCTCCTGCTCCTCCTGCTACTCCTACTCCCACCGTTATTGTTCTGAGTGCTCCTCCCCTCCCTTTCACCCCTGTGACCCTGTAGCCTGCAATAATCGACAGGTGTACGGAGGAAGGCGGCACGATTCCAACGTGTGGCCCTCGCCGTAGCGCCACGCATATTCGTCATACCAGCTTCCAACAGTTACTCGAGATGAGCCCTGAAGCGGTGCCATCGCTGGTCACCTCCCTGAACGTCATGATCAGACTTAGGTCGGGCATGTCCTCCTACAGGCGGGTTTTGGAAGACAAAGTTTTAAGAAGAAATCACCAATAGTGCTGGAACAGAAACATAAAATGCTCAAACATCGTTCCCAGACTATGTTGTTATCTATTGTTGCGAATTCCTCCTGTAGAGGGACATGCCCGACTGAAGATCAGACCTCCCCACTGTACCTTCGGGGGCGGCCAATGAGGGGGGCGTCCGAGGGGGGGGGGGGGGGGTGCGAAACTCATGGCCCGAGGCATGTGCGCGGACCAGCTGGGGCCAGGGAGCGCATCGAACTATGACGAGGCACCATGACATCTGAGGAAATAAAATGGCCCACGCCAGAGCCGGGGGCCGCCGCGGGACCGCGGCGGGGCCCGCGGGGCGCCCGCGGCATCTCGAGAGGGGCGCGCGTCCTGCAACGAGGCACGGGCGCCTCGCGGAACGCGCGCGGCGCGGCGACTTCTTTGAAAGGGCCCTGGGACACACAGACAAATACACACATAATAAAAGGATTCCCCATAGTTTCCCATATTTTCTGGGCTGCTGTCTTCCACCCCACTTCCCATATTTTCCAATCTTTCCCTGGGAGTGGACGATTAATGGTGTCAGTGTGTTTTTTCCCCTCCTGATTGTTGCAGCACCGACGATGCCATCCTGGGAATGCTCTGGCACCCCTCCCCCAGAAGTGCCGCGCACATTCGTTTTTTCCAACAAAAATTCCAGGAATGTCGCGGATTCCCATGGTCAACGCACCCGGACAAGGTGTTTTGAAGGGACTCAGGATTACGAGGGTGCAGCAAGTACGTTGATTCGCAGTGTTGAAAACACAAAGATTGCGTTGCGGCGCGATACAGGATCATCAAGACGCAACAGTCAGGTTGATCGGTGGCGTTGGAAACCCGAGAACAATGTTTTGGCATGCTTCAGGATCTTCAAGCGGTTGTCCTCCAACAAAACACTTCCCTCAGTGGAAATGGTCCGTTGTATGGGGCCTATGAAGAGAAAGCTTGGAAAGGGAGGGTAATTCCAACATCGTTGATAACTCTTGGGTTTGGGCTTGTCCTCCTCCTTCTCTCCTTCCTCCTCCTCCTCCTCCTCCTCTTCCGCCTCCTCCTCCTCCTCCTCCGCCTCCTCCTCCTTCTCCCCCCCCCTCCTCCCGGGCGCAGCCAGGCGGCGGACAGAATCTGTCCACCGTCGCCGCTCACCGTCAAGAGACGGGTGGCGCACCCCCTTTTGATCGGGGCCACTTCCGCCACTGCGCGCGCGCAAGAGAAGCGCGGCGGGCGTCGGCGAAAGCCGCTGGCACCAGCAGAACGCCCCAACGTCGCTAACGCCAAACGAAAGAAAGGGAGGTGCGACGCATGGCCGATGGATACATCGCGCCCCCAGACCACTCGCCGCCAATCTCAAGGCGATAGGTGAAACAGAACTAACAAAGAAAGAGGGCGGGAATGCACAGTGGACCCACAATCCCGTCGTGGAATCGACTCGAAACACATTGGATCCCAGTCGTTGTTCCCCCTTCGCGAGGCGCTTCGGGACCTTGGCCCCGCGGTTCGTCGCGCTGGTCGGACAAGGATGCGCCGGCGGCGCTACGCGAGAGGAGGCAAAATTCGCGCCGCGCGTGCAACCAGCGACTATAAGCCCGTCGTGAAGGCGAAGCGGAAAATCGAGCGCTGCCAAGCCCCTGCCACCGACGATCGCTGGGCAACTAACGCGCAAGAAACCATATCTGTGGGGGCAAGGCCCCGGACATGGATGAGCTGCGTCTGCGGATGCTTGCCTCTGGGGCACTTCGGCGGGCGCCCGCAGTCAGACAGACCATCGGGGAGCCCGGCGATCCACAATCCCCAGACCCTCGCCACTTCTCGCTCGCAACTGATGCCTGGCCACCAGGAAATACGAGTCTCTGCGGCTGCCGCTCGCGCGACGATGTCAGCCTGTCTAGGCGCGACACCGCCCTCTAACGTATCCTGCTGAGTGGCGTTCGCCTTGGTCTTGACCAGGTCAAGCTCCCCCCGCTCATCGAAAAGCCTCCAGAACTCGCGCCAAAGACGGGCGCGCGACGACGCGAACGACGAAGTGGCCACTCGGCCACGTCACAGGTAGCCAATAGGTAACCATCAAACACACGCTGGGAGTCAGTGGACACACGGATTAGCGGAGTCGCAAACTTGAGCGCAGAGATAACAGCTGCGCGCTCGGCCGCGTCGACGCACTGAATGGGGGCCAGCGCGAACCCTAGCAGGCCGGCAATGACAACGCCATGGGCAGCGGGGGCCCAGGGCGACGCCCCCCCCCAGCAAACAGAAGAAACGCAAGCAGAATCCGCCTCGAAGACCGAGGCATCGACGGAGCTATCACTCGACAGAAGACTTGGGCCACCGCATCTCCAGGTGGCTTCATCGCCCAGCGGCGGCCGCGCCACGGGCGACATGGGCGCGGGGCGCCTCTCCTCCAAGGTGGCAGCTAAGAGGGGGGCCCAGAGCCCCATCTCCACATCGCTGCCTCAACGAGGGTGGGTCAACAAAGTCAGCTGGCCTCGGGCAGGGGCACTAACGATGCAAAAGCGCGCCTTCTTGAGCACTGCGCCAAACGCAACGGGGGAAGCGGGGTGAACGGCAGCCTACTGTCGCCTGTGAAACCACTGGCACGCGATGATAGTAGATCCGATGTGCGCGCTGTCTTCGGCTTTCTGACCTCAACTCAGCAACGACTTGATAGGCTGCGACAACGCACCACGCTCAAACTCGGGCTCTTCCAAATTCTCAGACATTTACTGAAATTGCCACGCTTCCACAGCCCGAAAAAAGCAGCGCCTGAACTGAACAGTAAGAGGGCAATCGTCGTTGGGGTTGAAGACGGCGCCGTTAGGCCAGATCCACTGAGTCGCTGGAGCAGCGACAAGGCCCACTCGCCTAAGGGGGGGGCACAAAGCGCAGAGGGGGCACTCGATGGAGGACCACGGGCGAGCCACCGAGGAAAGATGGGCATGGGCCTCTCAGAAGACAAAAAGCAAAACCTGAAGGGCAACCAGAGCCCCGCGAGGGCGCGGAGGTAGGATTTCACAGGCAACCAAGTGGTCATATAGATGGGGCCCCTTTGGGGCACTGGGGAAAGCAGAAGGGCCAAGGTGCGAGATCTGCAATCTTGCGGACGGTCTTGCAATTTACCTGCAGCACCTCTGACTCTCGCCCGTTAGTTCCCATAACAGAGGACCCACACATGACGGAAGGCACCGGGGCACTTCGAGCCATCCGCCCCAGCGCCCGGCGATGTGGCCTGGGGCACTCAAGGATCGACGTTCGCTGCCTCCTGGCTCGCGTCGCCTCGACGCGACTGGCCGCGGCGGCCTTGCCCCCGACCAATCCCGCGGCAAAGCCGACCCCAAGTTTGCGCTCGGACCGAACAGTCATGGGCCAGAGGCCCTTAAGCCTAGACGCAACGGAAGCTCGCGCAGAGGACGTGCTCCCGCGCGCTCGGGACTTGTCAGCGACGATCTTACGGTCGACAGCCGGGAGCTCACTGCGTAGCTTCTTGCCAGCTGCTATGATGTCCTTCACTACGCGGTGCTCCGCGCCCCGGCGCAAGAGGCCAAACTCGCCAAAGTTGACCGAGAGTTGGACGGCGGGGCAGGCGGCCTGCGCGGCATCGAGCGGGCCGCAGAGTAAGAGCCGCAATGCACAACAAGCGAAAGCACACCCTGGCGCGACCGCTTGCACGACATCCAACAACGATCCGACCTCGCCCGCCACGTCGATCAGCCCATGGGGAACGATATATCTGCACCAGCAGGCACAATTGCCACATCGGGAAATGACTGACCCGCGAAGCCGCGATGAAGCGCCTGTGCTGCGCCAAGTCGAGAGCCTCCATCAGATCCAAAAACAAGGTGGCACAGCTGCGGTGCTCATGGGAGGAGTGCTCAGACCAGGCAGCCTGGGTCGACGCGCATGCGTCGGAGGACTTGCCGCGGGCCGACCGAAAGACGCGAGGGCGTTTCAAGTGACGCGCGCGCGGGCCAGAGCGCGCGGGGGCCCCAGCGGCCTCGCACCACCGAGCCGTTCAAGGATGAAGACCATGCGATGTCACGTGACGGGCCACTCGCGCCATTGCTCAATGTGCGAGATATTATCGCACAAGGGCTCCAGGGCCAAAAAGGGGCAGCGACGGCAAAGAAAACGGGCTGACCCGATCAAAGCCAATGCCGGAGCCTGACTTGAAACACTTAAGAACGCACAACAACTCGGCCAACATTGGCCGCTCGGGAGGCGCGCCACGGCCAGGCCAAACAAGCGAGGGCTGCTCGGACCTAACAGACCACAACTTCTGCCGCTCAGCTTCGGCGACGTCGATCGACTCGATCGAGGAGCGAGCAGGGCCGAAGGGCGGGGGCGGGCTGCCAAGGAGCAGGGGGGAAGAGAACTCGAACCGCGCCGACGTGCCCCTCGAGGAATGCTTGACAACCCGCGCATTGCATTCCCTGCCCTTGGCGCGCCGCCAGGGCCAGCTCGCGCTGGGCCTCAATCTCGCCATGCCAGCGAGCGCTTGGGCCGAGAGCAGCGGCGGGAAATCGACCTGCCGAAGCACCGCCGCTGACCAGGCGGCACTCCCAAGGAGAAAACGTGAACCTGCAAGGCGAAACGCCGCTGACACCAGCCGACGCCTCGGGGGGCCCACGGGGCGCCGAGCAACGCCAACAAAGATGGTGCTAACCCTTCTCCACCGACGCGCAATCGCAAACCTAGGAAAGGCAAGGCAGGACAGCGTCATATAGGTGGTCTTCAAAAGCCCACCCCTGCCGACGAACTGTCCAGCTTGGATAATTCGAAACCGCCTGGCCTCAGCAGCACTCGCGAAACTGCGCCATTTCTCCTGCGCAGGCGAGGCGGGGCCAGCGCGCAGGGCCGCCGCGGGCCCTCACCTACCTTCGTCGGGGGCACAATGCAACCTATGGAGACCCCGAAAAAAAACCTGTTCGGGGCCCCGGCGAAACGAACATCCGCGATGGGCCCGACCTTCGAAAACGTCAGCCTAACTGGGTAATGAGGTGAGATAGGGGCACCATGCGAGACTTTAGCACTGGCCCCACCTGCCATCGCCCTCGAGACGGCATAATCGATGCAGCGCATGGCAGGTCGGCGCGCGCAGCCCTCAGGCGCAACCGCGACGGCGTCCATCGCGTCAACCCAGCCAGTCTTGACCGGGTCGGTGCGCGCGAAATTCCAATCGCCTCCGACAGCGACCGGCGCGCCAGCACGCTTGGGCCTGGGCCCAACCTTGCACGACATATCCCACTTCGTCTCGTTGATACCCGCTGGGTGGACCAAGTAGAGATCGACCGCGAATATACCTCCGCGGGCCATGCCTCCGACATGGCGAAGGCTGACTCGAGCTGGGTGCACGGGGCAATCGGCTGAGTGGAACCTCCCAGGACGGATGCGCTCGGGCGTGGCCGCGAGCGGACTTCCAGTCGATTTGCCAAGCGCAGGCAGAGCAGCCGTGCGGGTGGTGGGGGGCGGGCCAACTGTTGCTGCGCGGGCGCGCCTCTGTCGACTCAGCCGAGGCGGCTGGAGCCCGAGTCTCCTGCGCAAGCAGAACGCGAGGCGTCGAGCGCCCCCTGCAGCGAAATATCTAGGCCGACCTGCCCGCCAACATGGGCGGCGATGAGGGCCCAATGCTTGCGGCTGCCGCGCTTGCTGGGAGGAGGGCTGAGACGCGGCTTTTCGGAAAGGGGCGGCGCGAAACTTCTTCTGGGCAGCATCATTCATGCCGCCCACCACGTTCTCTGCGCGCTCGCCCGCGACGACGCGCCGCACCGGGGGCGCGTCCCAGCTGCTGTCAGAGGTAGGCTGCTCGAGAAATCGCCCGACAAAATTCGCGGTCGGCGGCTGGCGCGCGACCCCCCCCCCGCCCGGCCCCCGCCCGCGACCCGATCCCCCCCCCCCCCCCGCCACAAAAAATATATATATATAGAGAGAGAGAGAGAGAGAGAAGAGAGGAGAGAGAGAGAGAGATAGAGAAAGAGAAAAAAAAAAGCAAACAAAGAAAAAACACAACAAAACAAGAGAAATAGCGAGAGAGAGAGAGAGAGAGAGAGAGAGAGAGAGAGAGAGAGAGCATGCGAGGCGCCAGGCGCGAAAGGAAACTATGCCCGACGGCCAAAAAACGGCAATGGCTGTGCCCTCAACGCCGCGAACATCAGCTGCCGCGTGCGCTCTGTCTACGGAGGCGATCGCCTCGCCTGGCGGCGCATCCTGCGCGGCGCAATCATCGCCATGGTCGTCGGCTAAACATGCACCGCCGTAGCCGCCGCCAGCTCCGTCAGGTTCCGCTGGCAGCATAAGGGGATTCCTCGTCTCCAACCAGAGGCGAGAAGATGACGCAAGCCTGGCGCCCAATGTCCGGAAGTGCACGGGCAGGGGGGAAGCAGGATCACCAAGTGAAACCGCGCCGCCAGCCGCTTCCTGAGCCCCCCCCCCGACTGCACACTGCTCGTAGGCCGCGCTGGCCTTAGGCGGCGCAGCGCGCCCCTGCCCAGGAGGCTCTCGAGCGTGCTCCTGAGCCTGTCCGGCCCCAGGACCCTTCTGCGCATCGGGCTCGACCTCGTCGATCTGCCTCGGGGCCCGGGCAACCTAGCGCTCGAAGCCACCCGGCGCAGATTGGGCGCGCTTCCGGACTGCGCGCGGGCCGTCCGCCGCGAGCGCTCGCTCGACAACCGCGCGCGCCCGTGAAAGTGCCGACATGGGGGCTCTTGCAAGCGCCGAAGTCTGCGCCCGACTTCAACGGCTGCTCAGGCTCGATCAACTTCAACTTTCACAGCTGCCCAAGCTCAGCGGCCCGCTGGCCCGCCCCCCCCACGCGAGGCCGCGCCGAGGTGGAAAACGGGCAGGGCGCGCTTCTTCTCGGAGCAGCTGCGCGACTCCCTGCGAACCCATCGGCACGGGGTGCGCCGCGAGACAGACCTGCAGGGCCTCGGGCGGGATCAAGCAGGGATCGCGCGAGAAAAATAATAGCTCACTGTGAGCCATCTCGAAATCAGTTGGCCGCGGGTCCCCCCGCCCGCCCCCCCCCTCCCCCTCGCCCTCCACCGCCCCCCCCCCCCCTCCTCCCCCGCCCCCCCCCCCCAATCATCTTCGTCGACGGCCGAGGCGCGGGGGGCATTCGACGGGCGGAGGAAAAATTGCCCGCGCGAGATATTGGTAGCCCCCCTCAAACTCCCAACCGCGGGCCGAACAGGGACTTCGCATCGGCGACTAGCGATCGCGAGTCGCGGAGCTGAATTTCAAGCGCGAGACGGGCCTCTTCGACGCCCTCGTAGCCGACGCCGACCCAGTCAGCGCGCGCTCGAGCCGGCGCCCCCAGATTCCAATCACGGAGGGGGTCGAGCACAAGCGGCTAGAGCAACCGCTTTCAGGCGCCAGCAGGTAAACAAGTGCCCGCGGGGGCAGGGGCGGCCACTTCCCAACCGGCCAGCCCCTGCACTGGGCGGGCCCACAGGGGAACTTCAGCTCGGACGCCCGCCTCTTCTGACGACCGAATACGATCGCGCGGGGGGAGGGGGGGGGGGCGCCCCCTTGCAAGGGCGCGCCGAGGGCGAGATGACGCCCCAGGCACGCCCCCCGCAACAAAGACATGCAACAGCAACATGGCCCCTGTCGGGCCATGGCGGGGGCCCCGGCGCCGCGTGGATACGAGCCTGCGCCGGCGCGCGGCCTTGCGGGGCTTGACATGGGCCGATGTTTTTCTTCTCGGCTTTAGTGACTGGCCTGGCCTGCCCTGCCGCCGTGGTCGGCTCGCTCGCGGCCCGCCGGCGCCGGCGCCGCCCGCCCCCGCCCCCCCCCCTCGCCCGACCGCGCGACCACCCCCACCCGCGCGGAGGATTGGGGGAAAGAATCGAAGGCCTCGCGCTCGGCCACCACGGCCTCCTGCGCGGCTGCCAACCGGGCCAGGCCCGTTGACCAGCGGCCCCGAGCTGGCTCATTGCAAGGGAGGTGCCTGAGCGCGGCGCGCCAGGGCCAGCACAACGGTCGCCAGTCCTGTTGCCCGACCGTTCGCAGGGCGAGGTCGCGCCGTCTGACGCGTCCTGGGAGCTGCCTGTGGAACTCCTCCCAGATATGACATATGGGGTTGCTGACTTCACATCCCAGCAACCGCTCATTGGTACGACCCGCAGTGCCTCGGCAATCCGCATAGAAGGTCGCAGGGCCACGCGCGCGCCCCATGGCGGCCATCAGTGGCACAACGTCCTCGCCGTCTCCTTAGGGGCGACCCCGCGCGCAGCAGCTACACCTTGGTCGTCTTCCCCAGTCATGACCAAGCACTGGCCGGCTCGCCCGGCCAGGGGGCACTTCGAAAAAAAGGCGGAGCCGTCAATATCTTGCCGGAGAACCCCCCCCCCCCCCCCGCAGGCCGACGGGCCCGGGCCGCCTCGACCTCCGAGATCGAGAGCGGGCGAGGAGACAGCCCAAGAGAGAATGGGAAAGGGTTCGAGGCAGCCTTCGAGGTCTTGACATGTTATTTACACGACTGAGGCCACCTTAAGAACCGAGGGAGAGACGGCCCGCTCTCTCTCTCTCTCTCTCTCTCTATTTCTCTCTCTCTCTCTCTCTCTCTCTCTCTAGTTTCGGCTCAGGGGGCAGTCGCTGGTTGCGATTGGTTTTGGGGTGCTTTCTTAAGCGAACCATCCAACCATACATCAGCCCTATCCTGCGCCTAGACCAGCACTAGGACTTCCCATCGGTCGCCAAGACGCCGTCCGAAGCGGCTTGGCACCACCGGGCACGCCTACAACGTGCCGACGCTCGTGACTTGCTACGCCTGCGGGCAGGGCGAGTCACCCCGCGTCTGGCCAGAAGGCTCAGCCAAGCCGAACACGCGCTGTCAAACCGCCACGGCTCGACGGCCCCAGCGGAGCCCGACAAGGGTGCCTGGAAGTGCAAGTTGGGCTGCGTGGGCCGCCGCGACCCGACCAAGCCCTTTGTCAACAAGGGCTTCAGGAAGGTCTGCTTTGGCTGCAAGATCGGCAAGGACCGGGCCTTTGGCGGCAAAGTCGAAGCGCCCACTCCCAGCACGCGCCCCCCCCCGGACAGGAAGCACGCTGAGCAGCTCAAGGAGGAGGATGTGATCATCGCAAAGCTGCAGAAGCAACTCAAAGAGGGGAAGGGAGCAGTGGGAGGTGGAGGAGACATAGAGGAGGGGGAGGCAAGTGCGACCCAGGAAGAACTCGCCAAGGGCCGGGACTGCATCATGCGTCTGGAGCCGGAGGCGGACGACCCTGAAGTGGCAGCGATCCTGGCGAAGAGGCGAGCGCGCGAGGAGCTGCCGCCCAGACTGCTCGCCGAGAAGCCCACGGCCACCCAGATCAAGACCCTGGAGGCCCATATGTCCAAGCTCAGCGACCAGGTTGAGTTGGACAAGCAGTGGATCGCTGACACCGTGGGGGCGGTGGAGGCCTGGAGGCAGGAGGTGGCCAAGAACGAGGATGAGCACAAGGAGCTCCAGAAGCAGCGCGACGTCGTTGCCAAGAGCATCCAGTCTGCTCCGGCGCCGCCGCAAATTTCCGCCAACCCCAATGATGCGTTCGCTGCCTTTGAAGCGCTGCTGGGCTGCTTCCAGGCCATGGCCAGTTGCGCCAACTGCCCAGAACTTAAGAGATCAAGGTCGCCGGAGTGGCCCTGGATCAGACCTTCCGGCCTGCCTTGGACAAGGCGTCTGCGCTTGTGGCAGCGGCGGCCGGGAGCGATCCGCCTGGTGATATCTCGGCGGTGCTTCTGCTGGCACTCTGGCTGCTGGGCCAGCCGTTGGACATGGCGCACCTGCGCCCGCGTCGCAGGCCGCCTCCGCGGCCCCTGACTGGGGCACGTTGGCTGCGGACGACCAGGAAGCCGAACCTTCTCGCGTCGACGACCCAGCGCTGGAGACGCTGAGGAGGAACCCGACGTCAAGTAGCAGCGGCAGGAAGAACGGAAGAATAAGGCGAGACGGTTGTATGAGAAGACCAGCCAGGTCTTCCGCAACATCGGCAAGTCGAAGCCTGCTGGCCGGTTGCGCGGGCAACGCTGCGTGCGGGCAGGGCGTGCCGATCCTGCACACCACTACCAGATCATCCCGATCCTGCATACCACTACCATCCCCAGAGCGCCCCGCCTGGTGAACCCCTTGGACCTCAACCAGGGCCCCGGGAGCTCCTCGCAGACTTCACGATCTTTGGAGCGAATGTGAATGCTTGGTCTACGGCGGATCCCCTACTCGACTGGGTCCGCCGCCAAGCTATTCAGGGAGGCCTGTCCGACTACGGCCTCTCTGAACAGACCCCCAGCCCAACTGTGGCGAGCCTGCAGGAGACCAGGTTGCACAGTGATGCACGGGCCGTCGCCCCGCAAAGTGCGATGGTTGCGCGAGGCTACTCTTCCTCGGTTGGCCTAGCGGCCCGGACGGGAGAAGGCGCCCTGGAGCACTCAGGCGGCGCATGGCTCGCTGTGGAGGGGCGCCTGCCCTCCCTTCCAGCCCCTCTGGTGGACCTGCGGGGGTGCGAATACAGGATACAGGCCCGACGAATTCGTGCAGGACTTCTTGCGGGCCTGCTGCTGGTGACGTTCTACGGTGTTTCCGGTGATGGCCCTACCCAGCCGAACATCGATTTGTTGTACCAGGTCTGCGAAATCATCCTCCAGTGCGACTCCCCACGGGTCATCCAGGGCGACTTCAACTTGACCCCTGAGGAGCTGGACAGCACGGGTTGGCTGACCGAGGTGAAGGGTGTGATCGTGGCCCCAGACGTGGCGACGTGCGCCTCTGGACGCGGCGGAGATGGCACCCCTGACGAGGGTCGGGTCCTCGACTACTTCGCTATTGCAGAAACGTTGGCCACGTGTGTGGAAGGAGCCAGTGCCTTACCAGATGCACCCCTGTCGCCCCACATCCCGGTGATGTTGTACCTGAAGGGGGTGAGGCCGAGCACTTGGATCAGCAAACCGGTTCGATTTCGACGGTTCGCGGTTGCTCTGCCGCGCGGCCCGCATCTGGAGCATCTGCCCCCTGACTGGGGATGGGGCGTCGCCGACGATGCGGGGGGAGGTGGGCGTTGTGACGTACCGCTGGTGGCCAAGCTCCTGGAGTGGTACGACAAGTCTGAAGAGTTCCTGGTTGGCCTCCACGGCGCGGAGCAGCGCGATCGGGCTGCCTACGGCGGGCGTTCGCGAGGGCCCCGAACGTCGAGGTTTCCGCTAGCAATAGCGTGGGGGCGCGAGCAACGCCGACGTTCGTCACCCCTCGCCACTGCGTGGTGGTCGTTCCGTTGCCTCTGCCAACGCCTGGGCCCTCTCTCGAAGACTGGGCTAGGGCAAGCCGGACGAGCTCGACAGACGCTCTGGGCGGAGAAGTTGCAGGACATCATCGCTGTCATGGAGGCACCTGCGATGCCAGAGAATGGTGACTGCAGCCAGTGCGATCTCCAGCTGCTTGCACTACATGCAGGACAAGGGCGTTTGTGCGACCTCCAGGAGACTTGGCTGCGGCTCGAACAGGATCTGGGGCGCCGTAGGGCAGCATATGCCAGACAGAAAATGCAGGACTGGAAGTTGTGGGCCCGTGCCTCTGTCCAGAGCGGCGGCAGGCAGGCGCGCCGCTTCGCCAAAAAGACTTTGAACGAACGCGAGTTTGGAGGCAAGGCGGACTCTACGACTGGAGGCCGTTTGCCGGTGGGCGGGCAGGGCGCGGCGGACCAGCTCTTGGACGATTGGGCGGCGCTCTGGAACAACCCGCTGAGATCCGACGACGTGGCCCCGGAGAACTGGGCGGTGACAGATGGCGTAGACGTGCCGGACCTCACTTTGGAGGACACGCAGCGGGCGTGCCGCTGCTATCGGGAGACGGCCGGATTGGGCTGGGGCGACTTCCATCCCCGTTGGATCTTGCAGTTGCCTGTGGATTTCCAGCTCCGGCTGCTGGACATCATCGCGGCCTGCAACCGCCACCCCGTCATCCTCGATGAGCTTCTCTCCACGCTGGTCTTCCTGCCTAAGCCAGACGGGGGGCTCCGACCGATCGGATTGCTTTGCTTGGTGACCAAGCTGTAGAGCAAGATGCGTTCCCCGATCTGCCAACAATGGGAACGTAGATTCCACGAGGATTTCTTCTGGGGCACGTCTCGAGCCACCTCGTGTGAGGAAGCCGCGTGGGTACACAATTCCTACGCCGCATTTGGTCGCGCGGTCGGCTTCAATTGCGCGACGGCTCTCTTGGACCTGTCAAAGTTCTACGAGCACGTCAGGTGGACGGACCTGTACGACGCCGCCCAGGAGTTCCACTTCCCGGCGCGGCTGCTGAAGGGCCTGTGCGTGCTGTGCAGCGGGCCCCGTCGCGTCTTGCACGGGGGCGCTGTGTCTGGGACCGCGCGGGCCAATGGCTCCATAATTGCCGGATGCTCGGCAGCCACGACACTCGCGAAACTGGTCCTCCTCCGGCCGCCCCGCGCTGCGCGAGCTGGTCGGCTTGGCCTGCAGATCCGGAACGTCGTGGACGACGTGGTCCTGCAGGCGACGGGGCGCCAGGACATGGTCGTCGCGAGCCTGGGGGGCGGCGTCGAATCTCTCCTGGGTTCCTTCAGGGACCTCTCGCTCCCCGTGAACATCGGCAAAAGCAAGTACTTGGCCAGCTCACGCGAGTTGGCATCTGCCCTCGATGCGGCGTGGAGCTTGCCAGCGACGACCAGGGCAGATGGGGCTAAAAGCTTGGGCGGCGACGTCACAATGGGGGCGCTGCGACGCGTTGCAGCGACCAGTGTGCGCCAAGCTGCAGCCCGTCGACGCGGTGATCGATATGCCATCCTTCGCGAAGCTAGAGCTGATGTCACCATGGCCTATCGCCTCGGGGCCACATCTTCAGGATTATGGGGCGGGGCCGTCATGGGCCTCCCGCCGTCCCAGCTCCACGGCCTGCGGGTGAGTGCGGTCACCAGCATGGGCCGTCTGCCCAAAGGAGCCAGCGTGGGGCTCCGTCTTCACTCGCACCGCAGTGGAAACCGCGTGGACCCGCTCGTGCTGAACACAGCGGAGGTGCTCCAGCAGTGGTGCGAGGCGGTGTGGTCTGGAGCAGTGGCAGCCAGGGTAATGCAGATGATCTTGGAGCTTGGCCAGCGGAAGCACGCAACTTCGAAGTCTCCTTGGCGGGTGGCGTGCTCTTCAACAGACGTCTTGGTCCTCACACTAGACCGCGTTGGTTGGAATATGGTCAGCGGCACCGTCGTCCGGACCGACACGGCGGAGCAGTACGATCTCCATAGCACTTCGCCGTGCCAGCTCAGGACCCTAGTGGAGGCTGCTGCCGTCCGGGCCTCTGAAAGAATGGCCCTCTGCAGGGTCGGGTCGGGTGTCGCCGCCGCGGCCGCAGGGGGCGAGGCTGGTGGGCCGACTCATCCTGGTGCACTTCCAGTGTTTTGGAGCGGTCTCAGACCACTCCTCCATCGCGTGACCTCAGTCTGGACGCTGCGTCAGCAGCGAGCTCTGAGGGCCGGCATCTGCAACACCATCTGGAGCCAGGCCCGCTTGCTCGGCCACGGTCTCGTGCAGGATGGCCCTTGCACGCTTTGCCGGAGCGGCCTCGGCACGGTGTGGCATCGCTGTTACGAGTGCCCGGCGCATCAACAATTGCGACGGGAGCGGGTTGGAGCGCGCCATCTGCTCCGGGCTACCCGCGCGCGCGAGTGGAGCGCGGAAGGCGCAGAAAGGTTTGCTCGAGGGCTCTTACCTTCACCGGCGCCCTTGCTGCCTCGTGTGGACCCCCCCGACTTGATTTCGTGGGTCAACCGCCCAGCCAATGGACTACTGCATGGACCGTTGTTCACAGACGGCAGCGCGTTCAACGTGGAGATCCCTGAGTTGGCCCGCGCTGGTTGGGCAGTTATTCAAGTCGATCGGTTCGGACGCATGGCGTCTGCCGCCTACGGGCCGGCCCCTTTCTGGGCTGGCCCGCGGCAGACTTTTGGAGACGGAGAGGATTTCGCCATCTTCATGCTCTGCGACCTCGTCTGGCCAGGCATCCATGACGTTTACATCGACTGCCAGGGGACCGTCGACACGTTGCAGGGCGGGCCTGGGGCCGGTGCCAGGCCGCAAGACCAACGACCTCACCTGTGGGGACGAGTGTGGGGACACTTCAGCTTGGGGGACTTGATAGCTCACGAGACTCTTGGGCATGCCGCGTCCGCTGATGTCGACGCGGGGAGGTCCACGCACTGGGAGCGGGAGGCCAACGATGCCGTGGACCGCTTCGCTAAGCTCGGGGCCCACATGCACGCGGGCATCACGTGCAGGGAGGTCCACCTGTGGAAGGGCTTTGAGGAGCTGGCTCGCGAGAGTGCCCGCTGGTTCGGCGAGCTGCAGGGCGCCATGGTGGACAACCGCCTGAACGACTGCGAGGACGTGCTTGGCCCTTCCAGTTCCCCGCCAGCGCTCCCTGCAGGAGGGGCCATCAGTGGAGCTGCGGGTGCGGATGCGCCGCCCGCCATGCTGGCCGCTGCCGCTGGCGCTTCTGAGACGACCGTCGGCGGCCAGGCCGGCGCAGCTGAATGCCTGCGCCTGGGCAGCCAGAGTGAGCTTGAACTTGAATTTGCACGGGGCGGGTCGTGGTGCGCCTCGGCGGGCATGCACTTTTATGTACCCACATAGTTGAGCGCCCTGCCGAGACCATCGCATGTTGTTTTCGATGCGGAGGTTTTTTTCTGCCCTCAGGCCCAGTGCTAAAATGCGGGGGCCGTGCCACGGGGCCCAGGCAGGGCCGCGCTATCGCGAGCAGCTGCGCCGCCTTACTGAGGGCAAGTTTCCTAGCACCAGGCCTCGCACCAAAGATCTGCACATAGGGGCCCCTGTTGGAATCGGCAGTGCTACGGCCAGCAAGCCACGTAGCACTTGGGAGCCGCAGCGGGCGGAACCACCGAATGAAGATGTGCATGAGGCGCCTGGGGCCGATGCTGCCCCGGCGGCTCTCCCGAGCCAGACGGAGCAGCGCCAAATAGTGCTCCGATGCTTCGGGCTGGTTGAATCTGATTTAGATTGGGCGGCAGAGATTGGGCGAATCTCCACAGGGAGAGGCCGCAGAGCTGACAGTGACGGAGATTCCTGGGAGGATGAAGCCTCCGAGCCTGATTGAGGCCTGTGCTCTTGGACTGTCTTTGAGACCACACTTAACAAAATCTCTCTCTCTCTCTCTTTGTCTATCTCTCTCTCTCTCTCTCTCTCTCTCTCCTTTTTTGTTGTTTCTCTCTCTCTCTCTCCCTCTCTCTCTCTCTCTCTCTCTCTCTCCACTGCTCAATGGAAGCATCTCAACCTACGGCGCCGTTGTGCGCGCGCAGCGTGCGGGCGCAGCTGGCAACGATTCGTCTGAGACTTATCGCGCCTATACTGCTTGCCCTGGCGCCATTGTTGTCGGGCAATCAAAGACCGCGGGCTCTCCTTGGGGCGTTCGATCCAGGCGCCTAAGAGCTGGGCCAGAGACCGCCAGAAGATGGGTCGGATCAAGCTTGGATCATCGTCCATCTTACCAGGCGCCATGACATCCGACAGGCGCTTGGCCGCACGAGTGGCCATCCACTGGACCTGTTTGGGCCCGAGCATGCGACGGTCGACCGACCTCCTGTGTCAATTGCTAACGTGGCAGCCGAAGTGGCCGACTGCCCTATCTGCTGCAACGTTAGAAGGTAAACGTGGGCTGGGCCCGTGGCACCGGCCCACGTCCTAGCGGCCCGGCTGAGGCCAGCAGCTGCCCACGTCCAAGGTGGCTTGCCGAATGTGGGGGGGAGGCCTTATAAGCCAAACCGCCAGAGCCCAGAGCCCCGCGGCCTGGCTATGATACAGTTACTGTGGGTCAATGGCGCTTTCTACTCGGGCGGTGGCAAGCTTCAGTCCCACCGAAGTGCCCTTCTGGCCCTCTTTGATGCTGGTAAGGGCGGCCCCCCTCAGAGGATGGAGTTGTCGCCCCCGAAAAACCAGCCACAGCAACCCCCCAGAGGGCCGTCGCCCGAGGCCCACTCCCTGAATGCTTCCAACCCTGACACCCGCGCTTTTCAGCTTGAGAAATGTCCATGACCTCTTGAGGCCTTTCTCGATCCGCTTGACCGCCGCGGTCACCACTCGTCTCTCGTTCGAATGAGCATCCGTGCCTAGGGACTTCGTGAAGAAATTACGCGAGAAGAGCTTGTTGTGCCATATACTGGATCAATCCTCGGCCAGCCCAACCGATGATGCAATGTAGCGGGCTTCCTTCTCAGAGAGGATGAGCTCCAGATCCTTGTAGCGGCAGCCAGGACCTTGACTGCTTCACCGAACTGCTGAAGGACAAACTTCCGAGTACCGATACACCGACCAGGACAGCAAGGGATTTTGTAGCTAGGGAAACAAGGAGTGGCTCACACGAGGCCTTAGGAGTGGCCCCGGAACCTCCCAAGAGGCCTCCTCCTGCCTCTCAGTTTTCCGTCTGTTTCCTCCCTCTCCTCCTCGTCCTCCTCTTCCTCCCACACGTGTGCCCCAAAGGGCTTCAACAACGGCTGGGGGAGATCGCATGCTCCAACAGCGTGGCCAAACGTTGCCCAAACGTTTGGCCTCGCATGCGTATACTTAAAAGCAGGGGTCGGCGGTGATTCGCCGTAGGCGTCTTCGTTAAGGAAAGGGGCGGAGGAGGAGGAGGAGGAGGAGGAGGAGGAGGAGGAGGAAGAAAAAGGGGAGGAAGAGGAGGAAGAGGAGGAGGAGGAGGAGGAGGAGCCAGCGTCGCTGCCGCGAATTTTCCCTCGCCCAACAATGGCAGGCGACGCGGGTGGCACGGGCGGCTCACATCCGTGCCGAGGGTGGAGTTGGCGGAGTCGGAGGAGCCATGACCGGCGGAGCCGCCGCTGGGGACACAGTCGGGCAGGCGGCGACGTGAGGCCCCTCGTAGATCAGCTGAGGCTCGAGGGGAATGGCTCGACGTCGTAGGCTGGCTCGAGGGGGCATGGTTCGAGGAGGATGAGGAGGATGAGGATGAGGATGAGGATGAGGAGGAGGAGCGAGGAAGAGCGAGGAGCAGGAGGAGGAGGAGGAGGAGAGGAACCGCTCGAGGCAGGCGGCGGCGGCCAAGCGGCAAAGCTCCTCCTCCAGAGCCTTGCCGAGGCTCTCGTTCTCCGCCCGCATCGCATCGATCTCCTCCTGAGTAGCGGGTCTCGGAGGGGCCGGCGCCGGGGAGGGCGCCCTGGGCCGCCATCGGGAAGATCGACCGTGAGGAACCAGGAGACAGCGGTGCGCAGGAAGGGGGACGAGGGAAGAGCGCAGGGCGACGAGCAGGAGAGGCAGCAGGGGTGGAGGAGGAGGAGGAAAAGGACCAGTGTAAATCCAAGAGTCATCAACGATGTTGGAAGAAACCCTCCCTCCATGCTCCCTATTTCCAATGAGGGAACTGCCTCGTTGGAAAACAATACAATAAGGAAACTGCCACGTTGGAAGACAACCGTTTGAAGACGCTAAAGCATGGGAAAAAAAAGGTTGGGGACTCCAACGCCACAGAGCAACCTGACTGTTGCGCCTCGACGATCCTGAGTCGCGCCATAACGCCATTTCTTGGACTTCAGCACCGCGAATCAACGTAACTGTTGCACCCTCAGAATCCTGAATCTTTCCATGACACCATTTCTGCTTCAACATGTTTTAAAGAGAATGCGCGTGGCGCAAATCCTTAAAGCTCGTGCACATGAATAAAGCGAATGCGTGCGGCGCTGGGGCGAGAACCACATGTTGAAAACGGCCCGCCCTCAATCCGTGAAACCCGTGCAAATGTTACAAAAACGAGTGTGCGCGGCGCTGAGGCGAGAACAACATTTGGAAAACGACGCGCCCTCAATCCGTGACACTTTTGCATACGCTTAGAAAATGCGCGCGACGCTAAGGCGAGAGCCGCATTTTGAAAACGGCCCGCCCTCAATCCGTGGAATTGCTGCAAACTGTTAAAGAGAATGTGCGCGGCGCTAAGGCGAGAGCCACATTCTGAAAACCACCCGCCCCCATGTGTGAAAATGTTGCTAATGTTTAAGCTTCAGGGTCATAAATGGTAAGGAAGTCCCATGCGAAACGCCCCGCCCGCCCAAAAACTGGCCTCGGGGTGCGATAAGGAGACATTAGTTAGAAGGAACAGAAATGGAGAAGGAGGAGGAGGAACAAATAAAAGCAGGAGGAGGAAGAGGTCCAGGACTAGCGGCGGGAAGCTTTTGACAGTTTTTCGGCCTGGGACCGTCAGAACAAAGACCCGGGATGCAGAGCCGGTCTCAGAGGGGGTCTGGACCTCTGGGGGCCCACGACGCGAAAAAACACGACGACGCAGATCCAAGGTGTGGTGCGAGAGGATGAACTCTACCACGGGGCCTCCAGGAGGGCTGGAGGGAGGGCGGGAGGAGCTTGAACTCCGCGAAGGAGGGTGGGAGGGAAGGAGGGCGGGCGGGAGGAGCTTGAGCAAGGGAGGAGGAGGAGGAGGAAGAGTCTCGTCTCGTTCTCTGCTTCCTCTCTCTCCCCCGCCACGCCGTGTGTGAGCTTTCGGCCCTTGCGCCTCTCTGCGCCTCCCAAGAGGGCGGGCCGGCCCTCGCCCACGGGTCCGAGCGGCCAGCCCTCGCGGGAGTGCCCCTGCCGGGCTCCGCGGCCGAGGGCCGCGGGAGGCCCCCCCCCCTGCGCGCCCCAGCGAGGGGTGCCTGGCGCAGGCGTGCGCTCCGCCGCCAGGCCCCGCAGTGCTCCCCCGCCCCCTCTCGCGGCAGCGGCCGCGGGCCGTGCGCCATGGACTAATAGAGCACGGCACCCCAGACGTCTGGCGTCTCGATGTTCTGGGGGCACGGGTCCTCCATCTCTCGGCCGACTCCCCGGGACCGGTGTGTCATCCCGAGCCGTTTTGTAGCCGACCTCGAGGTCTTGCGAGGGCCCCGAGAGGCCAGAAGGTCCGAGGAGGCGGGGAAAGAGAAGAACGGGGACGAAGGAAAAGCAAAATCGGCAGCGGCGGCGGCGGCGGCGGCGACGGGCGACGACGACGACGACCACGACGACGACGACGACGAGGACAGGCGACGACGACGACGACGACAGAGGCGGCGGCGGGGCGGCGGCGGCGGGGCGGCGGCGGCGGTGGCGGCAAGCGGCGACCAACGGCGAAGAAAACGGCGGCGCCAGGCGAGGCCTGGGACAGCGCCATGGCGCGCGCGCGCGCGATCGGCTGCGCGCGGGGGAGGGGGATGGGGAGGGTGGAGGGGGGGGGCAAAGCCTGGCGCCGCTTCTGGGCGCGCGAATGGGCGAACGACGTAGCAAAGAGGAGGAGGAGGAGGAGGAGGAGGAGGAGGAGGAGGAGGAGGAAGAGGAGGAGGAGGAGGAGGACGACGAAGGGGAGGTGATAGGTGATGAGATGAGACAGCGGCCAGAAGCCACTGCCATCGTTCCTCCTCCCCCCTTTCCTTCCAGGGCCGCAGGGGCCCACCCCGCCCCCGCGCCCTCTGCCTCGGGTGGGGGCCTGCCGCGGGGCTGGACGGAAAATCGCGCCGCGACCTCGCGCCGATGGCGCGGCCCAGAAGGGGAAGACGAGGGGAGGGTAGAGGTATGGGTACCTTTTCCTCCTCTGAGTGGGAGTTCTGTCCACGCCCGAAAAGTCTATGCCTGTGGCGTTTGTTTCTTCTAAAGGGAGGCCCCATTTCGCGCGGGCCTGGGCGCGCGGCAGTCGGGGCACACACTCGCCCGGGGCGACGAGGCTTGTACTAGAGCAGGAATATTAAAAAATCAAATAGTAGTATGGGACGATTTGTTTACTATTTTTGAAAAGTTTTGAGCATTTGGGGTCAGTTCGCACTTTTCGGTGAACATCCGCCTGTAGGGGACACGCCCGACCTAAGATAGGTCGGGCGTGTCCCCTACAGGCGGATTGTGGTAGAAAAATAGAAAAATGCAAAGAAAGGCTCAACAATAATCACACATCGTTCTTCACAAACAAAATAAACCGCCCCCGGACCATTGTTTCACTATTTTGTGACATTCCTCCTGTAGGGGGACATGCCCGACTTCAGGCGAGCGGGGGTCGACGCCTCCCCCCCTGAGCTTCTGCCCCCCTGCCCCTGAGGGAGGGGGCGGCTCGGCCCGCGACGAGAAAGGCTCCACGAAGCCACGAGAGCCTCCCGCAACTCTCGGGCCTCAGACCTCCGAGGGCGGCATGACCGCTCCATTCTCCGCGAGCCTTCCCTCCGTGACGCCCCCTCTGGGGCCCGTGAAAGAACCCCAAGGGGGGCCATGAAAAATAAGATGTTTGGTAAAACTGATGGATCTCCCCGTTTCCAGAACTGGCGCGGGCTTCCACTTGCGGTCCCCTTGCTCCTGCCCTTGCCTCCTTGCTTGCCCTTTCCCGCTTCTTCCCCTCTCTCCGCCGCTTGGCGGCTCAAGCCTTTTCAAAGGCCAAGCTGGGGGTCGGCCTCAGTTGGCCTAGGCCGGGCCCCGGGACCGGGGCCAGAAGACTTTCGGGACCTGGGACCAGGCCCGAAAGGGGGCGCCCGCGGCCGCATGATGCCGCGCCTGGCGCCGCGCGGCTGGGGGGCGGCGGCAACGCTGCCCGCGGGCGCGCAGCTGCGCAGCGGCGGGGGGCCCGGGCGCCGAGCGGCGCCGGCTCGCGCCAGCCGCGGAACACCCGAGGGCGAGGTGGCAGCCGCCGAGGCACGGCCGCCGCCCACCCCCGCCGAGCTGGCGGCCAGGCGCGGGCCCGCGCCGGCGCCGGCTCGATGCCAGGCGAGGGCGGCAGAGCGCGCGCGCGCGCGCCGGGGCCCGCCTGGAGGAGCTGCCCGGGGCCTCGGCGCCGCCGCCAGCCTGCGGGCGCCACAGCCGCGCTGCAGCTCTGCTGCTGATCCTCGTGGCGACGCTTGAGACCGCAGACGCCGGGCCCATGCTTTGGCGGACGGCTCCCGACCACGAGACCGAGTACATGTACTACGACGACACGTCGGACGTGGACATGAAGGCGTTCTGGCTCGACGGCACCGTGGCCCCCTCCCCGCGCGAGGACGCGCTGCCGATCGGGGCGCGCCCCGCGAGCGAGCACATTGCTACCGCGGGAGGTGCCGGAGGGGGTCCGCCGCGCGAGCGCTTCGCGCCGCCGGCCGACCCACCTCCCCAGGGCCCGACCCGCACCCCCCCCCCGACCCCTCCGACTCGGACCCGTCGTCCTGGATCAGGGGTTGGGGTCTTTTCGGCAACAGTTGGAAAGACATCGGCAACCGCACGCGCCGGTTCGCCGAGGGGATGGGCGGGGGCACTTTCAGGGCTGTTGGGAGCTTCAGGTCTGCCTTTTCGACTCGTGAGGCAGGAGGTGGTTGGCTGAGCTCAGACGGCGGCTGGGTGCTGTACATGGCCGACCAAGTGGGCCTCTACCTGTTCGGCTCCGCGTGGCCGCTAGTCGTCGGGCTCGCGGCGATCCTCTCCGGCACTGGCGTGATCGCGCTCCTGGCCCACAGCCTGAGGACGCTTTGCCTCCGCGGCTTGGACATGCGGTCTGGTGCTGGCATGCTGCCCCTGCCCAAGGCGCAAGACGCCTGGCGAGGCCAAGCTTGACATGCTGGTCCCGCCGGCGGCCCCGCCCCTCACCGACGTGGTATGGCATGGCCCGCCAGTGGGCGCGGACCCGACCACCGATTGGCATCGCAAGAGCATCAAGGAGGGCAGGGGCTCCAAGCGTGGCCAGAACGACCTCCTGATCAGGGTCGACTACCGAGTCGCGCGGCTCAAGCTCAACATGAAGTCCCCGGAGCGCATCAACCGCCAAGGACTGTGGGTCGAGTGCGACTCCGTGAAGGGCGCGAGCGACAAGGGCTTCCGGCGCGAGCTCGAGCAGCGCGACCCGCGCTGGCTCCACCTGCGCCGCTCCGCCGGCTGCACTGGGTGCAAGGGGCGCGAGAACGAGCTGCACTGCAAGGAGTACGCCGCCCTCGACAACGAGGCTATCGTGGACCTCGGCGACTACTCGAAGTTCACACCATGCCGGATCTTCGTCTGGCTCTGGCGGTGGTTGGGCTTGACCTACAAGCTGCTGCTGTGCGTCATCTCATGGCTTTCGTGCTGCGGGGCGTGCATCTGCCGCCGGCGACGCCGCCGTCGCAAGACTGGCGATGCGGAGCCTGGTGTGCAGGGGTCTGTGGCGAGGCTGCTCGACCAGGAGTCCGAGTCCGAGGTGGACGTCGAGGACAACCCCTGCGAGGCGGTGAAGGTGGGGCTCATGATCAAAGGCAAGATGCGTCCACTGGCGCCTGAAGGCTGTCGCGATGCCGCCCGCGGTGAGCCGACCGCGCCGTTGGTGGGGGACGGCCGAGCTTCGGACCTCACGCCCCCCAGTGAGGGGAATGCGACGGCTTGCCTATGCGAGCACCACAAGCAGATCTACATGGTCCTACGCTATGGCGAGAAGTGCTCTCAGGTAACGTGCTTCCGCGAGGCGGTGGGCATGGCCTCAGGGGTTCCACTCTGCCTGAAGCACCTCGGCGGCGACGCTGCCAAAGCGATCAACGACGCTCCCACAAGTGGCGGGTTCTTCGCAGGTTTGCGGCGTCGGACCTGGAGGAGCCCTGCCCGCGGAACCGCACGCCAGAGCGTGCCGCTGCCGCTCGAGCCCGGAGCCGCACTCCAGAGCGCCCCGCCTCGGCGGTCCCTGCCCCGGAGGCACCCGCCAGCCCAGGCGATCCTGTCCCCGCGCCTGCGGGACCACCGAGCGTGCGGTTTGAGGCGCCGCCGGTCCCAGAGTTCCCCAAGCCGCCCACGCCGCCGCCCATGCCGCTCGGGCAGCATTTCATCGTTCGGGCGAAGGTGCAATGGCCCGAGGGGGCGCAGTGGATGATTTTCAAGAGAATGGCAGCCGATGCCGCCGCAGCCAGCGCGGTCGCCGAGTACCTTGACGGCGCGATGGCCCTCGAGGTGGAGGACCCGACAGGCACTGTCATCCGTTTTCTGGTGAAGCCTGACGGCGTCATCCGTGCACCTGCTCCGGGGCCCTCGGGGCGCCTGCCCGCAGGGTTCATCGAGGAGATGCTCCACCACGCGCCCTTGGGTTGCGAGGAGCTCGGCATCAGCGTCCTGGCGACCAACATACCCGAGAAAGTCTGGCACAAGTTGGCTGCGTGGCACGGGCTCCCCGTGGGCGGCCGCGCCGGGCCACTCAGCGAGGCCCGCTGGCAGCTGTTCCGCGAGAAGGTGGTCAGCTTAGTCCGGTGGCACCCTGAAGGGGGAGTAGCACCCAGCCCGAGCTTCGAGGCGAGAGCTACCGAGGCAGACGCCAGATTGCGCAGCCACTGGCAACGGCTGGACCGTAGCAGCTCGCCCAAGCCGCCAGCTGGGTCTGCCCGGCGAGGTTCGCGCTCCCCGTCGGCCGAGGGCGGGCGCGCAGCTACCTGGGGAATCAAATTCCCCAGGGCGTGTCATAAATTAAAGCACATGGTCTGGCAAACTGGAGTGTCGCCGGACACGTGCTCAAATTTTCAGCACATCCCGGCGAACTGGTCATGGGTGAGCCGGAGCGAGGCGTATTTTTGAATGCGATCGCTAATTTCGGCGGACTGCATTCAATTTTTCGGTGTTCGCCGGACTTTTCGGTGTGTTCGCCGGACTTTCGGTGTGTTCGCCAGACTGCGATCCTCCTCCTCCGAATTTTTCCATCCTTAAGAATCCCACCAGCCCTTTGGGCGTGAGTGGTTTAGCGAGCTCTCTCTGTTCTCAACCCCCCTTCTTCCCCTTCGGGGAGGGGTTTACCCCGTCCCCTACCCCCTCCCCCTGGACCTGGAGAGGGGGTTTCGCGGGTGGTCAGAGGGTACTTTTTCTATCCCTGGGAGGGCTAAAATTCGACACCCCTCCTGAGGATTCTGGCCCCGACGGGGGGAGGCAGAAAAGTGCTCGCCCCATGCAGCTGTGATCGATCGCCCGAAAGATGGCCCCCAGATACCTCCCAGACCCCCCCCAAAGAGCCCCAAGAGGCCCCAAGAGGCCTCCAAGAGGCCCCCAAGGCCCCCAAGAGGCCCCCAATAGGCCCCAAGAGGCTCCCCCGAGGCACCCAAGACGCTCCTGGAAGCCCCTGGAGCCGCCAAGAGGCCCCCAAGACGCCCCAAACGGCCTCCAAGAGGCTCCCAAGAGGCCCGAAGAGGCTCCCCCAAGGCACCCAAGACGCTCCTAAAAGCCCCTGGGGCCGCCAAGAGGCCCCCAAGACGCCCCAAAAGGCGTCCACTACTACTACTACTACTACTACTACTACTACTACTACTACTACTACTACTACTACTACTACTACTACTACTACTACTACTACTACTACTACTACTACTACTACTACTACTACTACACTACTACTACTACTACTACTACTACTACTACTACTACTACTACTACTACTACTACTACTACTACTACGACTACTACATATACTACTACATATACTACTACTACT
>CAUYUJ010015713.1:0-14806 GCA_963575745.1 Prorocentrum cordatum | reverse complement strand
ACACCAGAAGGAGGGGCCCGAACGACTCACACCAGGACGAGGCGCCCCGAACGACTCACACCACGAGGAGCCCGAACGACTCACACCACGACGAGGGCCCCGAACGACTCACACCACGAGGAGCCCGAACGAGTCACACCAGGAGGAGGGGCCCGAACGACTCACACCAGGACGAGGGGCCCGAACAACTCACACCACGAGAAGCCCGAACGACTCACACCAGGACGAAGAGCCCGAACGACTCACACCACGAAGAGCCCGAACGACCCACACCAGGAAGAAGGGCCCGAACGACTCACACCAAGACGGGAGGCCCGAACGACTCGAACCACGAGAAGCCCGAACGGTTCACACCAGGACGGGGGGCACGAACGACTCACACCACGAGGAGCCCGAACGACCCACACCAGGAAGAGGGGCCCGAAGGACTCACACAAGGACGATGGGGCCGAACGACTCACACCACGAGGGGCCCCAACGACTCCCACCAGTCGTCGTCGTCGTCGTCGTCGTCGTCGTCGTCGTCGTCGTCGTCGCCGCCGCCTTCGTCGTCGTCGACGTCGTCGTCGTCGGCGTCGTCGTCGCGGTTGTGGTCGTCGTCGTCGTTGCGGTCGATTTCGTCGTCGTCGTCGGGTGCGTCGTCGTTGTTAGGATCATCGCTGTGGTCGTCGTCTCCGCTAAATCCCTCTTGCCTCCCACCGATTTCTCTCCCTCCTCCCCCGCCTCGTCCTTCCCCCGCTCCCACCACAAGGAGGATGTACAAGGAGGCGGGAGGAAGGAGGAAATGCGGGGGCAAGCGGACACACGCCTGAAAAACACGATTGTCGGCATGGTTCGCAAGAGTTGCTGTTTTGAAATGGACTGGTGGGGATACGCGAAGCGTGAAGAATTCCCCTCCTCTTTCTCCTCCTCCTCCTCCTCCTCCTCCTCCTCCTGTCCCTCCTCCTCATCCTCCTCCGCTGTCATCTTTCTCCTCCTCCTCTTCCTTCTCGTCCGCGTCCTTCTCTTGCTGTTGCTGCTGCTGCTGCTGTTTCTGATCCCCCTTTTCCTCCTCCTCCTCCTCTTTCTCTTCCTCCCCCCCCTCCTCCTCCTCCTCCTCCCCTCCTCCTCTTCCTCCTCTCCTCCTGCCTCCTCCTCTTCCACCTCTCCTCCTCCCCTCCCCCCTCACTTCCCCCTCCCCTCGTTCAAGTCGCGAGGGGGCGAATGCCCTGAGGACGTCGATATATCACCGAATGCAACTGCAATCGTTAAATCAATCTATAAGCTTCGAGCTTGTTTGCCAAGGGCGCCGGATGACAGGCATGCATCATGTATATGTATATAATATATATATATATATATATATATATATATATATATATATATGATCACAGATTGCAAGGCAATCGGTGATCGGCGGAGGGAGCGAAACCCTGCTCCTAAGAATGTCGGCGGTCGGGGCTAAGCCGTGCATGTACTTCATATCACCGATTGCATCTGCGATCGGTGATCAGCGGAGTCGTGATCAGCGGAGGGGGCAAAGCCCTAGCTCCAACAGAAGTAAAAGGAAATATATCCCCCACTTCGACTGTCTTGAAGCTGTCCTCTCCACTGCTCGTGCAAACATCCCACCCTCCCACCCGCAACTTGGTCGCAAGACATCTTCAGACAAGACCGTCACGGTAGGTACTGCGTGGCACTTGGAAACAGAGGAGGAGGAAGAGGAGGAAATGGAGGAGGAGGAGGACATGGAGGAAGAGGAGGAAACAGAGGAGGAGGAGAAGGAGGAGGTTGAGGGGGAGGAGGGAAGATGGAGGATTGAGGAAAAAAGAGAAGAGGAAGGAGGAGGGAGGCGGGAGGAGGGGGGAGGGAGGAGGGAGGAGGAGGAGGAGGAGAAGGAGGAGGAGGAGGAGGAAGAGGAGGAGGAGGAGGAGGAGGCACATCAGAGCTTGTAAGACATTCTCCAAGCAGTGGTTGCACTTTGAATTACCTGCCCCTCTTGCAAAAGGCGTTCTCCCTTCATTCACTGGTTGGGGCCCACGCTTGCCTCGCCTCGAAGCCTCCCAGAGACTCTCTAAGATTCCAAGATTCCTGTGGCCTCCAGATTCTGGCGTTGGGGATTTGTTTTTTTCAAGCATGACCCCTGTCAAAGCGTTCGGCGAATGTCCGCCCATCGAAAGGCAATGCGCTGAACATGTTCGGCGGCGCGTCGAGGATGGGGGAGGAGAGGAAGGGTTTCTTATAGAAGAAAGCTGGGCACCTTCGGGCGGACGCGAAAGGGCCTGCTTTCTAAGAAGCCCGACTCGCCTTCAAAGAGACCATCTCCATCCTCCCGCCCCCTCGAGCGCCGCCCTATAGTGCACAATGAAACGAATGCACAAAGTTACCCTCTGCTGATGTCGTATCATAGATTTGAAAATTCTGATGTTATCTCCCTCCTTGTAGCAAGCCAAGAAGCGAGGATTTATTCTGAACGCAGCAACGAAATCCTCCCCCAGATGCAAATACTGATGATCTTTCGGTTTCGGCTTCCACTACCGAGAATCAAGATGTAGCAAACTCATCGCATTGAAATTCAAAAGTGTTGCACTCACAGCTATTACCATAGAATCGCATTCGTTCTGAGTAGGGTACTTACCACTAGTCTTACACAACTGATGAAATCTGCACAATCCCCAAGCAACACTGTAGACGTGTTTACTTTTGTCATCTTCTTTGTCATGCAAGTACTTCGACAGGACTCCCAAGCGTACGTGGCAGCGTCCCGGCAGTCAGCTGCTTTGGACGCCAGGACTATGATTTTTGCTTTGTAGCCAAGCGTATTTTCATTGAACTTCTCGCACCAGCTATTTTTTGCCAGTTGATTTGCACCATTTCCGATAGTCGTCGTACATTGACGCAAATCTCAAAGACATGCTCCCTGATCCATAATATTCTTCTTCGCAAAGAAACACTAAGATATTCGCTACTGCACGCGAGCCGTGCCCCTGCGACACAGCGTGCAATTCATCCACCCACACTTTTTCAAGAACCCATCCAGGGACCGCCACCATGTCATTGAGCTTCTGATTACTTGCAACCTCGCGCTTGTATTCAGCATCTGTCACTCGATGCCCACGCCATCCTGCAGTCGGACTGTGATCCGTGTGGATGGTGGCTGGGTCGCTCTCACTGGCAATGCAACGATGGCAGCCTTTCTCGTGGCCATACGCCCGGAAACCAAACGTTTCCTTCAACCATTTCCAATCCCCAGTCTGCATTCCGAAAGCAAGTTTCCACCCATCAGCAAGAGGAGTTCGTTTGTCACCTGCTTGTTTTCGCCAACCTGTCAACTCATTACCGAACGGGTCCATCGAAGGATACACCCCCCTGCCTGCCCACGCAAATGACCAAGCAATCCACATATGCAATTGTGGCAGCGTTGCGGTGTCAAGAATCAAGGTGCAGGGTAAGATTGCAACGATGAGATTGCTGTATATCGTTGTGTTATCGCAAAGACAGCTTCTGAACTGAACAAGCAAACACTTCTCTTTCTTGAACACACCCGCGTCGTCCCCAAGGAAAAATATAGGGTATAGAGCGTCTGAAATTACCACTGCTGCAATCAGGACGTTGCAAATGATGGGGGAATGTCGACTCGCGCGCCCAGTATTCTTCAAGAGAGAGTTGGCTGTCAACCAAAATGTATTCGAACAGCTTTTGTCCTCCTGCGTGTATTGCGGCCAGCCATTAATGCGGCATCAATGCAGGCAGCTCGATTTCTGTTGCCCCCAATTTACTTGGATGCTTGGCAGTCAATGTGATAAAGAAGGGTTCTGGAACGGGCACCACCTCATCCTCTGGGATCTCAAGTTTGTGAAGATCTCGCTCTACATTTCCAATGAATTTTCCAGAGTCTCCTATCTTCGAAAGAGCAACTGGACTCGGGCCAGCAGCAGCCTCACCAGACTTAAGCACATTTGCGCATGCGTGTTTCCGAACAGTCTCTGCAGAATAGACTCCCCTGAGATAGTCGAAATAGATTTCCTGGAAATGGCACATGGGCGAACGTTGAATCCGATAGCCCTGAAGCGCAGCACCCGCCCATGATGCCCCGAGCTCGACTGGGGGCATATGCATCGGGCAAGTGCTACGCCTCTGGTCTGAAGGTTTCAACGTTCACTCCATCGCGCAGTCCTTGGCAACAGGACATTCTCGCAAAGACAACTTGCGAGGCTTGGGCCCTCGCTTCGAACCAGCAGCCCGGCATTTCCCTGGTCCGCGAAAAACGAATTGTTGCTGAAGCTCGGGCACTGGTGGATCTGCGGGGGCGCGGCAGTTCTCTCCGCTATCGTTGTGACATCGTTTTACTCCTCCTCCTCTTCCTCCTCCTCCTCCTCCTCCTCCTCCTCCCTTACATCCTCGCAAAGCCCTCTCAAGTCTTTCACTGACTGCGCGACGCCGCCGGGGAGGAGGAGGAGGAGGGGGAGGAGGAGGAGGGGGAGGGAGGAGTGAGGGAGGGAGGGGGGGAGGGAGGCGGGCGGGCGACCTTCGAGCATCCCGCTGGCTGCTGCTGCTGCTGCTGCTGCAGCTCCTCCTCCTCCTCCTCCTCCTCCTCCTCCTCCTCCTCCTCTTTCTCCTCCTCCTCCTTCCTCATCCTTCCTCCTGTTGCTCCTGCTCCTCATCCTCATCCTCCATCCTCTCTTTTCCTCCTGCCATACTCATCCTCATGCTGCTCTTCCCTCGAAGGCCCTGGGAGGTCGTCGAAAACGGATGGATCAAGGACGCAGCGGCCTCGCGAAATGGGGGGCCAGCAGGAATCTGCTATCCTCATCCTCTTCCTCCTCTTCCTCCTCCTCCTCCTCCTCATCCTCCTCTTCTCCTCCTCCTCCTCCTCCCTCTCTCCTCCTCCTCCTCCTCCTCCTCCCCCTCCTCCTCCTCCCCCCCCTTCTCCTCCTCCCCCATCCTCCTCCCCTCCTCCTCCTCCTCCTCCCCCCATCCCCCATCCCACTCCTCATCCTCGTGCTCATCCTCCTCCTCCCCCTCCTCGTCCCCCTCCTCCTCCTCATCCTCCCCCGCCTGCTCCTTCTTCGTATGAAGCCGGGGGGGGCCTCTGAGCTCCCGACTCGGGTCGAATGGTTCCGAGGACCAGCATGTTTATCGAAAGCGTGACGTTCCAGGACGCGGCGGCCTCAGGAAGGGCAGGGGGAAGGTGCGCGTGGCAAGATGGCGGGCTGAACGAGAGGGGGCAGGATAGAGGACATGAGGAGGAAGGGAATCACACATAGGGCGTGGAAAGGGGCGAAGATGGAGGAGGACGAGACGGAAGAAGGGTAACGATTTTGCTTCGCAGCAAACATCCTCGTGGTAAATTGCAAGTGCTCTGGCGCTGACATCCAAGTGCATTCCTGCTCGCAACATTCACGCTCCCCGTGCATATGCCACAGGGCCCAGCGGGATGCGCTCGCCTTGTAAACCCAGAATCCAAGAATCACCAGTTGATCAGTCCTCCGTCTTGGGCTCTGCCTTGGGCTTCTTCGGAGTGTTCTTGACCACCAGCCCAAGGTTAGTGTAGTACTCGGTCACAAGGCCCTTCGCTTTCTCGTAGGTAGCGAAGAAAGCCACGTGGTCACCAGCGCCAACCTGCCTGCTCATCTCCCCCCTCATTGATTTGAGATTCTCAGCGCTCTCCTCGATAGCTTTGGAGATCTCCATGCCAATGACCTTGATCCCCTTGGCCTTCGCTGCGTTCGCGTCGGCCTCAGCGATATCTCCGGCAAGCTTCCTGATGAATGCAAGCGCCGCCTTCTCGTCCAGGTTGCCTTCGCTGTTCTTCAGGGTCGGCTTGCCCTTGCCCTTGCCCTTGGTAGGCCTGGCGGTGGGCGTAGTCCCTGCGCCGCCCTCGTCGTGCCCACGGCGGCGCTTCCTGCGGTCGTTGCCCTTGCCCTCCCCCTTGCCCTCAGCATGAGAGCCATCATCACCTGCAGGCTCTTCCTCCGCCCAGTCCTCTGGATTGCACGTCTCGGTGCCCTCCAAGCCAAGGTGCTTCATCCCCGCGGCGACAATGCCAGCCTGCTCCTTGCTATGAACACCCACGGGGATGTCGAGTTCCCATGCCGTTTCAGCGATCTGCTGCTTGGCGTCCGTCATCTCGTCCTCGAAGATTTTGACAAGGGACCATTTGGGTTCTTTCGGGGCCTCGGGGGTTGGGCTTGTGCATACCTTTCGTAGCCAGCTTGCTCTTCATCAAATGATGCACGTACTCCTCGTCTGGGAACTCCTTGAGCAACTGACACTCCATCGTCCACCTGTACCTCCGAGTCTGAGTCTGGAAATGCGCGATCCGCTTGCTCTCGCGCACCTGCAAAGAACCCCAGCTGGGATCTTCCTTCCACATCTCCAGGAAGCAGCCGAGGAGCCTCTGGTTCCGCCTCTCGCGAAAATACTTGGCAACCACCTTGGGGGATAACAGGGGCAACAAAAACATCCAGGCGAAAGACCCAACCATATGCAATTGTGAATGCCGCAGTCGTGAATACCTTCTCGGTGGAGCCCCCTACGGGGCCACGAGACGCACGAGGGGTGCGTCGAAATGGGTGTGCGGGGCGCATGCGGGCACACCCACTGGGGCCTTCGGTGGAGCTCCCTATGGGGCCACGAAACGTGCGAGGGGTGTGCCGAAATGGGCGTGCGGGACGCATGCGGGCACGCCCACTGGGATCTTCGGCAGAGCTCCCTATGGGGCCACGGAACGCGCGAGGGGCGTGCCGAAATGGGCGTGGCTGACGCATGCGGGCGCGGGCACTGGGGCCTTCGGCGGAGCTCCCTATGGGGCCGCGAAACGTTTGAGGGGTGTGCCGAAATGGGCGTGGCTGACGCATGCGGGCGCGGGCACTGGGGCCTTCGGTGGAGCTCCCTATGGAGCCGCGAAGCGTGTGAGGGGTGTGCCGAAATGGGTGTGGCTGACGCATGCGGGCGCGGGCACTGGGGCCTTCGGTGGAGCTCCATATGGGGCCGCGAAACGCGTGAGGAACGTGCCGAAATGCCGTGGCTGACGCAATGCGGGCGCGGGCACTGGGGCCTTCGGTGGAGCTCCCTATGGAGCCGCGAAGCGTGTGAGGGGTGTGCCGACATGGGTGTGGGTGACGCATGCGGGCGCGGGCACTGGGGCCTTCGGCGGAGCTCCCTATGGGGCCGCGAAGCGCGCGGGGGGTGCGCCGAAATGGGCGCGGTTGAGGCATGCGGGCGCGGGCACGAGGGAGGGGGGGGAAGAGGAGGAGAGGAAGGGAGAGGAGAGGAGAGGAGAGGAGAGGAGGAGGAGGAGGAGAGGAGAGGAGAGGAGAAAGAACGATCGGGGCAAAACCCGTCTCTTCAAACGAGGACCCAACACCACATGAGGTTTGGGAAGAGCAGAACAAAACGGAGGATGAGGATGGGGAGGAAGAGGCGGAGGAAGGAGGGAGGACGATGAGGAAGGGAGAGAGGAGGGAGGAGGGAGGGAAGGGCGGGGGTGAGGGAGGAGGGAGGATCGGGAGGAGGCGGGGAGGAAGGGAGGAGAGATGAGGGAGGAGGAGGGAGGAGGGAGGAGGGAGGAGTGAGGAGGGAGGGGGAAGGAGGAGGAAGTGGGAGAAAAGCGAGGGAGGGGAGGGCGGAGGGGGGGAGGCCGGGCGACCCTTCGAGCATGCGCCCGGCTGTTGTTCTCGGCTGCTCGCAGCTCTTCTCCTCCTCCTTCCTCTCTCCTCATCCTCCACTCACTTTTTCCTCCTCCTCCTCCTCCTTCTCCTCCTCCTCCTTCCTTCTCCCTCCTCATCCTCCTCGCCCCCGCCCTCTCCTCCTCCTCCTCCCTCCTGAGTAGGAGAAAAAAAAGAAAAAAAGGTGGATATTGAGGAGGAGGATCACGGAAAGGAGGAGGCGGAGGAGGGGTGGATAGTGGTTTGGATCCCCAATGCTCTTCTGGAGGTGCAGCCTGGACCGCCCTGCCCAGCCTGGCGAGCTCCCTCTTCCTCTCAGCCTCGGCCCCGCCCCGTCCTCTGCCGTGGGGGGCTGGTACGCGGCGAGGTCCGTCACGCCTACTTTCGCCAGTGCTGCAGCCGCTGCCTGATCGGTCTCAGCGAACGCGGCGCGCATCCGCTTCTGAGGAGGCTCCTTGGTTGTGGACGCGGGCTCGTGTACGATCAGCTGCTTGGTCGGGGTCTCCGCATGAGGCAAGGCTGTGGGCGCGGGCTCGATCATCTTCTTGCTCGGGGTCTCACCCGCGGGAGGCTTGAGCGCCGGTGACGCCAGCACGGGGGGCGTGGCGCTAGCAGCCTGCAGCAGGGAGGCACGCAAGAAGGCGCCCTGAAACTCAGCGTCGTCCATCTCGACGTCGCTGTCGCCCACGAGCTGGGAGTCGTCCATGTGCGCGCCGTCGCTGTGCTCGGAGGCGTAGGGGTCCTCGTGGCAGAACACTTCGGTGTCGTCGTCCTCGGCAGGTGTCGCGGCAGGCTGTGGGTCTTGGGCAGGGATCTGCACAGGGATGTCGACAGGGGGCGTTTCCTCAGGTTCGGTCGCCGCTGGAGACACAGGCATGGCCAAGACGTCCGGCAACGTGTCCTCCGCGCGCGCATCCACAGTAGCTCCTGTAGGAGTGGCCGTCGCCGCTGGAGCGATCGCGCCAGGGGCAGCGGGCGCAGGGGCGCCCGCGGCTGCAGGAGGGGCCATCTCAGGAGTAGCCTCCTCAGCTGGAGCGAACGCGCCACGGGCAGCGGGCGCAGGAGCGCCCGCGGCTGCAGGAGGGGCCATCTCAGGAGTAGCCTCCTCAGCTGGAGCGAACGCGTCAGGGGCAGCGGGCGCAGGAGCGGCCGCGGCTGCAGGATGGGGCCATCTCAGGAGTAGCCTCCTCAGCTGGAGCGGCCTCCTCAGCTGGGGCCCCCTCAGCTGGAGCGGCCTCAGCTGGAGCGGCCTCCCCAGGAAAGGCGGCGACTGGCCCAGGAGCGGCCGCCGGGGGGGCGGCCTCCTCAGCAGCGGCGACGGGCCCAGGAACAGCAGCAGCGGGCGCCCGGGTCGCCTCCTGCTCGACCTTGACCTGCTGCTCCAGAAGGACTCCATGGGCGGTCATGTGAGGCATCTTCTCGAACTTCCAGTCGGACGGCTTTGTCAGCTTGAAGATGATGGCCCGTTCAGTGCAATCAGGCTTGAACGTAGCGATCACCTTGCTGCCCTTCTTGGCGCGCGGTTTCCCATTGGAGTGGGGGGGGGGGGGGGGGGGGGGGGGGAATCAGAGGCAGCTCATCCTGCGCGAACTCTTTTTTGATGTTCTCTTGAAGGTCCCCCACCGTCTCAGTCTCCAGCAGTTCCATCTCGAACACGCCACCCGAAGCCTGATCCACCAGCATGATCTCATGCGACGGCACCTTGGACGCGGCCATCTCTGCACGAGTAGCAAGGACGTTTGAATCTGGATTTAAGATTCTTGGAGCCAAAACGGCTAAGGAGGCGGCGGTAAGATGACAGGGGTAGGAGGTCCAGGAGGGTCTTTCATGAAAAAAAGGTAACGAAAGCGAACGGCGGCCTTGGAGGCCGCGAGTCGCACCAGGTTCACCCGAAAGTGTTTGTCGACAGTGGCCTCAAGAGGCCGCGCACGTTGCCCCCCACAGGGTTAGCTACACGACCGAACTTTTTTTTCTCTGGGTCAACATCGACCTCCAGATGAAGCGGCGGCCCCCCTGATTTGTCGCGCCCCATGACATCCAAGGAAGACAACATAAAATGCGACAGCGGCCCCTAGAGGCTGCGACGAACCATTCGTAGCCTGAGGCGTTTACGGGCCCTGGAAAGCTCCTCGGAGCATCTTGGATGTTTCGCGGGGTCCTCACGGGAGCCTCTTGGGGTCATTCAGGGGTTGCGTCGGCCCCCCCTCCATGTGGCTTGAACGTGCTAGCTGTGACGTTTGCTTTGTTACAGGCACCTCCTCTTCCTGCTTATAGTCATCTCTCTGTTCCTCATGCTCTTCTTGCTGATTCTCTGGGCCTCCATATTTTCTCGCCCCTCATGCTGGTCATCGTCCTCCTCCCTTCGTCATCCTAATGCGCCCCCTCATCCTCCTCGTCTGTCCCTCAGCATCATCCTCGCCTTCCTCTTCCTCATTCTCATCCTTCCCATCCTCCTCCTCTATACATATCCTCGCCAACTGCCTCCGTGCAAGCGCGCGCTGGCGGCGCGGGGCCTCGGTCCGGTGAGCGAGATCGGTCTTCGTCGTCCGAGGTACCTGCGGAGCGGAGAAACAGGTAGGCAGACAAGCAGCTAGGCATACAATTCGTCCTCATCATCATCCCCTCCTGAGGGCGCCAACGGGATTTCTGGGCCAGACCGGGACACGCACTAGAAGCGGGGCTGAGAAACGCGAAGTGAGAGAGGGCCGCAGGACAGCGAGTATGAGACAGGTGGGCTCGACATGGCGAATTCGACGCTGACTTCTGGAGTACTGATTTGGTTTTCGAATCGTTTTGTATGTAGAGGAGGAGGGAATATTTATTTTCTAAAGGATTATATCGGATTCCATTGGATTCCACGGGATTCCACGGGATTCCACGGGATTCCACGGGATTCCACGGGATTCCACGGAATTCCACGGAATTCCACGGAACTCAACGGAATTCCACGGGATTCCACGCTATGCCATAGTCGATGTAATTCAAAACCCCGCATGTGTTCCCTCAGAACTCTAGCGACAACCCTAAGGACAAAAAAATAATTTTGAAGTTAACATTGCGTTTTCTTGAGCATTTTCAGAAACCCACATGTTGGCCTCAGAACTCCAGCGGCAACCTTAAGGCGAACATGTTGATGTTGAAGTTAACATGGCGTTGGTTGAGCATTTTCAAAAACCCACACGTTGGCCTCAGAACTCTAGCGGCAACCCTAAGGCAAAATTTTTTTAATTGTGAAATTAACATGGCGTTTCTTGTGCATTTTCCAAAACCCACATGTTGGCCTCAGAACTCCAGCGGCAACCTTAAGGTCAAAATTTTGATTTGGAAGTGAACATGGCGTTTTCTTTAGAATATTGCCTCAGAAATCTAGCGGCAACCCTAAGGCGAAAATTTTGATGTTGACGTTAACATTGCGTTTTCTGTGCCTGTTATATATATATATATATATATATATATATATTATTATATAGATATATATAATAATATTATATAAAAACAACAAAAAGTTAAAAAACAAAAAGTAAAAAAAAAAAAAAAAAAAAAAAAAAAAAAAAAAAAAAAAAAAAAAAAAAAAAAAAAGAAAAAAAAAAAAAAAAAAAAAAAAAAAAAAAAAAAAAAAAAAAAAAAAAAAAAAAAAAAACGAACATGTTGGGCCCGCCGACAACCCCAACCCCAGCGGCAACCATTGGGCAAAAAAATGAGTTTGAAATTATCGTTGTTTTTTTCTGCTTTTTTTACAAAAAAATACCCTGGCGAAGGGCCCAACCATATGCAATTGTGAATACTGCAATCGTGAATATCTTCTCGGTGGAGCCCCCTACGGGGCCACGAAAAGTACGAGGGGTGTGCCGAAATGAGCGTGCGGGACGCATGCGGGCACACCCATTGGGGCCTTCGGTGGAGCTCCCTATGGAGCCACGAAACGTGTGAGGGGTGTGCCGAAATCGGTGTGGGTGACGCATGCGGGCGCGGGCCCTGGGGCCTTCGGTGGAGCTCCCTATGGGGCCACGAAGCGTGTGAGGGGTGTGCCGAAATGTGTGTGGCTGACGCATGCGGGCGCGGGCACTGGGGCCTTCGGTGGAGCTCCCTATGGAGCCACGAAACGTGTGAGGGGTGTGCCGAAATGGGCGCGGCTGACGCATGCGGGCGCGGGCGCGGGGGAGGGGGGGGAAGAGGGGGAGGGGGGGGGGGGGGAAGGAGAGGAACGCGGGGCACCGTCTCTTCAAAACGAGGACCCAACACCACAGGATAGTTGGGAATGAAGTTAAAAATCATGGAGCTCTTCAAGGAGGCCGACAAACATCGAAAACTGAGTTTGACATGATTGGACCTCTTTAAGGAGGCCGACAGAAATCCAAAACTGCGTTGAACAAATGCTGGAGCTTTAGGGAGGCTAACAGAAATCGGAAACTGAATTGAACAATGCTGAAGCTCTTTCAGGAGGCCGACATAAATCTAAAACTGAGTTGATAAATCTTGGAGCTCTTGAAGGAGGCCGACAGAAGTCCAAAATTGAATTGGAAAAGTACTGGTGCTCTTTAAAGAGGCCGACAGAAACCCCAAACCCTGGAGCCCTTTAAGGAGGCCGACAGAAATCCAAAACTGAGTTGAACAAATGCTGGAGTTCTTTAAGGAGGCCGGCAGAATTCCAAAAATTATACTGGCGAAGGACCCAACCATGTGCAATTGTGAATATCGCATTGCGGGTGCCGCTTTCGGTGGAGCTCCCTGTGGGGCCACGAAACGCTGTGCTGGGTGGGGGGTGACGCATGCGGGCGGCACCGCTGGGGCCTTCGGTGGAGGCCCCTGTGAGGCCACGAAACGCTGTACTGGGCGAGGGTGGCGCATGCGGGCGGCACCACTGGGGCCGTCGGTGGAGCTCCCCGTGGGGCCACGAAGCGCTGTGCTGGGGTGGGGGTGGCGCATGCGGGCGGCACCGCTGGGGCCCTAGGTGGAGCTCCCTGTGGGGCCACGAAATGCTGTGCTGGGGTGGGGGTGACGCATGCGGGCGGCACCACTGGAGCCTTAGGTGGGGGTCCCTGTGGGGCCACGAAACGCTGTGTTTGGTGGAGGTGCCGAAATGGGTGTGCGGACGCATGCGAGCGGTGGCACTGGGGCCTTAGGTGGAGGGGCCACGAAACGTGTGAGGGGTGCGCCGAAATTGGCGTGGCTGACGCATGCGGGCTGGGGCCACGAAACGTGTGAGGGGTGTGCCGAATTGGATGTGGCTGACGCATGCGGGCTGCGGCACTGCTGCCTTCGGTGGAGCTCCGTATGGGGCCACGAAAGCGTGTGAGGGGTGTGCCGAATTGGGTGTGGCTGGCGCATGCTGGCGGCAGCACTGGCGCCTTCGGTGGAGCTCCCTATGAGGCCACGAAACGTGTGAGGGGTGTGCCGAAATGGGTGTGGCTGACGCATGCGGGCGGCGGCACTGGGGCCTTAGGTGGAGCTCCCTATGGGGCACGAAGCCGTGTGAGGGTTGTCCGATTGGGTGTGCTGGCGCATGCGGGCTGCGGCACTGGTGCCTTCGGTGGAGCTTCCTATGGGGCCCACGAAACGTGTGAGGGTGTTGTATTGGGTGTGGGCTGACGCATGCGGGCGGCGTCAACTGGGGCCTTCGGTGGAACTCCCTATGGGCACGAAACGTGTAGGGGTTGCCGAAATTGGGTGTGGCTGACGCATGCGGGCGGCGCGCACTGGGGCCTTTGGTGGAGCTCCCTATGGCCACGAAGCGTGTGAGGGGTTGTGCCGAATTGAGTGTGCGTGACGCATGCGGGCGGCGGCACTGCGGCCTTCGGTGGAGCTCCCTATGGGGCCACGAAAGCGTGTGAGGGGTGTGCCGAATTGGGTGTGGCTGACGCATGCGGGCGGCTGCACTGGGGCCTTCGGTGGAGCTCCCTATGGGGCCACGAAACGTGTGAGGGGTGTATCGAATTGGGTGTGGCTGACGCATGCGGGCGGCGGCACTGGGGCCTTTGGTGGAGCTCCCTAGGGGGCCACGAAACGTGTGAGGGGTGTGCCGAACTGGGTGTGGCTGACGCATGCGGGCGGCAGCACTGGGGCCTTCGGTGGAGCTCCCTATGGGGCCACGAAACGTGTGAGGGGTGTGCCGAATTGGGTGTGGCTGACGCGTGCGGGCGGCGACACTGGGGCCTTCGGTGGAGCTCCCTATGGGGCCACGAAGCGTGTGAGGGGTGTGCCGAACTGGGTGTGGCTGACGCATGCGGGCGGCAGCACTGGGGCCTTCGGTGGAGCTCCCTATGGGGCTACGAAACGTGTGAGTGGTATGCCGAATTGGGTGTGGCTGACGCATGCGGGCGCCAGCACTGGGGCCTTCGGTGGAGCTCCCTATGGGGCCACGAAACGTGTGAGAGGTGTGACGATGATGGTGATGATGACGATGATGGTGGGTGATGACGATGATGATGATGATGATGATGATGATGATGATGATGATGATGATGATGATGGTGATGATGATGATGATGACGATGATGATGATGACGATGATGATGATGATGATGATGCTGATGGGAGGAGGGAGGAGGGGGAAGAGGAGGAGAGGAGAGGAGGAGAGGAACGCGGGGCACCGTCTCTTCAAAACCAGGACCCAACACCACAGGATGGTTGGGAAAAAACTCGAAAGACCCTCTGAGGAGGGCTTGATATCCTCTGACGAGTCTCGTAAGACCCTCTGTAAAGGAAGTTCGTGCTGTCAGATGAAGAGTGTCTCAAGATCAGTCGAAAACCCTCGTTAGGTCCTCCGGAGAGCCTTTTAAGTTCTCAGCAAAGGCTGGTGGTCCGCTCTTGAGTGTGACCCATGGAAAAAAGAGACTAACGGCCTCTGCAAAGTTTGTCAAGAGACCCCGTAGAAGTTCTCAAGAGTCGCTGAAAAAACGGATTGAAAGCCTTCGGCGGATTAAAAAGAACGTCGGAAGAAGTGATTAGGACTCCCTGAAGAGGTTAGCAGAGCCCCTGCACAATTCATCCAGAGCCCCATGAAGAGGAGCGCGTTTCTGTATTTTCGGCGATATTGGGCGGCGTTGCCAGGGGGGGCGGGGCATGGGGGATTATAACGTGACGCCCCCCCCGGCCATGTGGCTTCGGGGCACCACAGGAGCGTTTTTTTATTTTCCGGGATAACGGCCGTCACCGGC
>CAUYUJ010015712.1:305582-316655 GCA_963575745.1 Prorocentrum cordatum | reverse complement strand
AGAGAGAGAGAGGGAGAGAGAGAGATAGGCAGACAGGGGGGGGGGGGAAGAGAGAGAGAGAGAGAGAGAGAGAAAAAAAAAGAAAAAGAGAGAAAGAGAGAGAGAGAGAGAGAGAGAGAGGGAGAGAGAGAGAGAGAGGAGAGAGAGGGAGTGAGAGAGAGAGAGAGAGAGGGAGAGAGAGAGAGAGAGAGAGAGAGAGAGAGAGAGAACAAAGAGAACTGCTATCAGCGGGCGCCTTACCTCGGAAGACGCCGTTCCAAATGACGCACGGAGAACTTGCCTATGATGGGGGGTCGCGTAGCCCAGCTCTGAACGAGTTGAATGCGCCGGGTGCGAAATTCGAGTTGGGGGCCCGAAAAATTCTAAGTGTGCCTGGGGGGACTTCTTCGACGTCGGGCGCGGGTGCGACCCCTCCCTGTCCGTGGCCTTGCTGGCCATCGCAACCCACCCAGCTTTTCTACTTCGCAGGCCCCCGGGATGCGCTTTGCCTGAGCACCAGTAGTAAGAGGCTCTCGAACTTCCTCTGGATGTCCAAATGCCGGCCAGAGCCCGAGGAACGGGGGGGGGCCCAGGCCGCCGCCCGATATTCAACGCTCTACCCTGCGATGAGCGCCGTCTCGGAGAACCGCGCGGGGCCCCGGATAACGATCTTGCTCGCGCATGTGGCCCCCCAAGAACACCTCCCCCTTCTTCCGAGACTGCTTCGGCCAGGCGGTCTGGATCCCGCGGGGGAACAGCGTGAACTCTTATTTCGATATGTTCAACCCGAAGCCCACGGGGGCCGCCCTATTGTTCAATGGGCAGTCGTGATTCTTCAGTTTAGCTGTAATTTGAATGAGAAGTGTGTGGCAGTCAGCCAGGACAATCGCATGCATGGCGTCGGCGTGCTTCACATGGCTGAGGTCGGCCTTGAGACTCGCGCACTCGGCCGTAGGTTCTGCGCGATAGACGTCCGTCTGTGCCGCGCCTCCTCGCTGGTCGGCCATCGACTCTCGAGACGTGGCGTTGAAAGCCTGCGCAACGAACGGATCGCCCATGACCCATGAGCGATCCCTGTCGGGTTCTCATGACCACCCGAACTCCCTCCTCAGCAGGTAGGGCAACTACTGCATCTCGATGGCGGAGGCGAGCAAATCCTGGCCCTCGTCCTCGTCAGACGCGCATTGCTGCGCGGCCTATCCCAACTGTGGCCGGCAACCACATGCAATAACAATTTTCGTATTTTTGAAACAAAACCTGCGGGTCCCACGTGCTTTCCGACGGCGATGAGAGATCGCGTCTGCAACCGAAATCGCCGTCTGCCACCCCTTCCTCTCAGGAGCCCGTGGTCGGATCCACGGGCGCATGCTGTGGTATCTTGGCGAAACAAGCCACGCCTAGCATGGGCCGCTCGCTTGCGCTGGTGGCCCATTTTGTGGTTCTTGCAGAGAGGGGCACCTAGGATACAACGCCGATTAATCTGGGTCGTTTGTGTCGTCGCAATTGCGCAAGCCGAAATTCATGGAGAACTGGGAGACCGTGTCGTGGGGCGCCGCCGTCTCGGGGCATGTTTGATACACCTCCTCATCTCGCCTGCGTCCTCCTTCGCCTTCTCATCGACCTCCTCTTCCTTTACCGGGTCATTGTCCTCGTCGTGATCCTCCTTCCACACCTCCCAATCCCATGGTGCAACACTCTATTCCACCCTCCTTGCCCCCCACATTCCGTTTATCTATCCAAACCTACGCCGATGGCGTGCGTGCGCCGGCCAGGCGCCCATCCCGCTTCTTGGGCCCGGAACGGCAGGCTGCCGCGCGTCTTGACCCCGTCTTCACTTTAGAAATGTGGCGATGCTGCAAATGCTCCGTCGCCTCCTCCGCGAATCGGTCACGGCGGCGCCGTGCTGCTCGGCGGCGCGGCCGGCGTTCTCTGGCGGGTGCGTCGGGCACTCGGGCGCCCATGCCCTCGATGTGCTTGAGGCTCGCAGGCATATTGTGCCAGCGAAACTCCACGCGTTCACTGAGCAATCATCGCCCCTGCTCGGTGTGCACACTATACTCTACATCCGTGGATTATACCTGGGTCCAAATTTCCCTGTCCAACAATGGACAGGGCACTTCCGTGCGCTCACGCGCGCGCATGTGTGTATACATACATATATATATATGTCCCACCCGTTTCTTCACCACAGATGGTTCGATCTATATGGAGAACGGCGGGCTGGCCGGCGGGCTCCACCATGAAGCACGTGCTTGAAGTGACCAGCAGATCATTAACATAATCTTTGCATACAGGAGGAGGGGGGGGAGGAGGAGAGCTTGAGATGAATGCCAGCGGACAGTGGCATTGACGGCAAACGGGATGGCAGGACACGGAAGTTTGAAAACGCCGCCATGTCCCACCCGTTTCTTCACCAGAGATGGTTCGATCTATATGGAGAACGGCGGGCTGGCCGGCGGGCTCCACCATGAAGCACGTGCTTGAAGTGACCGAAGACCCAAACCTGGCCTCTGGCCGGCACGTGTCAATTACACACACGGGACAAGTTCTCGAGATGAATCCGATCCGCAGCACGCGACAGCCATCGGGCCATCGCACGGGCCGCGGAGGGCGGGCACGGCTCGGCAATGGAAGTCCAGCGCCGCCCGCAAGGGGCTTTACCCTCGAGGGAAATGTGAGGGCGGCCAGAGAATGAGCACCTGACCCCGACGCTATGGCACCGGCGGGTCAGCGCCTCAGGGGCTGCGCCGCAGTGCCACGACGCCAGGCGGGTGCTTTTTCTCCACCGCGTCCCGCGAGCGCAAAAGTCAAAGACGGTAGTTTTGCAAGACGGCAAGGTGAGCAAGTGAGAAAGTAGGGGCTCTTGCCACATCAGACTGGACATAGGGTTCTCGAGTGCAACAGGCATTCCTCTCTTGAGGCAGGCGGTGACTATCAGTAGGGAGTGCTTCAACAGAACATTTCCGAGTTGGGCACGGGCAAAACCTGTGGGATCGAGATCTGGGTGCCCGTAAATATGAAGAGGCGATCTGTGTCTACCACGGCTGGCCACTGACCAGGTGCTGCAGGGTGGCGCGATCCATATGCCGCGCGCAGCACCATATCCGATCCAACCTATGAGGATACGAACGAGACGGATGTCAGACAAATCAAGCCAAGGATCAGACCTAATATCGATAGAGACGACACCATATTCAGTACACGATCGAATTTTGCTAGCCACACTGCCGTCACCGGCGAAAAGATCTAGAAACACCTGAGCACGATTGCGGCCTTTGCGGGCTGCATCAAACAACTTCTGCATGCGCTTGCGGAGGGATGAGAGGGGCAAGGAATCAGTGGGCTGATATGTGTCACCTGCTGGCCTCTTGCTCACCGCGGCTTGTCGGGGCGCCGCGGGCGGGGCGGCAGGCGGCTTCGGCCTTGGAGCGTCAAAGCCCACTGGTCTGCCACCGCGGCGCCGAAGGCCTTGACCGACTCTGGCGCCAGCTCCAGCTCCGCGGTGTACCGAGCGGCTCGGCTGCACCGCTGGATGCTGGTCGCGCTGGCGTGCCGAAGACGGGCTTGCACAGCCTCGAGGCTCCGCGTCCCGCTGGCGATGTCCCAGCTCGCCGAACCGTGTCGCACCCGATATGGGTGCGGGTCCTTCAGGTTGATCATCTCCGCGTACTTCTTGAAGAGCTGGCCGAAGCGCCTGGCGTCGAGGTCCCACAGGGGTGCCTGGGCTGGGCGCTCCCGTAGGCGCGCCAGGGCAGGGCCGAGGGCCTTGGAGCCTGCCGGCGTGAGCTGGACCCCCTCGTCGAACTGCTTCCCTTTGCTGCGCAGGCCGGTCTCCTCTGGGTACAGCAGCAGGCTCCACGCGTAGATCTCCATGCGGGGCTGCGGCGGCACGAGGGACGGGCTTCGCAACTGCATCAGGTCGCTGGGTAGGCGGAGGGCGGTGTCCCACGCCAAGCTGAGGGCCTCTGCGAACCCCGACTCGCCGTCCAGCATCGCCAGCCCTATCAGGCAGAAGACCGCCTCGCGGACCAGCGGCTGGCGTGTGCAGGCCGGGGCGAGCAGGCGGAAGCCCTTCAGGGCGGCCCTGCTGGCCGCCAGCTCGGCCTCGCCCACCGCCGCGGGGCGGAAGTGCCGGACGGCCGCGATCGTCTTCGACGCGACGTCCGACGGCATCCCGTCGAAGTAGAGCACGTCCATGTACTCGCTGATGGCCTTGTCGATCTCGCTGGCGGTCTGAACTGGCACGGCATGCGTCTGGCACCAGTTGTCGAAGTTCCGGTACGAGGTCGCGAAGTGCACGTTGGACGAGGCCCTGATCTTGCGCGCCTGCAGGTACGTGAGCGTTGTCCCGGTCGGCTGCACCAAGGTAGTGGCGCGTGCCGTCCTGGTCCGCTCGGCCGCCAACCTCGCCCTCCTCGCTGTAGCTCGCTCCGCTGGGGCTGGAGTCGCTCGAGCTGGCCGTGGGCTCCGACTCCGAGTCGCTGTCCGAGGAGTCGTTCGGCTGCACGCCGATGCCCCCCCCGGTGGAGCCCGAAGCCCCCGGCCAGTGCCGCGGGCGCCGCGGCGTCGCCGAGGCCGGCAAGGCCTGGGTCGCGCCGCCGCGGGCGCCCTTCCGCGGCGAGCTCCTCCGCAGCGGCTCGCCATAGCGAGCCATCGTCGGGCTCTGGTGCAGGGCGGCCTCCGAAAGAGCGGAGGTCAAGGCGGGCGTCCTGAGCCCTGGCTGCTGGGAGTCTCGACGGGGCGTCTGCTGGATTCAACTCTGAAGGGATCCACCGCACTGTGATATCGATGTTGGCGAAGATGGGGATCGCAGCAAGCCGACGAAGCACGAGGTTAAGCGACGGCACCGAAGATCTTCCCTTCCCCGATGCGAGCACCAGCCCCACGTTGTCGCATAGCAGCAGCAGGCGACGCCCATGGTTGGCAGTGTTGCGAACGAAATGGCGGACCCCCATGACCAGAGCCTCCCCCTCCAGGATAACGATGTCGGCGGCCCTGTTAAACCGTCCATAGAAACAAACCTTCCAGTCTTCTTGAGAACCCAATATACTCTTACCAATCTCGAAAAACTTCTGCTCCTCCTCCCAAGTGATGACGTAGCGATGTGGCGGCGGCGTCGATGATGAAGGCTCGTTGGCATACTCTCCCATCCCAGATGGCGGTGCGTGGTGATACTTCACAGGAGCAGGATGATTCTGCGCAGCAGCATCGCGAGGATCATCCTTGAGGCCGAGCGCTGATGCCCGAGCCCCTAGAAAGTCGAGAGTCTTGAATCTCCACTTCTCGCTGAGCTGAAGAGCGGCGGCCACGGCGCAGCGAGGGACTTCGCGGCTGACCACGCCGAAGCCCCCGTGGTCGCCAGCGGCGGCCGACTCGAGCCCTGGCGGCGCCAAGTCTGGGTCGAAACTGCGGGCCTGCCGGGCGCCGCCAGAGGCATCGGTAGCCAGGACAGTGGCGGCGACAGGCCGACGCAAATCTACGCAGGCCATCGCCACCAGTGCCGCGCCCAGCCTGAGCTCGTGGCGTACAGTAGCCCAAGGCCGCCGCGCCATGTCCCCAGCCTTCTCCGCGAAGGAGTAGCAGGCGGCGAAGACGGACAGCAGTGGCCTCCTCAGCATGGCTGCCCAGGTGTAGTGCCCCAGGAGCATGCGCATCTGCACGCCGGTGAGCTAGTCGGCCTCGGCGGCATACTGGAAAACCCGTCGGATCCTCCAGATCCGACTGCGCGAGAGGGAGATCCGCCCGGACCCCTTCTCGAAGATGAGCCCGGTGAACGGCTGCTCGTCCTGTGGCAGCTCCATGTCCTTTGTGACCAGGCCCACTGCGAGGAGGGATTCGGCGATCGTGCGACAGTCCTGCACGGTCTGCGCGCTCTGCGTGCCAATCACTGCGACTCCGTCGACGTACACCGCGGCAGCGGTCTGGCCGACCAGGGATGGAGTCGCCCGCTTGTCTTCAATAATACGGGGCGGCGGGTAACCAGCACGCTGCGCGCACTGGGTGACCATGTCTTGGCAAAAAAACAGTGACCAGTTCCAACCCATGGGCAGAACGATGAGCAAGGGAGAACATGTCAGGCCCCCGCCGATGGCGATGTCTGGCCGAAGTCGGCGAAGGGCACCGCAGTCCAGCGGGGGCAAGACGCAAACTTCCTCCATCCCGGGAGGTGCACGCATGCGGTAGAAGCAAGCCTCCACGTCAACTTGCGAGAGGCACAGCTCGTCATTCGGCTCCAAGAGTAACCCCTTCCAGCAGCCAGCCGTGGGCAGCGCCGTGTGCGCAGGAGGCTCGAAGAGCTGGTTGACCCGACGCGTGTCAAAGATGAGCCGCAACTTCCCATCAGACTTGGGGACGAAAAATATACCGAGAGTAGATTCACGCAATGAGCCGAACTTCACCAGCCCGGCATCGTACAAGTCAGCCACGAAGGAGGCGTAGCTGGACTTGCTCTGCATCAGCTTCGCGTCGCAATGAGGCTTCACGGCGGAGACATCTGGGCTCTTCCGCAACAACCGTTGCTGCCAATCCTCCCAAAGGTCGAGCGCCTCGCCCTGCAGGATGCTGGCGCCGTCGCACTTGGCGCCGGGCGAGGGCAGCGCGACGAGGTCGCGCTGGAAGGCGGCTGGCTTCACCGGCATCGATGTGTAGCCGGGCTTGCTGGCGCACAGCTCCTTGAAGGCTGCCGCGCCGGTGATGGTAGGAGCCCCGATACTTTGAACAGCAGCTCGCACATGGTCAGAACCAAAACTTTGCCCTAGAGTGGGCGGGCATCCAGGATCAGCGCCCCCTCGCCCGTGGAGGCAGTTCAGCGCCTGATGCACCTCCATGCTCCACCCGTCGACATGCCGGTGGCGGAGTAGACGAGACCGCACCGCGCGACAGCACGAGCTGGGATGCCCGCTGCTGCCGAGGGGCGCCTGCGGGAGCGGCGCTGGAAGCAGCTCCCGAGGCGCGGGCATGGCGCTGTCACTTGGCGCCGCGGCCGCCGGTATCGCGGCCGCCGGCGGGGTCTCCCTTGCCCCCTTGCTGCTGAAGCCGGCGAAGCTCCGCAGCCTGACTCTCGACCTTCTTGCGAAGGCTCTCCTTCGTGTCGCCGTCGGCGCCAGTGCCCTTCGCGAGCTGGCGCTCCTCCCTCAACTTCCTCTTCTCCTTCATCACCTGGCTCTCCCGGTGCAGCTCCGTCGAGATGTGCTCCACCAGGAAAGGGGCCATCATGATGAGGCCCCTCGTCTCCCCCGTGCCCATGTAGAGATGCTCGTCCTCCGCCGTCTCATCGGCCCGGCGGGGCGCTAGGCGGTCGCGGTATCGCCACTCCGCCATCTGCGCCCGCCGGGCCAAGAGCTCGAAGCTCACGAGCTCTCCAACGTTCACCTGATCGTACACGAGACCGAACTCGAAGGCCCGCATGGCAACTTCATGATCAGCCACCCCCGGGTCCGACTGCGTGAGCCCCGTCTCGTGCAACCACTTGGTGTGGCGGGCCCGGGGGTGGCTGTCCTGCTCCGCGATGAAACGGACGCACCAGGCCGCCGTACGCGGCCCCAGGAGCGGCCACCCCGGCCACGGGCTCTCCGTGACCTCCTGCACGGCGTCCCTGAACAGCTTCTTGCGGATCCCGCTGCTGTCCTTCGCCATGGCCAGCAGGCGGTCGTCGCGGATCACCTGCACGACGCCATCCTTCGGGTCGAGGGCCCTGAGGGTGTACACGCCGGTGCCGACCACAGCGATGGCCATGTCATCCGAGCGCGCGAACTCGTCCACCGTGGTGTGGGGGAAGAGGCCGTCGATCTCGGACTTGTTGGGCCCAGCCGTGACGTACCAGCGCAGTGGCTTCACGTCCGGGAGCCGTTCACTCCCAGTCACTATATCCACCAAATCCGTAGGTGTCTGCGCTGCTGCCCCCGTCGGAGGAAGCGGACCCTTCTTGGACATCCTGCGCTCGGGCTGGAGCTGTGGGGCCACCGCCTCCATCGCGTCCACCAACTCGAGCGCGGTGGGCACCCACTCGGAACCGTACACCGGTCTCCCGCCCCGGCGGAACCCAGACCTCAACAGCACGCTCCCGTCGTTGTCCAGAAGCTCGTAGCCGCGCAGGTCCGGGGCGTCCACCAGCACTGGGTAGACGTCGAGGTCCGGGCTCAGACGGTACCAGATCTTGCCGTCTGACTCCTGCTGAGCGCTCGCCTCTATCTCCATGATATCGCTGAGATCCTTCCGTGTGGCTGGACCAACGACGATGCGGGCTTGCCAGGTCCCGCCCCCTCCCCGCTGTAGGTTGAGGCGGCGCCCGACTCGCAGAGCACAGCTGGACATAGCAGCACGTACGCAGCACACCCACCAAGAAGCCGAAGGTCGCGACCAACAGCAGTGCAGCAGGAGCCCACTGTGCGCCCAACTCCAGCACTGCGCAGTCCGTCACTTGCTGCGCGAGGCTGCTGAGCCCCCCTGCAGCTCCGATGAATCCGCTGAAGTTCGACCCGACTATGGCTCCGAGCGAAGTGACTAGGCCTCCCAGTCGGGAGTACATGTGCCGGCCGTCGAAAAAAAGAGCTTGAGATGAATGCCAGCGGACAGTGGCATTGACGGCAAACGGGATGGCAGGACACGGAAGTTTGAAAACGCCGCCATATATATATATATATATATATATAAACATAAAACTATACGGTAAACTACTGATATTAATCGATGGCGTCGCGATGACGAAGCCAAACGGGGTTGGTATCATTGACTCTCGAACTGTTCGAGAACATCTATGCGTCTCGGGCCGCTGTAATGCCAACGTGAAAGCGTCCCGATCCCACATGGTCCGCCCCTCCTCGGCGTCCAGGAACTGGCCGCCCTCATTATCCGCAAGGGTTTCGCCCCCTGCCGCCGGCCCCCTCTCTCGGATAATGTGCTGTGCTGTGATGAGGCCTGTTCGCTGTCGTGAACCAGTATCGGAACTTCACGCGAGGCCGACTCGTATTGCACATAACCAATAAATGACCAGAGGGGGTACCACACCTGGCGATTGGTAAGACGTCGTGACCCTGCCGATTTGCGTGAGAAGTGCCGCCGGATTTCAGGCACGTGGCAAATCCCCCGTGTTTTTGGACCCTGACCCCGCCGATCTGGGGGGTGCCACGGAATTCCAAAAATGTTGCAAATCCCTTGTGTTTTTGGACCCTGACCCCGCCGATCTGCGTGAGGGGTTCCCCCCGACTTTTGAAATGTGGCAAGTCTCTTGTGTTTTTGGACCCTGGCCCCGCCGATTTGCGCGATGGGGTGCCAGCGAATTTCCAAAAAGTTTGGATCCTTTGTGTTTTTGGACCCTGACCTCGCCGATATGCGTGAGGGGTGCCACTGTGGCAGGTCCCTTGTGTTTTTGGACCCTGACCCCGCCGATCTGCGTGAGGGGTGCCACCGGATTCTAGAAATGTGGCGAATTCCCTGTGTTTTTGGATCCGGACCCCGCCGATCTGCGTGAGGGGCGCCACCGAATTTCAAACATGTGGCAAATCCCATGTGTTTTTGGATCCGACCCCGCCGATCTGCGTGAAGGGTGCCACCGGATTTCAGAAATGTTGCAAATCCCTTGTGTTTTTGGACCCTGCCCCCGCCGATCTGCGTGAGAGGAGGTGCTAATTTTTACACCCGCAAGAATTCTCAGAACCCTCCCAGGGCGCGGAACAAATATCGTTTTGGGCCTTCCCCCCCCCTCGCGCGGTCCATCGCCCAGGAACAGTAAGCAGCAAGACGTCAACAAGGAACAATAAGCAACAATAGGCAGAACTGTAACAGTGGAGTTTGGAAGTTGCAGCTGGCACACGAAACTGCGAACTCCTGGCCTGCAGCCTGGTGGCCCCGCAAGGGGGCTGGCGGATATACCATCGTCAGAACCAGTAGTAAATGATCACGCGGTCGTGGTCCTCGGAGTGGTTGCAGGTGTGGCACCGAACTTTCCCACCACACTGCAAGAAGGCATAAAAATAATACAATCAAGCGGGACATCCAATGACATTGATGCGCGAGCAACCCAGCAACCCAAAGGATTGTGGAAGGTCGGCATCACGTTTTTGACATCACTGTTGGTCGCCCACATTCGATGTACCTCCAATGTTTCACGCAGAGACGGTCCTCCTCCTCGCTGTCGTCGCACAGGGTTGTCAACTCCAACGGCCTCACTCTCGCTATATTTCTTGTAATTATCACTGTAGGCCGTCCCCATGCCGTCGTTCAGGCCCGTGTAGAAAATTTGCTTCCTTCGTGCAGGAAGTGCGTGAAATATACCTTGGATCCATTTCGCGACGACGCCTGCCGTGCGAAAAAACGCTCCCCGCTTGCCCCGAAAAGCATGCTCTGGCGGGCCGTATGCGCATACCGCATAGACCACCCTTCGGGTGATAAGGAGGTGAGGGGGGGGGAGGGACCAACGTCGCACTCGATTGATCTCACTATCGCACTCACCACCGATCGCACAATCGATCTCAATCGATAGGTCTCACAATCGATCTGACAATCGATCTCACAATCAATCTCACAATCGATCCCAGAATCGATCTCACATTCGGTATACCTAGTGATCTCACAATCGATATCACAATCGATCTAACATTCGATCTGACTATCGAGCTCACTATCAAACTCCCGTTCGATCTCATTATCGCTCTCACATTCGGTCTCACTATCGATCTCACTACCGATATCACAATCGATCTCACAATCGATCTCGCATTCGGCCTCACTATCGATCTCTCTATCGAACTCACTTTCGATCTCATTACCGATCTCACTATCGATATCACTATCGATATCACAACCGAACTCACAATCGATCTCACATTCGGTCTCATCGTCGATTTCACTATCGAAATCACTACCGATCTCATTACCGATAGTGATCTCACTACTAACCCAATCGATCGATCTCACAATCGATATGACTATCGATCTCACAGTAGACTCCACAATCGGTCTCACATTCGGTCCCACTATCGATATCACAATCTCACAATCGAAATCCCATGCGGCCTCACAATGCATATCACTATCGATCTCATTATCGATCTCACATTCGGTATCACAATCGATCTCACAATCGATCTCACAAGC
>CAUYUJ010015712.1:298082-300582 GCA_963575745.1 Prorocentrum cordatum | reverse complement strand
GAGGAGAGGAGGAGGAGGAGGAGGAGGAGGAGAAGGAGGAGGAGGAGGAGGGGGAGGAGGAGGGGGAAGAGGAGGGGGGGACGAGGAGGGGACGGAGGGGAATAAAAGGGGTGGAGGAGGAGGAGGACGAGGCGGAGGAGGAGAGGAGAAGGAAGAGGAGGAGGAGAAGGAGTATGAGTATGATTATGACCATGTGTGACAGAGTCAACTGGAGGAGGAGAAGGAAGGACGAGGAGGAGGAGGAGGAGGAGGAGGGGGAGGCGGAGGAGGAGGAGGAAGAGGAGGAGGCGGAGGAGGGGGAAGAGGGGGAGGCGGGAAGAGGAGGCGGAGGGAACGGAGGAGGAGGGGGAGGTTGAGGAAGGGTGAGGAGGAGGAGGAGAAGAAGGCGGAGGAGGCAGGAGGAGGGGATGAGGAGGAGGAGGAGAGCGGAGGAGGAGGAGGAGGAGGAGGAGGAGAAGGAGGACGAGGAGGAGGAAGGGGAGGAGGATGAGGAGGAGGGAGATGAGGAGGAGGAACATGAGGAGGATGAAGGAAGTTGAGGATGAGGACGAGGATGAAGAGCAGGAGGAGAAGGAGAGGGAGGAGGATGAGGATGAGGAAAAGGAAGATGGCACGGAGGAGAAGGAACAGGGAGAGGAGGGAACGGATGAGGAGGAGGAGGAGGAGGAGGAGGCGGAGGAGGAGGAGACGGAGGAGGAGAAACGGGGAGAAGGATGACAATGCAGATGCGGATGAGGATGAGCATGAGGAGGGAGGAGGGATGAGGAGGAGGTGCACGAAGGAGAGGAGGAGTAGGGGGCACGGGCGAGAGGAGGAGGAGGAGGAGGAGGAGGAGGAGGCGGAGAGGAGGCGGAGGAGGAGGAAGAGGAGAGGAGGAGAACGACGAGGATAGGATGGCGAAGAGGAGGAGGAGGAGGTTGGAGCAGGAGGAGGAGGAGGAGGAAGAGGAGGCGGGAGGAGGAGGAGGAGGGAGAAAGGAGGAGGAGGAGGAGGAGGTGGAGAGAGGATAGGGGGGGAGGGGAGGAGGAGGAGGAGGAGGGGAGGAGGAGGGCGGAGGAGGAGGAGGAGGAGGAGGAGGAGGAAGCGGGGAGAAGGAGGAGGAGGAGGAGGAGGAGGATGCGGGAGGGCAGGAGGGAAGGAGGAGGAGGAAGAGGAGGAGGAGGAGGAGGAGGAAGGAGGAGGAGGAGGAAGGGGGAGGAGGAGGAGGAGGAGGAGGAGGAGGAGGAGCGAGCATGAGGAGGAGAGGGAGGAGGAGGAGGAGGAGGATGAGGAGGATGAGGAGGAGGAGGGGGAGGAGGAGGAGGAGGTGGAGGAGGAGGAGGAGGAGGATGCGAGCGAGCGAGCCGCAGGAGAGGCGTCCGAGTGACGAACACCCACCGCGTGTGAGACCTGAGAGCCACAGGGGTGGCGGAGGGCGGAAGCCTGGGAGAGGGTGGGGCGCCTCAGGAAAACCACACCCAAGAAAACCTCCCAGGCCCAAGCCCAAAAGAAACACTAGGGGGCAGGGTTCGGGCCAGAACGCACCGCTCCTGCCCCCCGCTGGCGGGGCTCCAGGCCACGGGTGATGCGGTCGATCGCCGTGAGCTGGTTCGCCCTAGTCTTTGGATTCTCCGAGAAACCTTGGCACTGCGCCCGCAGCTTGCGGGCGGACCTGAAGGACTCGGACCCGTTGAAATTGCCACCGCACTTGCGGCAGCAATACACGGAATTGACACAGAAAACATCATGCCCCAATTCAGCGAATTCAGCAAGCACAGGTTGGGGTACGTGGGCCGAGCCGCTGGCAGCCGACACCTGCCCCAGCGGCAGAGGAGGGACCGCGGGAACCGAGGAGGCCTCCAAAGGCCGAGACGTGGACCCCAACATCCTATCGGCCGCCTCGATGGCCGCCGTGACCCTAGAATCCGAGACACTAAGCCACGCCTCAGAACTCCGCAAGAAGAAGTCCTCGGCCAGGCTCTGGACAAGGGGCGAGGGAGCACATACACGACCAGCTCCCGAACGAAGAGTCTGGAGGGTACTCGCACACCGAGCGACACGATTGCACCTTCGACACCGATACTCTGACGTCCTCTGGCAGAAGAGCAACTCGTGGTCCTGGGGCCTCTCGAAAACCACGCGCTTGGGCACCTGGGCGAGCTCTGGGTCCTGCACCACGACAGGGTCAGCTCCCCACTTCCGAAACTGCACGACCTGGAAGGCCGCCCACGACACATAGTGCAGGACCTGCCTGTGTTGCTTCAGCCCAGCTGCCAGACTGTCAGCCAGTGTCTTTGACACCATATGCGAAGCGCTGCCACACTTCGCGAAGAAATCGGCCCAGGCATTGCCGACGTAGGCCTCCAGCTCGTCTGGCATGGCCGACCCGATGATGTCCTCCAGCTTCCTGTGAGCTGGAGTCCACTGAAACCGCACTGGTGGCAGACGTGGATCGCGTGCTCTGGCAGCCGAAAAAATATCTCTCCAGACTCGGGCGTGCTTCGCTTTGCCAAACTCGAGC
>CAUYUJ010015712.1:269223-297982 GCA_963575745.1 Prorocentrum cordatum | reverse complement strand
GAGGAGGAGGAAGAGGAGGAGGAGGAAGAGGAAGAGGGGCAGGAGTAAAAACAGGAGGAGGGGGGGAGGAGGAGGAAGAGGAGGAGGGGGAGGGAGAGGAATGGCCGGAACCACCAGGCTCGTACGGACGCTTCGTCGGCGGCGCGCCGAAAGGGGCACGAGAAGGGGGCAAGCCTTCTCGGAACGTGGTGAAGGCTTCTCAGACACCCTCTGGCCTGCTGAACGCCCACCCTGCGGCGTCGGAGGAGACCCAAGAAACTGCTCAAATGGCCGGAAGCTTTCTGAGCCTTCCGAACGGGCCCACCCCCTCTGCCTTCCCCTCTTGGTGCGCCGCCGACTTCAACGATGCGAACTTCGGTGCCGAAGTAGCGCAAGCCTACCCCGTCTCCCCCAACGGTCTTCGCCGCGAAAGGGGGGGGGGGCGGGCGGAAACATGATATAGGCAACGGGGCAGCTGCCCACCAAGGGGAAGGACACGCCAAAATCTCCCCCCTCCTCCGAATGGGGGGGAATGGCTCGGGTGGGAGAACATCGACCCAGAATGGGCGTCGGTGAAAGGCCGCTGGATGCTCTCGATGGCGACGCCCAAAGTTTCTGCGCGGGCGGGGTGGGGGGCCCGGGCCCCGATCGGCGAGAAATGGGGCGATCGGGGGTCGATGCGCCCCCCCGGCCGACCCCCCATCGCGGGTCCTGACGACCTCCTCCTTTCCCTTCTTCTTTCATCCTCCTCCCCCTCCCCCTCCCCCACCTCTTTCCTTCTCCTCCTCCTCTCCTCCTCCTCCTGCTGTTGCTGCTGCTGCTCCTCCTCCTCCTCTTCGTCCCCGTCCTCCTCCTCCTGCTTCTCCTCCTCCTCCTCCTCCTCCTCCTCCTCTTCCTCCTCCTCCTCCTCCTCGTCCCCGTCCTCCTCCTCCTGTTTCCTCGTCTCCTCCTCCTCCTCCTCCTCCTCCTCCTCCTTTCCTCCTCCTCCTCCTCCTCCTCCTCCTCCCCAAGCAGCAAGCACGGCTTGTCGCGCAGCCGCGCGCCCCGAGCTCCCCCGAGGCGGCGGCGACCGGGTGCCCCCTCCCCCCTGCCCCGCAGTGCTCCTCCTCCCCCTCCGCCTCCTCCTCCCCGCGGAGGCCTGCCGCGGGCGCGGGGGCTCGTCGTCGCCTTTTGCCCATCACGTCTGCCCCTTGTGCGCCGCCCTCCCCATTCCTCCTCGTCCCCCTCTGCCTCTTCTTCGTCCCTCCTCGTCCCTCCTCCTCCTCGTCCATCTCCTGATTCTCTAGTCTCTTCGAACTTGCCCCCCCCAATTCCTACATTCCTCCGCCTCCCGATCTCCCCTCTCCTCGTCCCGCCTCCTCCTCCTCCTCTTCCTCCTCCTCCTCCAGTTTACCTCCAACCTCTGTTGTCCTCTTACTCGGCGACTACACTGGGTGCGGTTTGCAAAGGATGCGCTTTGCCTCCCGTCATATCTGCCCCTCCCGCCCCCGGGAAACGGATAACACTGTCACTCAATGCGACCGAATCGCATGACATTGTCGCTCCTTCTAGTACAGTGGAACACACATCGAGAATGACGTTGTCCGTCGAACGACGACAATTATGACATCGTCTCTCACAAAGGGCCCGGAAAGGCCGCCGCAAAGCAACTCGCAAACAGCACCTTGGCGTAACCGCACCAATTGTAGTCGCCGAAATTCCTTCTGTTCCTCATCCCGCTTCTCTTGGTCCTCGTCCTCCCTTTCCCGCCCGAATTTCTCGCTGCCGGCGCCGTGCAGTTCCTTCTTCTCGTCCCTTTTCTCCCACTCCTCTTCGATCGGAGACAGAAGCTGTATCTTCTCCTGCAGAACACATTGCCCAATAATCTCCAGGCCAGTCCGGGTATCGCACCCGAGCTTCGCTCGCGGCTTGGCTCGAGGTTAGCCAGCCCGCGCATTTGCGTCAATATTCCGAGCTTCCCGTCGAGCATTCGCTCCTGGCCGAGAAGGTGCGTGCTGCCTGAGCCCGCTGCGCTTTGACCTCCACTTGAGGAAACTATCAGCTGTGAAAAAAGCTCGACATGCCAATAAAGATACAATAGAAAGGAGCGCACACCCCACCCGCTTCCTCCCCGTTCATTCCGCCGTCCCCGTCCCCATCCCTTCCCTGGCTGCTGGAGGCCGCCCAAATGGGGTCCGAGTAGATGGGGTCGGAGGCTCGCGCCGCATCGCCGACGAATCGGCGACGTCGGGATAGGGGGAATCTGGCTCTAGATCGAGCCGCAGCGCCAACATATCGTCAATGCGGCGCGATCTACCGACCTCAACTATACAATCATCGTGCTACCATAATGATGGATGAATAAGGGGCGAAAAGGCTTTTCCAGCCACGGGGAGGCCTGGCAACCGGAGCCGCTCCTGAACCCACAGTGGTCCTTACTTCAGCGTCTTGACTTCACTTCGACCCCATTTAGGCGGCTTGCGCTGCCCCTGCCCTCTTCTGCACACGTGCCCCCGCCAGTCCGCCGAGAGACAGGTTCATCAGGGGTGCCGCGCGGGTGTAGGCGCCGGTGCCGCAGCACACTGCCCCCGCGCGTGGCGACGGCGTAGGCCCGGGGCGGAAGCGGCACTGGTGCTGCCACGGGCTTGCCGAGCCCAAAGCTTCAGGGGGGGAGTAGGTACCCATACTGCTACCTTTTCCTCGTTTTCCCATTTTTCTGGTTACTGGGAGGCCTCGTGGCCATCGCTGGATTCGCCTCGGAAACCTAAGCAGAACGCACCCCAGGAGAGGGCCGTGGAGTAGCGGTATCAGTACCTTTGCGTTTCCCCAGAACTTCTCTCTCAAGGAAGAACAGCCGACACAACATGAACTCTCAGAGGTCCGCGCGGATTTAATGGATCTTGCGCTGGACCCCTCCCTGGTGGGGCTTGCCAAGGGCTGCGCCGGAGGTGCCCCCAAGGGACGCCCAGGCGAGGATCCAGGAAATCTGCGCGGACCTCCGAACACTTGTGTTTATGCTCGTCTCTTCTTCGGCTCTTGCCGTGGCAAAACTCACGGCGGCGGGCTTTTCGAAATGTTCGGCGTCTGGGAAGCCTGAATGGGTCCCGGGGCTGTCAACAAACGGCTCGGGGTGCAAACCCGGCCCTGGGGAAGGGGTCTGGGCTTCTGGGGGTCCACGTTGTGAGCAATCACGGCGTGGGTCTGGTAAGTGGAGCACGTTCTCGGCGACTGCTGAGGACTTCGCCGAGGTCTTCGCGGAGGACCCACGTGGGGGTTGAAGCTAGGGGGCGGCGACTGACATGGCCCCTCGAGACCAAGAGCGGGCCGGATGGCGCTGCCTGCTGACCCAGGCATGGCTTCAAAAGCTAGGAAATGGCAACACAAGGGATGCCACCTAATGCGCTGGCAAAGCCACGACACCCGCGGCCAATGTCCAACGCCCAGGCCGCGCCCTTGTGCATAGGTGCAACGAGCTCCACATGCTCGTGTAATCCGTATAAAATACCACGTGCATGACCCACTGTGGTAGCCGGCTGGGTTCATGCAACGACTGTCTCGCTGGCAGCTGCCCAGACGCCAACACTTGCTTGCTGCTGTCCTTGCATCCAGAGCAGGTTTGGCCGTACCCGACATCGAAAAAGCAAACACTGCTCGAGGAGTGATCGCTGCCGCCAGGTTCAGGCGGGCTTAACCTGCACTTGCCTGCTGGCACCATGACGCAAATGGAAAATCGCCCGCAGACGTGAACTTCATGAATCTGCGGAGCCTGTCCCAAACACTCGGGCTCCTCAGGCATGGGCTGTTCAACTCCGTGGCGACCAGACGGTGCGGTACCACATGCTCTCAGGAACGCCAGAAAGCAAGGCGCTTCCCGACGGGAATTCATTGAATGGGGCCCGACGTCGCAGCAAGACATGCGCGTTGTCTGAGGCCGCATCCACGCAAAGGGTGACAACGACCATGCCACAAGTGACCGACGAAGTGAACTGCCCATGGAGAACTCGCTGGTCACACAAGGCCCGTTACGGCAGGAAATGAACGGACAGTCATTCCCCAGCCAGGCGGTGCGAAGCTTGCAACGCCAGAGATGCTCAATGCACAAACACACCCGCAATCTGACAACGGTGGGATAAAGACATGCAGCATCTGAAAGAGCATTACACGTTTTATAGCAATTGGGACATACTTAACCACACACGGCGCACCTGTGCAAAACTGTGCTCCAACATGATCGGATACAGTCTGCCAGATGTCGGGCAGTCGACAACATGTAGTGTAATCGACACATCTACGGGCTGTCTGATGTTCCACAGCGCGCTGTCGAAAACTATCTCGGGGCATGGGCACCTGGCATCGGGATATCCTCGTCAAATGCTGGAAATAATTGTTTTGTTCGCCCTGGCAGCCGTCTCCGTCAGGAGACCTGTCAACAACCACCATTCGATACGTGGATGCTGCTGATCGCCTTTCCACATGTGTTGTGCTTGTCAAATTCCATCGCGTTTACTCTTGTGACTCTTGTGCCAAATTTGCCCTTGCTGTCTTTGCATGCCACTGCAACTCCCTGCGCAGTGTCCCCGGAGGCCGAAACGCTGACGCGCCTGATGAACACAGCAAGGTCTTGGGAGCAGAGGAAGAGCATGAACACATGGAGATGAGCCCGAATGAGGCCAGAGCAAACGGGGTCGGAAGACCGCGCCGCATCGCCGATGCGTCGGCGGTGCACCCGCGATGCCGGGATGCAGGCGAACGGGCTCCGGGCCGCGCCGCATCGACGATGCATCGGCGATGCGGCGCGGTCCTCCGAACCACGTCTGCTCAGACACAGCCCAAGCGGCCTGGAGCGTGGCGAGGGATCGGGGCGCGGCGGCGCGCGCCCGAGCCCGGCCTCGAAAAACTTCATGTGAAATCTTGCGGCGAGCGCCTCTCCGTCCTCGCGGGAGACCTTTCTGCAGTCCTGCGGGCAGCTCCTCCCCTGCACGAGAGGGCGGGGAGGGCTCCGGAGCCAGTTCTTCATGATTCGCGATAGCGCCCGTGACCAGCCCCGCCCCTCCCCCCCTCCCTTCCTCCATGGTCACGTCAGGATGCGCGTCGGCGCCGTCTCGGAATTCGCCATCCCTGGGCATCCCCAGACGGTGCCAGCGCGAAGCGTGACGAGACCAGCCCCCTCCCCCCCTCCCCCCCCTCCCCCACCCCTGGGTCACGCTCGCTATCGCCAGGGGGTAACACACTGTCTCTTGCGAGGTCTTGGACCTGCTCTGAGTGATTCGGGATGTTTTGGGGCCTCTGGTGGCCTCGGGCTCTGGGGACCTCCAGGGACCGCACCTTCTGCTCCTGCCCGCTTCTTCGCCACCTTCTCGCACTCTCTTGGACGCGAACGATGTCATGATGCGATTGGGTCAGGATGCGGTGTTCAGGAATTCTGGAGTAGTCGGCGGTCCTCGTTACTGGAGCCCGTGCGGACCAGGAGGAACTTTTTGAAACCCTGGAAAAATTGAAACGTACGTGCCATGATCGTGACTGATTGTCCCTCTGATCGTCAGCCTCCCGCATTCTCCCCCCCGCCCAGGCCGTGGAGCGAAGGGGTTCTGACGAGGGGCGCCACGGGGAGGGAGCGCGGCACGCCGGAGCGACGTCAACGAGGTGGCATTTCTCAAGACGCGAGGAGGGCGCCTGCGTGGAGGAAAACGGCCTCCAGAGGTCCCCACGCGGCATGCTCGTGCGGCGGCAGCGCGATGGCACCTATCACGACGCGAGGAGGTCGCGTGCGTGGAGGCAGCGGTCTGCAGAGGTCACTCTGGGGCCGCTGGAGGTCCCTCTGGAGGCTCCCAGGGCTCTGAGGCGCCCAAATCCGAGGCCAGTCGAGACCCCTTGCCATCGCTCGGACGTCCATTCCCCGCGCATTCTTTGGTCTCGTGCGTGCCTTGTTTTGCAAGACGATCCAGAATGCTCCTCGATGTTCCTCGCCGCGAAAGCAATGCACACGTCCGAGCGAGGCCAAGCCCCAGGGGAACTCCGAAGACCCTCGGTTACCCCTTGGGGCGGCCCAAAACGGCCACAGGGAACCTCCGGGAGCTCTGGTCGGCCAAAAGATGGACCAACTGATGTCCATGTGGCGTGGCGATGACATGTTTCACATGTAGCGGCATTATTCTTCGTGGTCTCCTCTCATCCTCTCATGGGCGACATCATCACCATCACCATCATCATCGCCATCGTCATCATCGTAATCGTCGTCGTCCGCATCATTATCGTCATCGCCGTCGTCGTTATCAGCGTCGCGATCGCTCTCGTCATCATCATTTGCGTCGCCGTCATCGCCATCATACTTATCGATTCGGGCAACTCCCACTGATAATGCTCGGCTGGCACGGTGGCTGGACTTGCCGCGGGCAGCTGGATGTTTGACTTGGTCGCGGCCCCCTGGTTTCTCACACTTCTTTCTCTGGCCCTCACTCCGCCCGCCCTGCGCGATCTCCAGAGGCGGCTCGATGCATTTCGGGGGGTGATGCCCCAGCCAGGCGGGCCGGCGCGCGCTCGGGGGGCCTGCGAGCGCGCGAAAGACGCAATCATACTGCCGACCTTTCACTGGTGTTTAGTTGGTCACGACAGACAAGGTTGCCCACTCCACGGCATCGCCAACGAAACTGTCCATTAGAGGCTCGCCGCCCGCGCCAGCGAAATCTACTTCGCCCAGGCGGCGCCGGCGGGCCTTCCAGAAACCCAAGTGCCGTGTAGTAGTTATTTCTACGAAAGGTGGGGTACCGCCCATGGTTTGGAGCACTCTCCGGGCCCGCGTAACCCCATCTTCGCGTTCGAAATCGGCGAAGATTTCTTCGGCCAGTCGAAATTGGCGGCGGGGGCGAAGGCGGCGGGGGCGACGAGGACGGGGTCCGCGGTCGGACGTTGAAGGGGTGGGCGGGGCATTCTACCCGTGACGAGTCTTAATGAACGTCGGCGTCGTCTTTGTCGCGGGGTTGGGCGGTCGGGCCCTGGCGGGCGGGTCGACCGGTCGAGCGGATTGTAAATTTTGATTGGGCGGGGGGCTGGCGGAAACGGCTTCAAGCCGCGAGTCGCCGCCATCTGGGTGGAGAGCGCGGGTCGTCTCGTTCGTCTCGTAGCCTGCCAGGACCAACCGTGATTAGACTTCGCTGCGCGCCAATTCTCACGCGCGCCGGCCTCGTCGAACGTGTTGGCGTCCTAAACTTGCTCGAGGTATTTGAGCCCCCCGGCCAAAGTAGAATTGGCCCAAACATCGCGTCCCAATGTGACTGCAAACAACCAAAAAAACATCATCTTTTCCGGGCTGTCTCTCCATTGCTAAATCCGCGAATTTCGCAGACTGCGAACCCGCGACAGACGGGGGGGAAACGATAACGAACCAAACTGAACTCAAGATGCGTGAACAATGTTGCAATGTGCCCTCCTGTCCCATGTCCCCCGCACACACGCTCGCGCACGCGCGCGCACGCGCACGCACGCGCACACGCACGCGCACGCGCACGCGCACGCGCATGCGCACACGTACGCGCACACGCGCGCGCACACGCACACGCACGCGCGCGGGCACGCGCACACGCACATGCACGCGCACGCGCACACGCGCACGCACACGCACGCGCACACGCACGCGCACACGCATGCGCACGCGCACGAGCACGCGCACACGCACGATACCACACACGCACACGCACACACACAAAGACACGCACACACACGCACACACAACACACACAGACACACGCACTTTCACATTCACGCCCACACAAACACACCGCACACACAAGTACACGCGCACACACTGATACACGCACACACATCACACAGAGACACAGACACAAACGGACACACACACACACACACACGACTACACGCAGACACACACACAGACACACACAGACACCCACACACACACACAGACACCCACGGACACACACACAGACACAGACACAGACACACACACACACACGCGCACATACACACAGAGACACCCATACACATAGACACACGCCCACACATGCACACACACCACACACGCGCACACTGCCATGAAGAAGCTGGGCCCTAGTGGAAACGGGTCCTCGACCCAGGGGCCTTCCCCCTGGACCAGCTCTCCATCCCGACGCCTTTCCTGACAGCCTCGCAGCTCGTGGAGGGCGGCGGGGCCCTGAGACCCCAGGACGTCCATGGATGTTGGCGCGGGAGCGACACGCTTTCCATAGCAAAGTCATCGAAACCCAAGAAACCCAGGGCGGGAGGCAGGCAGGGTGCTTCTTGGCATGGGCTTCCACTCTATTGCGAGGGGCGCGCCGCCGTACTCCTCGAGATCGGACTTGTTGCCCACCAGGATCCGCTGCGCGCCCGCGCAGGGTGGGTGGGTGGAGGGAAGGAAAAACGATGACCAACCTCCTCCTCCTCCTCCTTCCTCCTCCTCCTCTTCCTCCTCCTCCTCCACCTCCTCCCCCGTCTCCTCCCACGACTGAACGTGGAAACTTAGTGGCCCAGGGACACAACAGAAATACACACATATCTCAAAATCCCGCATATGTTCTCTATTTTCCAGATGTTCGTGTGTCCCTCCGCTTCCCATATTTTCGAATCCTTCCCTGGGAATCGACCATAATGGGTGTCTGTGTTTTCGTCCTTCCTGAGATCATCCTCGCGAATCGGCGACGGCCCGCGTGAATCATGATCAACATCATATCAGCGTCGACCAAAGCCCGCGACATCGTGGTCATGCTCATCATGCTTCTTGCCCAGACCCCTGACGTCGTGTTTTTCACAACGTCGACCCCCGGAAGTCTCGACCCATTCCCCGCGACCAGCTTTTCATGGTCCTGGGGCCTGGCGAGGGCCCCCAGAGACCGAAAATACCAAAAACCCCTCCCGCCGTGATTTTCAAACGACGCGAGGGGGTCCCGCCGATCTGTTTTTTCCAATCCGCGGCCCCAGAAGTCCCGACCGCTTCCGCTCCCGAGGGTGGTCCGAGGGGAGGGACGGGCCGCGGGAATCCCAGACTCTTCCCTTGCAGCATGCCGAACAGCTAAGGCAAAGCCAGGACGAGGATAACATCGGGTGAGGATAAACCGAACATCTCTAAGAATCCCGCGGCTGTGGAAGCTGTCTCGGGCGCCGCGGCCTTCTCAGAGCGTTCCGGAACGCTCTGAGAGGGTTTTGGGACGCTCTGGAATGGATTTGTCCGCGCCCTAGCTAACGTTTTCTTATTCGGTGTTTCGGCATTGGGCGGAAAGGGGGGGGAAGGGGGGCTCTTGCTCCAGACCTCTGCTTGAGGCGACTTATGGGGGAGACTCCACCTGCCTGAAACAGGCGCAAAAAAACAGCCAAGACCTACTCCAAGGGGGGGAGAGGCAAGGGAGGGTGCGAGGGCCCGCGCCGATCGGCCAAACAATGGAAAAGAAACCGATCACCTAGCCCCGTCCGACTTCTGCTCTGGAGGGTGGGCGAACGGAGGGGCCGCGCGGGGGCCGCGGGAGCCCCAGCGCCTCCCCCGGCAGCGCGCTGATCAGCTGCGGACTTGCGCCGTGGCCCGGGGGCACGCCGACACCCGGCGGGGCGTCCGCGGGGGGCGGCCCCCTCCCCAGACCCCCTCCCGCCGCGAAACAGAATCCCGACGCCTTTAGGAGGCAACGACTGGGAGGTCTTCGTCGGAAGGACTAAGGAGGATGAAGCTCCAATGGGGGGCCTGCAACGCCGGATTGGGCCGCGAATTACATTGGATTCCGCCGCATGAAGCGGGATTAAGCTGGAGTAAGCGGGATTGAGCCGGATTTCGGACCAGGGCAACATCAGAATTTGACCTCCCAGGAGTTACATCCGAAACATCATGTGCTATCATCGGTTTCAGGGTTCGACGTTTTCGGACGTTTTCCTCTGCCCGCGGCTGTTTTCCAGTCAATTGAGGTGCACGGTTTCCTCCGGGGCCGCAGGCGACCCGAGGAGGAGGAGGAGGAGGAGGAGGAGGAGGAGGAGGAGGAGGAGGGAAGGGAGGCGGAGGGGGAGGGGAGGAGGAGGATGAGAAGGAAAAGGAGCAGGAGGAGGAGGAGGAGCAGGAGGAGGAGGAGGGGGAGGAGGAGGAGAAGGAGGAGGAGGAGGAGGAGGATGAGGAGGAGGCGTGGTGTTCGGGAAGCGGCGGCGGAGGCGGGTTGTCGGGATCCTCGAGCCCCGAACTCGGCGTCGATTCTGTATCCTCGAGCCGTCGGGGGGCCAGACTAGTGCTTAAATAACAACTTTTAGGGGTCCGCGCGGATGTCTTGGATCTGCGCGAAGCGCGCCAGGGGCGGCGCCGGAGGCGCCGCCAGGGCGGTGCAGCGCAAGTGCAAGAAATCCGCGCGAACCGACAGTTTAGGTTTATGCAGTTTCTGTTGACGCGAACCTCGACGATCCTCGACTCTCGATCTTCTAACCTCGACGCTCCTCGAGCCTCGAACCTACAGCCTCGATCCTCGAGCCACGACGCTCGAGCCAGGACCCTCGAGCCTCGAGACTCGATCCTCAAGTCAACGGCCGCCTCTCTCCTGCTCTCTCGGTCGCGAGCGTGGGGCCCTCCCCGCACACCCACGCACGCGCGCGCACAAAGCGGGCAGGGAGCGGTTTGGGCTCGAGCTCGAGCTCGGACTCGCACTCGGGCTCACGCCCGTCTCGAGCGGGCTCGGACTCGGACTCGGGCTCGGGCTCGGCACTCCCCGCCCTGCCACTGGTGCGAGCCCCCGTCGGAAAAGGGGGCCTGTGGATTTCCGCTTCCTATTTTTTTATAAACCCGGGCGGGGGGACCCCCCCCCCTCCAAGGGGACCCCCCCCATCCAAAACCGGACTCCCGGGATCTGGGGCTTTGGGACCCTCCGGACGGGCCTCGAAGCGGCCCCCCGGGCCTCGCAAGGCGTGGCGCGCTCCCGAAACGACTCCAGAAAGCCTCAATACGGTCCACGACGACCCCCAAGAAGCTGTCATACCCCCAAAGATCGTCCCGAAACGTCCCAAGAGGCCTCCAAGAGCACTCCCAAGAAGGGCCCAAGAGGCAAACATCATTGATTTGCTCTTGGTTTTAGGTGAATTTTGGGGTTCTCCTCTTTTCGGCTTCCCGACGCTCGAAGACGGCGGTCTTCTGACGCCTGGGAGGCTCCAAAATCACCCGAAAGGACTTCCAGGCAGTCCAAGAGAGCCCCAAAACGGCACAACAGGGGTCCAAGATGGCCCTCAGAGAGCCCCATGGCGGCCCAAGATGGCCCCAAGACACCCTCCGAAGCATTCCAAATCGTGACCCAGTCGTTCAGGGAGACCGCGGTTGGAGGCAGGGTGGCCCGAGGAAGCCACCAGAGGCCCGCAGAACACGCCCAGGAGGCCTCCAGAAGGCCTTAAGAAAGCCTGGAAAACTTCCGTGAAACCCCAGAGGCTCTCCAAGTAGGAGCCTCCGCAAACAGAGCTGAGGAGGATGGGGAGAATGCGCAGGGCATGGCGAAAATGAGGAAAAAGAAGCATGGAGAAAGGATAACGGAAACAAATATTATAGCGGCGATGCCAGAAAAGGCAACAAGGAGTTATCGCTAAACTGTCGGCTTGCATACCAAACTACAAGGACCAAGGTGCATGGCGCGAAGCGCCACTGCAGTCTTGTATATATATATATATATATACAGAGAAAGAGAGAGAGAGAGAGAGAGAGAGAGAGAAGGGGAGAGAGAGGGAGAGAGAGACGAGACCCAAGCCTGAGAGAGTCGTGACAGGAACGCGACAGGAGGCCTGTGGCCATCTTCGGGCCCCAAGGGGCCCCAAGACCGTCAGAAAACTGCCAAGATGAAAAACCGGTCCTGGGGAGTGGGCCGGGACCTCCGAGAGAACGGGTTTCGTGGACGCTTGCTGGGAAAACAACCCCGCACGCCAGAACTCGAGGAGACCCCCCCAAAACACATTTGAAGCGCCGCGAGGAACTGTAGGCCCTCCCCCCCCTGGACACCAGCCTCTCGAACCGGCCCTCTCCCCCCCTCCTCCCCCTTATAGAATCATATTCGTGCTCGGTTGAGCTCCTATAGGATCCTACTACAGTCGGACTCAACTTGAATCACATCCTAGCCGGGCTCGATCCGATTCTAATATAATCCGACTATGGCTGGATCCAGCTCTAGTTGAAATCAACCAGGTCTCGATTCATCCCGAATTGAATCCCACTATGGCTGGGCCCATATTTAATAATATCCGAGTCGGGCTCGATCTACTAGAACCCTCCTATAGCTCGATCCAGCTCTACTTGAATCCTACTAAAGCACGGTTATTTCGAATAGAACCCGACTGCAGCTGGATCGAGCTCTGGTTGAATCCTACTGGGGCTCGATCCAGCAATAATAGAATCTTACTGGGGCTCGATCCAGCCTTCAGAGCATCCTACCAAAGATCGATCGTCGTCTTTGCGTTGCCCAACGGCGCTGGCGCGGGAGCGGGCGCTCGCCGTCGTCGGTTGACACTGGGGAGGGAGGCCCCCCCCCTCCCGATTCGACCCGCCCCCCCGCCTTGAGAGGGGGGCCCGCCTCCTGGTCTGACCCCCCTCCCTCCCTTGCATTCCGGGGGGGGGGCCCTCCCTGGTTCGAACCGCCCCCCCCCCCTTCCCAACGTCCACAGGATGCGCTCTTTCGGACCTCCAGGGGCCCCGTGCGAAAAAATCAAAACAACGCCTGTACATGGGGAGAGGCTCTCTCTCCCTCTCTCGGGGCCCTCTCTCGGGCCTTCATGGCCCCGGGCCCGAACCAGACCGGCCGAGCCGGTCCGAACGACCATTCCAAGACCGAGTCGGGCCGAACAGGCCCGCCGCCGAACCAGCCCGAACCGACCCGAACTAGACCCTTCCTACGAGTGAGAGAGAGAGAGAGAACTATTTAGAGAGATTGGGCGAGGAATGATGTGATACCAGAACGACATGATAACAGAAGCAGGAGGCCCCCCGAGAGCCCCGAGGAAGCATCCCAGAGAGGCGCCTTGATTAAGACCCAGTTTGGCCCCAGGAGTGCCCCACGAAACCACTGAGAGGCCTTATCCTCATTCTCCCGTCTCTATCCTCCTCCTTCTCGCTCGCCACGAGCACGCCAACCCAGAACACCAGCGATACAATGTGGGTCGGCGTATTGAGCGAAATGATGAAACCACAGAAACAGCATGCAATCGGGTTTGCTTCGTAGGTCGACCCTTCCGAATCAAGGGTGGCATTGTGTCTTGTGTTTTGCGCCTCGTGTCCTGGCGCTCCTGGGGCAAACGCACAGGACGGGTCCTGTGTCCTGCCGCGTGCTCTTTCCAATCAAACTCTCGACTGTACACAGAACCTGTCGGAACTCCAAGCGTCACACATATCTATATATATATATAGATATATATTGATGTCGGTCTTTCTTTGGAAGAATGCGGAGGGAGGGAGGAGGCAGGACGTGAGGAGGACGTGCTGCAGAAGCGTCGCCCAGCAATTCTCCCCTCAAAGACCGCCTGCACTCTCGTGTCGCCGTGCTGGTCGAGCTGCGTGACCCAGAACTCCACGTGGTCAAAGCTCGACTGGGGCGGCCGCCAGGCAAAGGTCCCCCCAAACGACGGGGAGCTCCACCCGCAAACGCAGAAGGGCCTCGTGCAGTGATGCGATGCGCCTCACCCCTTCCCGCACCCAGGAGAAGAGGAGGAGGAGAAGGAGGAGGAGGAGGAGGAGGAGGAGGAGGAGGAGGAGGAGAAGAGGAGAGGGAGGAGGGAGGAGGGTGAGGGGAGGGGAGGAGGAGGAGGAGGGAGAGGAGGAGGAGGAGGAGGAGGAGGAGGAGGAGGAGGAGAGGAGCGAGGAGGAGGGGGAGGGGGAGGGGGGAGGAGGAGGAGGGGAGAGGAGGAGGAGGAGGAGGAGGAGGAGGAGTGCGAGGAGGATGAGGAGGAGGAGGAAGGAGGCAGAGGGAGGGAGGAGGAGGGAGAGGGAGGAGAGGAGGAGTGAGGAGGAGGAGGGGAGGGGGAGGTGGAGGTGGGGGAGGGGGAGGAGGAGGGAGGGAGGAGGGGGGAGGGAGGAGGGGAGGGGGGAGGGGGCGGAGGAGGGGGAGGAGGGAGGAGGGGAGGAGGAGGAGGAGGAGGAGGAGGAGGAGGGGGTGGTTCTTCTTCTGCTTGAGGGAGAACGAGGAGGGGTCGGAGGAGGAGGAGGACGAGGCACGAGGTCGGCTTTTTTCATTTACTGCAGAATCCTTGTCTGTTGCGTTACGGTTGAAGCATGGCCCTCCCTGTCCACCTCCCCTCTTAAGGAACCTGCCGTCGCCTGCGTGCGGCGGTACCGCGGCGGTAGAGGTCCCGCGTCCGTGCGCGGGGCGGCGGCGCGGTGGAGTGGGAACGCCACGCGAGGGAGGGCGTTGCGCAACAGCAAGACTGCTGTCCCTGCTCCCCAGACCCCCCTACACACCGCATCCACTACCTCGAGGGCGCTGTGCACCTCCTCTACCAAAGCACTCCTCTTCCTCACCAGAACTGCCCTTCCCCCACCAGAGGGACGACGTGGCCACGGCCGCGTCGGCTTCACGCTGCCAACGCTATACAATAGAACCCTAAGCGCACGCACGCCGGCCCCGCTCCCGAAGGGTTGGCGGCTGCGACCGCGTGGTGGCGCCGCGAGCGGGTTCTTGGCACTGCCCTCCTCCTCCTCCTCCTCCTCCTGAAATGGCACGACCTGTGGCTGACTCAACCACTTTTCCGTATGCAATGGAAAGCACACGCTCCGTGTATTGCAACCTTCATGCACCCCCTTTCTTTGTCAGACTGCTGTGCGCGGCCGCTCTCATATCGTTATAACGTTTCGCGTGCTGCCTAATTTCAATATGGATCTTGATGATGGGGTGGGACTATCGTGGCGGGAAGGCAGGTGGGTCTACACGGACACGAGCACGGTATCGGAAGCACTTAGCACACAGGAGGTGATCTGTGGAGGAGCGGGTGAACAAGCAAGAGAGTTGATGGCGGGGTCGGGTTCTTTCTCTTAGGATTCAGGGAGCGGGTCGAGCGAACGCGTTATGGGACTGACAACACGTCCCAGAATATAACAGACTACATCTTTGGCCCTGCCGCTGATGCCCCGCTTGTAGCCTCTGGAGGCCCTCTTGTGCGAACTTTGCGTAAATACAAACGTATACCTAACAAACACCCACGAGATCATGCACCGCTAGATCGTAATCTTCGGTGGGAGTTTACACAACGCACTGAAACAAAGGAGGAGAGGGGATTCTGAAATTTTCTGGCTATGAAATCTTCCGAGGGACGGCAAACTTTCCTGGAAAACGGCTACTGGAGCTGTTTCGTATAATTCAGAGACCCTGGAGGACACTCTCAAGCACGGCATGCCAACATGGTACTTTGAGATCTTCAACAAGGCGCTGAAGGACACTGCTGTTCGCCCGAGATCAGCAGGACAATACGACGGAGGCTCTCAAACAATTAGTAATGAGTGCGGAGGAGGCAGTACAGAGGTGGAGGAGCGAGATCACAGACGAGCTTGACGACGACGACGATCACTGCGACGGCGACGGCGACGACAGCAACGACGGCAACGGCGACGGCGACGGCGACGGCAACAGACGGCGACGGCGACAACGACGACGAGCCTGACGACGACGACGATAATGACGAGCTGGTGAACCGGTCGGGCGGGCAGAAGATTAAATGCAACGTTCACTCTGTTGGGAAAAGGTCATGGAAAGCTATATCACAACAACCAACGACACAACTCGGACGTGCGGAAACCTAAGTGATACGTGTAGTCAGTGATGGGATGTCGAACTTGGGAGGGGGACGTTCTATGCAACCTTCACTGAATGAGTTGAAACATGTCAGGGAAGCTGATCACAACCGCCGCAGACGCAGGTCGGGCGGGCGGGACATTCAAGGAACCGTTCGCTCAGTGATGGGGCGTCCACAGCGGGCAGGCGCGACATTAAATGCAATCTTCATTCTGTCTTGGGAGACGGTGATGGGAAAATGTTTCACGACCGCCAAAAGCGCTGTTCGGGCGGGCGGGAAATCGAACGAAACCTGTAAGCAGTGATGGGGCGTCCACAAGCAGGGACACTAAATGCAACTTCGCTGCGTGAAATGAGAAAGTCAGGAGACCATCGATCAAAACCACCGAAGACGCTCGTCAGGCGATGGGTACATTCTAGGACCCATTCATTCAGGCGCGTCCATGTCGGGCGGGCGGAACATTAATTGCGTTAGGAGAGGGTCATGGGAGAATGTATCCCGACCGCACAACGACGCAGGTCGGGCGGGCGAGACATTAAACGAAACCTGTATTCAAAGATGGGGCGTCCAAATCAGGCGGGCGGGACACTATATGCAACCTTCGCTGCTTGAAATGAAATAATTATAAGGACATCGCTCACAACCGCCGAAGACGCCGTCCAGGCGGGCAGGACATTGAAGGATAAATTCACTCAGTGATGTGGCGTCCAAATCGGGCGGGCGGCCCATCAAATGCAATCTTCACTCCCTGTTGGGAGTGTGTCATGGGACAGTGTATCACGACCGCCGAAAACGCAGGACGGGCGGGCGGAACATTCAATGAAACCTTGTCGTCGTCTTCGTCCTCGTCGTCGTCCTCGTCGTCGTCTTAGTCGCCGTCGTCGACGCCATCGTCGTGATTCTCGTTTGCGCGTGCTGGCCCCCTGTCGCCATCGTCGTGTGCACTTGCTGGCCCCCTGTCGCCGTCGTGTGCGCTTGCTAGCCCCCCGTCGTCGTCATCGTCGTCGTCGTCGGCCCTCGGGATTCTGGCGAGTTGATAAGGGGGATGGCCCTCGGGTGCCATCCCCCCAGGCCCCCCCCCACCTTCTACCCTTCTTGGCCCCCCCCTCCCCTCGGGAAAGGGGGGTGAACCCCCGGTTCTCGGGGGGCGGCCCCCCCATCCGGGGTTCGGAGCCCGGAGCCATTTTAGGGAGGCCGCCCCCCCTGTCGAACCCAGAGGGGGGACCCTACAAGCGAACACAAAAAGAACTCTTTCCTAACTCCCCGTCTCGTCGGAACCGAGGAGCTGAGACGGCAGTCTGCCCCTTCGGATCCTCTGTCCCTGGAGCCCCGACGTTTCGATTTTTCATAACTTCGAACCCACGAGAAGCCAGCTAATATCCCCCCCTTTCCTTATCCTGCTGTTTCGGCCCGAGAGGGAGTTTTGTTTTCTTTGTTTGTCTTCCTTCTTCTTTTCTTTTTAAAAATATAAGAAGAAATATTACAAACGCTTGTGAAGCACAGCGTGCGTGGGAGCGGGGAAAGGGAAAAGCAGAGAGAAAAACTCCCCCCCCAGCCACCTCGGCCCTCGAGGGAGCGGAGAGGGGCGCCTCCAAAGGCGGGGAGGGTGGCGGGCTTCGCTCCCTGAGTGCAGCGAAAATGGACTCTAAGGCTGCGGCCGACACAACGGGGTCGAGAAAATCGACGCTCGAGGACTCATTCTGGACCGACCGACACATGATTCGTGGCTCAGGGCAAAACAGAAAACTCTGACGCGTCCTCGTCCTGCTCCTTCTCCTCCGCTTACGCTGCTGCTTCTAGCGTCCGTGCAGCCTTGTCGAGGTGTGCACCATTTTTACATAAGCAGATGCTCGCGCGCTTGTGGTGTCTTCTTGTTCCTCTTCGATCTGCGCTGTGCCACACACGCACGCACGTTTTGAACAGAGCATGCCGACTACTCAACTCAGGGTTGGGATCTTGGGGGTGTGAAGCCTCTACGGGGGTGCCACTGCTACTGCTGGTGACGTCGGCGTGGCGCGCGTGCTGAGCAGCGCTCCGGATACTGGGTTTAGGTGCAACGCTGAGAAGTTTCCCTATCCGAAACCACGTTTGAAACAAATGATTGAGGGCCAGCGCATCCCAACATGCTGTTCGGTGCAACCGACAATGGTCTTGGAGAAAACGGCGCAACCTATGGCGCAATTAACGCGCAACGGGCCAACACCTGTTTGGCGTGACGGACCACGGCGCAACCTCTGACGCAACATACATACATATGTATACATTAAAACCGCGTGTGCGCTTCGCGCGCGCTGAGGATCTAGCATGCTCTAGTTGTAATCTGATTTTTTCGGCATCGGACGACAGATGCCGTCACGCGGATCGTGCGGCTCCAGAGACAAGGTTGGAATAGCCTCCCCCCGCCCATGTCGGCACACCCCTCACAAGGATCGCGCCCCACAGGGAGCTCCTCCTTCAGTCGGGGCCTTGACCTAAGGAGCCCAAAATAAGGAACGAGGCCCCTTTTTTTCCATAAGTTAAGCTTCGATTTCCGATCGAAAACACTTATAGAGGGAACGCGGGGCCCCTCCCCAACGAACAGGGTTCCTTCTTCAGGGTCCAGACTGTACGTCTACAGAGACAAGGTTCGCATGTTTCATTTACCTTCCCCCCGCCGCAACGCATCGCCAACAAACAAAGGTTAGCACAGACTTTGAAGGGTATTCGGCAGACATCAAGCGACATAGCACCCGAACGACGTTGCGCCTGCGAAGCCGGATGGACATCTGGCGCAGCCTACAGGCCGAGTCGACTGAGCAAGACCACCAGGAGATGGTTCCTTGATCGGCGTGCCCCCAGACGAGGCTGCGTCAAGAAAGCAAGATGGCGCACTAAGATGGAGGACGGCAAAAGCAGAGGGGGAGAAGACAAACGCAAAACTACCCGCGCGTGCGTAAATCGGCCAGGACGAATGCAATGGCCTGCGCACAGAGACCCTCGCGAGCACTGCTGAAGGAGCGAAGGAGGAGGACGAGGAGGAGGAGGGAATGAACGCTAGGCGGTAGCCGCCGGCGAGCCAGTGCCAGAACAGCAAGGCACAAATGACAAACGATAAATCGTACTCAAAATAACCACGGTGAGCATTCCTCACGCGTGCACAGTGCGGGGGGAGGGCGGGGAAGCAGGAGCAACTGCGGCGGGGGCGGCGGGAGCGGGAGGAAAGAGACGAGAAGGGAGGACCACGTGCTCTAACTCTCCAGGCAAACTCCTAATTCAAGGGCGGAACGTGCTTAGCTGATGCTCCGCGCTTGGCCAACATAAGATATCGTACACCTTATTGCACGTACTAGCGCACGCAATGCCATATACCTGTTCTCCTAAACAATAACGGGAACCTCCCTTGCGCGAACGTGTGTGTGTGTGTGTGTGGCGGCATCCGGGCTCTAGGATGCAACAGTGGACGAAACAAAACACTGTAAGACAAAATGTTGCCAGGTCGTTGCCCGCCTTGACCATTTCAGTGCGTGCTCAAAAGCCGTCGTGATCCCCCAATGGGGCGACACAACATCGTGGGCATCTCGTGCAATATGCCTTTACTTCGACAGTGCCGTCGTCTGCCGCAGAATCGGCGAGCTGGTCGGCGCAGGAGTCGACGAGCTGGTCGATGCGGTTGTCGGTGTGCTGGTCGGTGCGGGAGCAACCGATGACAATATCAAGAGCTGCGCCAGCGTGGTGCAAGACAACATCGTGCGACACAGCATGGTGCGCCACAACATCGTGGGCATCTCGTGCAATAAGCCTTCACTTCGACAGTGCCGTCGTCGGCTTGAGGAGCGGCGAGTTGGTCGGCGCAGGAGTCGACGAGCTGGTCGGTGAGGTCGTCGGTGAACTTGTCGGTGCGGGAGTGGGTGCGGGAGTCGGTGACCTGGTCGGTGCCCGCCGATGATAGTATAAAAGATGCGCCAGCGTGGTGCACCACAGCATCGTGCGACACATCATGGTGCGACGCAACATCGCGGGTATCTCGTGCAATATGCCTTCACTCCGACAGTGCTGTCGTCGGCTTGGGGAGCGGTGAGCTGGTCGGCGCAGGAGTCGGCGAGCTGGTCAGTGCGGTTGTCGGTGAGCTGGTCGGTGCGGGAGTCGGTGGCCTGGTCGGTGCGGGAACACCCGATGATAGTAGCCGGTGTTAGTATCCAGAGCTGCGCAGGTGTAGTGCAACACAACATCGTGAGACACAGCAAGGTGCGACGCAACATCGTGGGCATCTCGTGCAATATGTGCCTTCCCTTCGACAGTGCCGTCGTCGGCCTCAGAAGCGTCGGGCTAGTCGGCGCAGGAGTCGACGAGCTGGTCGGTGCGGTTGTCGGTGTGCTGGTCGGTGCGGGAGCAGCCGATGACAGTATCAAGAGCTGCGCCAGCGTGGTGCAAGACAACATCGTGCGACACAGCATGGTGCGACACAACATCGTGGGCATCTCGTGCAATAGGCCTTCCCTTCGACAGTGCCGTCGTCGGCCTGAGGAGCGGCGAGTTGGTCGGCGCAGGAGTCGACGAGCTGGTCGGTGAGGTCGTCGGTGAGCTTGTCGGTGCGGGGGTCGGTGACCTTGTCGGTGACCTGGTCGGTGCGGGAGCCGCCGATGATAGTATAAAAGCTGTGCCAGCGTGGTGCACCACAGCATCGTGCGACACATCATGGTGCGACGCAACATCGTGGGCATCTCGTGCAATATGCCTTCGCCCCGACAGTGCTGTCGTCGGCCTGGGAAGCGGTGAGCTGGTCGGCGCAGGAGTCGATGAGCTGGTCGGTGCGGTTGTCGGTGAGCTGGTCGGTGCGTGAGTCGGTGACCTGGTCGGTGCGGGAACACCCGATGATAGTAGCCGGTGTTGGTATCAAGAGCTGCGCAAGTGTAGTGCAACACAACATCGTGCGACACAGCATGGTGCGACGCAACATCGTGGGCATCTCGTGCAATATGTGCCTTCCCTTCGACAGTGCCGTCGTCGGCCTGAGAAGCGTCGAGCTAGTCGGCGCAGGAGTCGACGAGCTGGTCGGTGCGGTTGTCGGTGAGCTGGTCGGTGCGGGAGCAGCCGATGACAGTATCAAGAGCTGCGCCAGCGTGGTGCAAGACAACATCGTGCGACACAGCATGGTGCGCCACAACATCGTGGGCATCTCGTGCAATAAGCCTTCACTTCGACAGTGCCGTCGTCGGCCTGAGGAGCGGCGAGTTGGTCGGCGCAGGAGTCGACGAGCTGGTCGGTGAGGTCGTCGGTGAGCTTGTCGGTGCGGGAGTCGGTGACCTGGTCGGTGACCTGGTCGGTGCGGGTGATAGTAAACAAGATGCGCCAGCGTGGTGCACCACAGCATCGTGCGACACATCATGGTGCGACGAAACATCGTGGGCATCTCGTGCAATATGCCTTCGCTCCGACAGTGCTGTCGTCGGCTTGGGAAGCGGTGAGCTGGTCGGCGCAGGAGTCGACGAGCTGGTCGGTGCGGTTGTCGGTGAGCTGGTCGGTGCGGGAGTCGGTGACCTGGTCGGTGCGGGAGCAGCCGATGATAGTAGCCGATGTTACTGTCCAGAGCTGCGCAAGTGTAGTGCAACACAACATCGTGCGATACAGCATGGTGCGACGCAACACCGTGGGCATCTCGTGCAATATGTGCCTTCCCTTCGACAGTGCCGTCGTCGGCCTGAGAAGCGTCGAGCTAGTCGTCGCAGGAGTCGACGAGCTGGTCGGTGCGGTTGTCGGTGAGCTGGTCGGTGCGGGAGCAGCCGATGACAGTATCAAGAGCTGCGCCAGCGTGGTGCAAGACAACATCGTGCGACACAGCATGGTGCGCCACAACATCGTGGGCATCTCGTGCAATATGCCTTCACTTCGACAGTGCCGTCGTCGGCCTGAGGAGCGGCGAGTTGGTCGGCGCAGGAGTCGACGAGCTGGTCGGTGAGGTCGTCGGTGAGCTTGTCGGTGCGGGAGACGGTGACCTGGTCGGTGACCAGGTCGGTGCGGGAGCCGCCGATGATAGTATAAAAGATGCGCCAGCGTGGTGCACCACAGCATCGTGCGACACAGCATAGTGCGACACAACATCGTGGGTATCTCGTGCAATAAGCTTGTATGTGGCGACATGTATGGCGCAGTCTGGGCAGAACGGACCAAGACATGGTTCGGTCCGGCGGACTGCTGCGCAGCTTGTGGTGGAACCTGGCCAGAACCGACACAGCACTTACGCCGCAAACTATGGCACAACCTCCAGCAGAACCTCTGGTGAAACCTACGGTGCAACCCGTGGCAGAACCTGTGACAGAATCTACAGCGAAACCTTGACACAGCATGCCAAAAAGTGACTTCGTGATGAGGACTACGGTACAACCTACGGCACTACCGATGGTGCAACCTATGGCGGACCCTATGGCGCAACCTGGGTCGCCGTGTGCCGCGTCGTGCCGTAAGCCCGACTCGTGACTCCGTGGGTCAGCGCTGTTTTTCGCAGTGCCCTGCCATGTCCGGGCACATGCTGCCTACCCTGGGTGGGAGATGAATCGCGGGTGGGCGACAAACCTTCCGACAGAGCTTGCCCATCCCCCCCATCCTCCACCTCCTCCTCCTCCTCCTCCTCCCCCTCCTACTTTTCCTCCTACTACTTCTCCTCCTCCTCCACCTCCAACCCCCCCTCCACCCCTTCCGACAGCACGTGCCCAACACCCCTCCAGCGGATCCGATGAGGGGGGCGATTCTTGCCCTATACAGAATATTGACTCTTGGCAAGTTGAAGGGTCCCCTCCTCCTCCTTTAGCGGGCTGCCGCGCGGGGGGTCGTTGTGCCGCGGTGTGGACGCATTGAGCGACGGGAAGGAACGGGTCTCACGCAAGATAACATAGCGAGCGTACGCGGTGGCTGACGTGGGCCGCCAGTGCGGCACGCTACGTTGGAAACGAGGGCGCGTACGCGACCTTACGCGGGCAACTTACGCGCGCATGTCGGCGCAACCCCCTCTTCTGCTACGCTCATTTGTCACTCAATGCTGCATCGATGGCGGTTCCGTTGTGGATGCGCTGCGGCGCCATTGTGATAGCCACATGCAGATCAAGGAATGCCGCGGCGTCGTGGTGTCGTCGTGCGGTGGTGCCGCGATGCGATCGATGGTGAATAGCTGCGCGCAAAGCATGCATCGATTGTGGTCTAGCTGTGCAGGACTTGTCTCAACTGTGAATCAATGACGGGCATCTTGTGGAGCCTTCGTAAACAAGCTGTGAGGCAAGCATGCGCAGATTTCGGCAGCAACTGCGTTTTTGGTGTAGATCAGTTGTGGCTCAATTGCTGTTCAGAAATGGGGCAAGCTTGTAAGTTGTGGATTTGTTCGGGCCCACATGCGCGAAGACCTGATGTATCGAAGACGAAGCACTCCTACCACCGGCCTCCTAATCGGACTCAAAGTCGGTCGCGTGGGTACTCATACGTCTCTAAGCAAGACAAGCTATTAACGCGCAGGCGCAACTAATCATCCCCAGCTCCGACACATACTTTCCCTTCGGTCTGGGCTCCTGATCTGTGACGTCGTACGTGATCACAACGCCCATTGCCTGGCAACAGGCCGAGGAAAACAAAACACCAAATGCATCGAGGCAACCGCTGTCACAATGACTCAACGTTTTAGTCATTGTGGGAGGTTCGAAACCTCCCACTGAAACGTCGAGTCTCGTCAACGAGAGGCTGAACGCTCAACGGACATAATGCGACGATTGACGCAAGGATAGAACGACGACCACGACGTCGACGACGACGACCTAGTCCGCCCCCCCTAGTCATCAACCCCCTCTTTGTCGCCCCCGAGCGACGATTGACGCAAGGATAGAACCGGCGCAATCCTCACGGCGAGTCGCGAGCTGGGAGTCCGATCCCCGCTCCCTCTGCCTCCCTCTCCTCCCGCAGCTCCCTGCCCCTGCCCGTGCCGTGGCCCCTGCAGCCTGCCTTCTCCTCTTCCTCCTTCTCCTTCCTCCTTCTCCTCCCCTCCATTCCCAACCCCTACCCTCTCCCCTCCCTCCTCCCCTCCTCCTCCTCCTCCTCCCCTCCTCCTTCCTCCTCCTCCTTACTCCTCCTTCTCCTTCCTCCCCTTCCCCTCCCCCTCCTCCCCTCCTCCCCGCTCCTCTTCCGTCCCGTCGCTCCTCCTCCGCCCTTCTCCGTTTGCCATCCGTGCTTATTCGTCCGCTATTATCATCCAGTCTCAGCTTCTCCTCCTCCTCCTCCTCCTCCGTCCTGTCCTCCCCCCTCTCCCGAAATCGAGCACCTGTGCCACTGGGATTCTCTCCCGGGCAAACAAGAGGGTTGCAGACCGATCGTCACCATGTCTGTGACTGCCCGAGGGTTGTGGGCAACCACGATGTTCGGCAGGGGCGGGCAGGGGAGAGACTCTTCTCCTCGTCGCCAATATTGGCCCTCCCATTCCCCCCCACGGCCCCTGTCCTCCGCCCGGGCGAGCGTGGGGGAGGGCTGGTCTCGCGTGGGAGTGGTGCCCCACGGAGGCTAATTGGGGCGGCACGCCGATGGGCGTGTCGTTATCTGAGGCTAGTGCGCCCGCCGCCTCGGAATTGTCGGAACGCGCGGCGCGCCACGGATGAGTGCTGCTTGATTTGCTCTTGGTGGTCTGGCTTGGCAGGAGTGAACATCTTTTGTTTGGTGTTGTCTCTGCTGGCTCCACGGGTGGGCTTCCTGTTTCTTCGTAGCCGCGGTGCTTCGAGCTCAGGGGGTGGCATGCAATATCATATCACTCTTGTGATGGCGGTAACCCTGGCAATCCCCGCATCCCCGCTCCTGGCATCCTGCTTGCCTGCCTCCAACGCCACTGCCTCGTACTTTGGCTCCCTCCTCGCCGCCCCAGTGCCGCCTCCGGCCCTGCCCCCCTCGCTCCCCTGAGGGGGCACGGGGGGAGAAACGTCGGCGTGGAATCGGCGATACGTCGTCGACAGATCGGCGATAGGCCCCAGGCCCCAGTCTGCGATTGGGGGGCGTTTGGGGGCCGAGGCGTTCTGCCCTTCCCCGTCCCCCCGAGCCCTGTCCCCCCCCCCTCCTCGAGCCCATCCCTTCCCCCTTTTGTCGATGATCCTCAGAACGTGTGTTATCGCCAACGTGTGCTGGTCCATCGAAGCCTTTCAACACGACGCACGTGGCGTAACGATGGCCGACCCAGGCCGAACGGGATTGAGACACATTGGGCTAACACACGTCCTGAGGATCATCGACCCTATCGCTGCCCCCTCATCCCCGCCCCGCCCCGCCCTGCCTCGTCCAGCGATTCTGCTTTCCCCGTCCCGCCCGGTCCCCGTCGCGTGCCGGGCCGTCCCGCCCTGTCCCTTCCCCGTCCAGTCCCGCCCCGAGGATCCCCTCCCTCCTCCCTCCTCCTCCCTCCTCCTCCCTCCTCCTCCCGGCTCCAGCACAGAAATTGTAAGCTCTACATATCACGCGTCGCTCCCTTCTGCAGTTGCGCTTTGAAGGTCATTGGCTGAGCATGCGTGTCATTCTATGCGGCTGGCGCAAAGTAAGCTGGTCCAAGAAGTGGGATTTTCGTCCTCCAGTCTCGCTTTTTTCCCCTTTCCAATTATTGCTCCTCTCTCACACTCAAGACTTTCCTGAAATAGAAAAGAATCAACACGGTCAGAAATCTTTGGGCCTCCTCCATTTCCCCTTCTTCTCCCGTGCCGTACGCTTGCCTGCATCGGAGTGCGCAGCTAGGCCGTATTTCGCAGCAAGCTCTTCAGAAGGCGAAGGCCGCGCTTAAGATGAGATGGAAGCGCAGAGCTAGACACAAAGGCAATATACAGAGGCAAGCCACAATCGATCATGCTGCGATTTCGCTTCTGGTCACTTCCGTTTCTTCAAGCCGGGCCCCTATCTGTTGGGGTGAGCTGTGGTGGAGGTCTAAAGTCATTGCGACTAGGTTCTCGGCTTTTCAATTTTGGCTTTGGAACCGTATGTTTTGGAAGTCAATCGTCGCGTCACGCTGGATGCACCCGACAAGCTAAAATGCATAGCCAACGAGGTTTCTGATGCATGGTCGTCAAGGGATTATACTAAATCTTACGCAGCGCTACGTGCGTTGGGTGCTGCAAGAAAAAAGGCACAAGCAACATAACATACTTCCGTCTGTTAAAATGCCTGACGGCTCGTTTGCTCCTGCAGTTCCGATGGCACACCAGAGGTGGATGAAGCATTTCTCTGCGCAGGAGTTTGCTGCAATGGTTTCCCCTTTTCTCTTTGGGCCTGTTTTCTGCAACAAGTCTTTGTTTGTTCTCCCAGGCGAACGCACGTGGGAGGACGTGCCGTCACTCCAAGAGTTTGAGAGGGCCTTGCGTTCTACCAACTCCGCAGCGGCAGGGCCTGACGGGCTCCACTGGGCCTTTGTTAGGGCTTGTGCCAAGTTCCTGGGAAAAACCTATTTCCCGCTTATCTTCGGGCCATGTTAGTGTCGGAGCCAGCCCGGTGGAAAGGGGGAGACCTAACCTACATACCCAAACGGAGGGGGGACATATATGCTACGTCCGCCTCCCGCTCTATTCTTGTTGCCTCTCATATAGGAAAAGTAAAAGATATCACTGCTTCTTGCGTTCAATATTGTTGCCCGTGCTTGAGTGTGCGGTTGGCAGTAACCAGTTTGCCTGCATCGCAGGAAGGGGTACTCCTGTGTCTATCCTCGCAGCTAGAGTGCTTCAGAAGACGGCGGTGGCCAAGAACAAGTGCATTGCCTTCCTGTTGACGTTATCAATGCACTTTACTCTTGCATTCGGGAACTTGTTTTGACCACCGATACGTCCGAGTCCTCCCTTCTCTCCTTGCTGCAGTGCGCTGGTCTGCCAAACAATTAGTTGCCCCTTTCTACAGGAACGGATACAGGAGATGCCGCTATTGCATAGGCACGATCTGTCGCCGCATTTTGTTGCACTCGTTCAGGAAGCGTTCCGAATGGGGTGGTTTCAGGTACCAGGTGCAGAGCATATCGCCATCACTAACCAAGGAACACGCCCAGGCACGCCATTCGGAGACGCCATATTTATTTTCATCATTGCTGAAGTCATGGCCAAGGTGTCTGACCAGCTTTCCCATTGAAGGATTACTTCTGCAGCTGCCTAAGCACACGACCTGGTTTGCGTCGAACCCAGGCGATCTACAAGAGGATATGCCAGGCCTCGTGTATGCAGATGATTCAAACTTTGTTATCATGACAGATTTTGATCAATTTCGAGACGCGCTGCCTAGGTTTTGCCGCATTGTCATCAATGCATTTGCCCCAGCAGGCTTGGTGCCACATCTAAAAGTTGGGAAGACGGAGACCCTTTTGGATGTGAGAGGGCGTGGTGTTCCAAGTTTTCGTGAAAACCTTTCTTTTCCGGTCCCCGACCCCACGATTTCGGTTCCTGGCCTCTCTTGCGGTGGCAATGCGATTTCGGTGGTTCGCTCTTCTGTTTACCTAGGGGCAGTGTTAGATGACAAGTGTTCCCTGGGGCCAGAAATTACTTACAGAGATAGAGAGGCTAGCGGAGCTATCAAGGCCCTTCGCAAGGCTATTGCGAAGGCCCCAGACAAGGACATGGCGCCGAAGCTCATTTTCCTCGATAGCCTCTCACTTAATGCTGCCATGTGCTCGTCGGGCACGTGGTATTGACTACTCAAATCGGACTGGAATCGATTTCACTCGCACTATGCTCGCCATTATCGATCGATCATGCGAATGCCGGGCTTCGAGAAAGGTGGGCCGACCGATCGAGCTGTCCTCGCTGCTGCTAAAAGACCCCTGGCCTCTTTCCTGTTACAAGTTTTCAGACTCAGGCTTCTCGGTCAGGTCGTGCACAATGCATCTGCCCCTTTTAAAAGCATTGGTGCACGCTGATTTCAGAGCGTCTGAGATCTTGGATGATCTTGCTTGGCTGAGGGCGTCCCACTTCAGGTACGCCGATTGGCCTTTACCTAGCTCGGAGCCTGGACAATGGGTTGAGGAGGTTGCCAAGTCTCCTTCGGCATGGAAAACAACGCTCAAGGAGGCTCTTAGTGCTGCTACTGATCGTTTGCAAAGGGACGTCAAGGTTAAGGCATGGGAGCGGAGGTTGCTGGCGAGTTTTACGGCTGCTGGCTTGCCTCCAAGCAAAGGCTTACCCGTGCCCCGACCCCCCCAGGATCAGCTGGCCTGCCATTTGCGCGACAGCACGTTCTTATCAAGCCACTCGCTTGACTCACACATTCGTACAAATCATTTTTCTTACACTGACCTTGCCAGAGCCAGAGTATCGACTACCTGGTGTGCGGCATGCCTCAAATACTGTTCTTCCAGAAACTTGCTGCTCAAGCATGTTTCGTCTTGGCGGCCAGCTTTCCCGGTTTACTCCTTGCGACACATATCTCCGAAGTCAATGGCAGATGGAGAAGCCATGACAGAGATTTAGCGTCGGCAAAATAAAGAGTTGACTCGGCAAGGGCGTTCGCATTCGTACTCAGCTGTTCCTTCGTTTAGCCTCCATGGCCCCCTCCCTCCTAACGCCATAGCGGTGCGTGCGAACTATGACCCAGCCGAAACCTCCAAATATATCAATGTTACTGTCAATTTTATCACGGGATGGACTCGACAGATCATGCAGTCGATGGCTGTTGATGAGGCCAACCAGGAACATGATCCGTCGCCGTCAGATGTTGAATGGCCGTTTGCCACGGACAAGTTCACAGGCTCTCTTGCAGTTGTTCCACCTCGACGTATTCTTAGACGACAGGTTTTCGTTGCCAACTTGTTTCGCGGGCAACGTCGAGAGGGGGATGTGCACCATGCAGAAGAGATTGTGCTGCAGCGGCACACGCCCTCCTTCGAGCTCACGGTGCTTTCTCTGGACATCCAGCTTGACAGGGACAAGGGAGATCTCACGCGCTCCTCGACAGTCCAGTCTTGGACCAGGCGCATCCAAGCAGGTCGCATTCTGGCAATTGGAGGAGGCCCGCCTCGTGAAACCTTCTCGGTTGCTCGGTGCAAGGAGGGAGGCCCCCCTGTTCTCCGCTCCTGGCAGGCCCCTTGGGGCATCACAGGTTTGAGGCC
>CAUYUJ010015712.1:224932-269123 GCA_963575745.1 Prorocentrum cordatum | reverse complement strand
GCTCCCCAGGGGGGATGCTGTTGATGCTGATGATGCGGATGGTGATGATGCTGATGAGGAGGATGCTGATGATGGTGATGCGGGTGATGGTGATGCTGATGATGATGATTATGAGGATGATGGTGCTGGTGATGATGATGGTGCTGATATTGATGCTGGTGATGGTGATGATGATGATGATGATGATGACGATGATGATGCTGATGATGATGATGATGATGATGATGCGGATGGTGATGTTGAACTTGTTGAAGATGATGATGCTGCTGATGATCATGGTGATGATGACGACGATGATGCTGCTGGTGATGATGACGATGCTGCGGGTGCTGATGATGATGCTGATGGTGGTGGTGATGCTGATGATGACTATTAATGATGATGATGCTGATGATGCTGCTGGAAATGATGATGGTGATGATGCGGATGATGATGCAGATGGTGATGCTGAACTTGTTGATTATGTTGATGCTGATGACGAGCATGGTGATGATGACGATGCTGATGATGGTGATGATGCTGATGATGCTGCTGATGATGATGATGGTGGTTGTGATGATGATGCTGATGCTGATGCTGATGATGGTGATGATGCTCAGGCTTGTAATTTATGATGGTGACGCTGAGCTTGATGATGATATTGATACTGGAGATGATCATAGTGATGATGACGATTAGGATGATGGTGATGATGCTGCTGATGATGATGCTGATGATGATGCTGATAATGATGTTGATGATGATGATGATGACGAGTGATGATTATCAGAAGGACGAGGAGGAGGAAGAAGAGAAGGAAAAACATGATGAGGAAATCATAGGAGGTGTTGGAGGAGGAGGCGGAGGAGGAGGAGAGACCAGGATAAGTTGGGGGAGCGGGATGAGCAGGGAGGGGTGGGCAGTAGGAGCGAAGGATGCCCTCCCTTCCCCCTGCCCCCCACCGCCCCGCGGAGCGCGCGTCGCGCTGCCATGAGACTCAGACAGAAGTGGGCCCTGGTCGGGTGGGCCCTGGTGGGGTCAGGAAGAGGGGCGGTCATCCAGAGGAGGCGGCGACATCTGGAAGATTTGGGTGTTCCTGGCCATCATATGATCCCCCCCCATGTCCTCGCCCCCCTGCACCCTGGTGCTTCCCCCGAATATTGGTTTTCACCAATCCTGGGAAAGGGCTCGGAAAACAACAAAAAACCCTCTCACAAGAGATCAGGCCCGATGGTTTTCGGGCCAGAACCCCTGGAACGCACTCGGCTAGGCACAGCTGCTGGCGAGCATTTCGAGGCTGGAAAGCGGCCGAGAACATACGAAACACTTGAAATCCTCAAACCCCCCGTTCATCAGAGCCGAAAACCTCTGCGCCGAAATCCCCTCGAAAGTGCGCCCAGACCCCTCCCAAGATCTATCCTGGCACATGTTTGCGAGCCGCGTCCAGCCGTGGCGACGGGCGCACCTCCAGAAACGCCCCAGACACCTCCGAAACGACGACGACGCCGACGCCGCCGTTGAAACGGTGAAAAGCCATGGAGTTGATGGCGTCAAGAAGGATAACACTCGGCATACACATACACTTTCGGAGGTCCGCGCGGATTTCTCCGATCGGCGCTGGACCCCCTCCGTGGCGCGCTGAACGTAACAGGGCCGGCGCCTGAGGCGCCGCCAGGGGGCCGGCGGCGATCCAAGAAATCCGCGCGGACCTCGGAAAGTTGTGTGCATGACAATTTTCCTCCTTCGGGACAATCTCCGAGATGACGACGCCATCGCCGTCGTCGTCTTTGTGCCGAAGTCGTGGTTGGCCAGCCCCGCCAGTCGGGTCGGATGGAAGGAGGGGCTAGCGCAGGAGATTTGCGAATCAATCCATGTAGCTGGTACTCTCAACGCCTCCCAACGCCAGACGCGGTCGAACACGGGTCTATAGCGGTCGTTCGGGACGACTGGGGCACCCCTGGAACGCTCTCGAGGCGCAGCTGCTTGAAAATATCCCGAGGCTGGAACACCGACGAACACGGACGACACTGCTCGAACACCTCGAGCTGACTGACAACCTCGAACTGGCGAAAAGTATAGAAAACGTTCGAAAACCTCGACAACGTTAGAAAACCACTGAGCACGGACGAACGCTCGAGACTGCTCGAACACCTCAAAACCGTCGCAAACGTTCGAACGCTTCGAAGAAGCCCCGAGCCCCCCTTTGCTCGTCCGACCCGAGCTCGTCCGGCGCAGATCGGCGGCGCGCCCTGGGAGGGAGGGAAGCGAGAGGGGAGGCAGGGAGCTCTTCTCGGCAGGCGTCGGGGCGCTCGGGCCTTCTGGGAGGCCGCCCCCCCTGTCCTCGGAGGAGGCTTAAGATCGGGGAAGCGAAGAATGGCACAAACGTAAAACATCGGAGGTCCGCGCGGATCCAAGAAATCCGCGCGGACCTCCGAGCTTGTAAGTTAATGTTATTCTTCGTTCCCCTACTTCTGGGAGGCCGTCCCTGTCTTCGGAGGAAACTTCGATCGGACACGAACTCACGGGGGGGCGCTACATTTGAGCAGGGACCGACCGTGCCGGCATTCCTATAGGTACAAGCCTTTCACGCAGTGTTCTTAGAGCCCCAGCATGTCCTAATAACAAAAGCAATGTTCGTAGAACATCAGCCCGATGTACTTAAACCAAGCAATCCTAGCCAAACATGTTCTACGAGCATGTCGTGCGAGTCACAACAGGTTCTTAGATATTTTTGGTGGCCCTATCGGCAAACCAGGATGCTTCGCCACTGCTCGATCAATGGGGGGGAGAAGAAAGGTGCCCTTTTCTGGGCCCCAGAGGCCCCCCATCTGGGCCCGAGAGGGCCCCTTTTCGGCAGCCCTCGCTGCCCCCTCACGTATCGCCCCCCCATTACGCGTCCTCCGACTTAGAGAACTTCGCAGAAGGCCGAAAGCCTTCCGAGCCTTGTGAGAAGGTCCACCCCCTCTGCCTTCACCCCCGGGCTCGCCGCTAAGCGGAATCGAATGGAATCGAGTCGGAGGTCTCAAAACGAGCCCTGGTCGGCTATATGCAAGAGTGACCGTAGGCAAAAATGACCCTGATGCTCGGCTTAACGGGGGACGCGGGTTGGCCAAACCCGGGCGCGCAAGCCGCTGCTAACACTTCGCGTGAGGCGATCGGGGGATCCCGCCGAACCCGTACCATAGGTCACTCCAGCGAAATGTCGATATCACGTCTAGTCGAACTTAAGACGATGCCAGGACGACGAACATATCGGGTAAATCACAATCGAGAATCTCTTAGACCCGCCGGCTCTGGAGGATGTCTCGAGCTCCGCGGCCTTCTCAAGGCGCTCCGGAATGGTTTGAGGGCGCTTTGGAACGCTCCGGAACGGATTTGTCCTCGCCCTAGCCACGCCCGAGAGGAGGAGGAGGAGGAGGAGGAGGAGGAGGAGGAGGAGGAGGAGGAGGAGGAGGAGGAGGAGGAGGAGGAGGGGAGGAGGAGGAGGAAGGGGAGGAGGGAGGGGGAGAAGAGGAGGAGGAGGAGCAGGAGCAGGAGCAGGAGGAGGAGCAGGAGCAGGAGGAGAGGAGGGGAGGAGGAGGGAGGGAGGAGAGGAGGAGGAGGAGGAGGAGGAGGAGGAGGAGGAGGAGCGGCCGCGCGGTAGTACGCCGGCGTGATCGTCCCGGAAGCGCTCCTGGCCGGCCGTGTCCCACACCTGTGCGCAGCAAGCGGGCCCCGGCAGGGCGTCGGGCAACGCGCCAGAGAAGGAGGGCGACGGGGGCCCCGTCCTCTTCCTCCTCCTCCTCCTCCTCCTCTTCTCCTCTTTTCTCTTTCTCCTCCTCCTCCTCCTCCTCCTCCTCCTCCTCCCCAGAGGCCTCCTCCTCAGAGTCCTCCTAGATGGGGTCGGAGGACCACGCAGCATCGCCGATGCATCGGCGATGGATCGGTGATGCGGCGCGGTCCTCCGACCCCATCTGGGAGGCCTCTATCAGAGGAGGAAAGATGCTGATACGTGATCTGTCCTTTCCTGTCGTCGTTCCTCCCTCTCCCCCTTCCCCTTGTCGTTCCTCGGCTCCTCGCTCTCCTGCCCGTCGTTTCATGTTTGTCCCTGGCCCGCTCTTCTGTCGGCCCAGCTACTACCGCAAGAAACGCTACATCGCGGTAACGCGCCAAGGGGAAGGCAGCGGGGGCGGCCCTTCTCTCACAAGGCTCTGGAAGCCTTCGGCCTTCTGAGAAGCCTTCTGGGCCTCCTCTGGAGCAGCAGAAGGCTTCTCGGCAGGCCAGAGGGCTTCTGAGAATCCCTGACGCCTTCTGACAAGGCTTGAATCCTCTCACTTCCCCCACAGCGCGCCGCCGATACAAGGAACGAAGGCCCTGTTTGGCCCTGAGGGCGCCTGGGTGAATAAGGAGCGCTGGAGAAGCGAGCAGCCAGGAAGGAGCTGAAGAGCAGCGAACCCCTTGCAAACTCGAACTGTTCCTTATTTCAACGTCTTGACTGTGGTTATCGACGAAGATTGCTCATCGACGCGCCCATGTCACTTGTCGTGACGAACATCACTCGTGACGGCTATTTGTCGCAACAATTGTTTTGTATTGGTCTCCGCGATTCAGTAAGCCGTCTTTGTCTTTGTAATCGTGACAACTTTAATATGCCAACTCTGTGCGTGTCGGCGAGATAAACAAGAATGGGAGGTTCGAGAATCGGGGATCGAAGCCATTTGACGCTTCTGGCCTTCTGGGGCTCCATCGTCGCCACGGCTGGATCCGCAACGACCCTCTGGTGACAACGCGCCCCAAGAGGGGTCCAGAGGTAGCTGCACTCGCTCACGAAGAGGATAATCATGATCAGTGTGTGCATGCAGTCTCGCGCTAGTCACTGTTGACGACCAAATTCAGGATGCCCTATAACAGATTCCCCTTCGATTTTAGAGTACGGTGGCAAACGGTTGCGCTTGTCGACCCCACTTCACACTGAATTGCAACTCCACTGAGCCAAATAACGCTCAATCATTATCTTGAAGATGAGGTCGGCAAACAGACCTGGCGGCTGTTCGCGCTTCGGCGTGTTGAACAGACTCTGGTACTGCAAACCCATCGTCTGACGTCCCGTCCCAAACACGACCAACCAAGTGGCAAACTACTCCTGATCGGCGTCCTCCGAACACCGCTGGCTCTGATCTCATGAGTGAAGTAACAAACTACCCAATACTTTAACGAAGGGAGCCGTCACATGCTTGGAACCACGGTTTGACGTCCTGAGATACATGTCCTTCACTATCTCACTCTCTCTATCTATCCGCCAACTTTTCGTCACGTGCAGCAGCTGTTGTGCTCGTCACCATGTTAGGAAGCTGCGAAACACACGCCTGCGCTTACTAAGCGAAGGCCCGTATCATACGCTCACATCGGGATCCAACGACCCATGTTCAACAAGTGCACTCAGCACTCGCACTAATTACATTACCATGCCTTTCTCCTCCGCTGGCGACTTGGCGCTGTGACTGCGGACCGCTTTCGTGTGATCACCAGGCGTACTCGATGCTTGTCATAACAACTGGAACAGCTAGGTCGCTGGATCTGCGACCCACACGCCGATGGCAACTCAGCCAGACCATCATGTGGCGAGGCAGATAGAGGCCAACGCTCTTGACCACATCAAACTCATGGCCGTTCGTACGCACAGGTGACGAAACTGCTGTTGATGATCAAGGCGGCGATCGCTATGATGCTGATGACGCCATTGATGAGCGAGCCCCTGTCTTGCTTGCTCCTCTGCTCCATCACGCCTCTCTCCATTTGCTCTCCCCTTGCCTCCTTTACGCTCGTGTTCCCTCCAACTTGTGTCCGTCTCGCAACTCAGTTCCATCACTACGTACGACCCCACACCTGATCGGGCCTTATTCTCCTTATTCACGCTGCGCAGCGACACACATACTATTTACCGCGTCTCCCCTTCGTCACCGGCGGCGCAAGTAGCCTCTGCCTTGTCATCTCTGGTCTGCTCATTCCGTCCGCCCCGCACTCTTTCGCCTCCTCAAGCGTCGTCCTCCCTCTCCTCGTACCCTCTCCTGCTCCTCCCACTTCTCGTCCTCATCCTGTTGCTCGTCTACCTTCTCCGTCCCCGCCTGCTCCTCCTTCCCCCCTGCCTCCCCAACATCGTTTGCACTCTCACTCTATCTCCTGTTCTACTGCGGGAACAGTGTGGCGGGCCTGCAACTTCAGCTTGCGACCATTCCGCTCTGGGATCATCTTCAGCTTAAAATCGACACCTCGCCCGAACACCATGTGAGTTTGGCAAGACCGAACGGATACTTGCACAATGCATTGCCACAGAGGACGGGCGCGCTTGGACGTGCTACGAACGAAACATCTGTGCGCCGAAGGCACTCTCTGCAATGTCCCCAATTCTCTTCGAGCCCTGCCCCGAATATTGTCAATGCTCTTTATGCGGCCCAGACCCAATGTTTTGGTCACTCTTGGGCGCTACAAATTTCTCTTGTGAATCTTCGCGTGACTCTCCCTGATACCAAAACATGATGACGCGACCATCAGTTGCGCAACACCCGACATGCTGAGGTCGCAAGGGGTGAAGAAGAAGTCCCCCCCAAACCGCTCTCCAGCTCTGCATGCTGCGGCCGCCAAGCCCCAAGAATATCGAATACCCCGCCTCGCCCGCCATTGCATACCGCGGCCACCAAGGTCCACTGTTCCCGGCTATCCCGCCTCGCTGGGCCCCAAACATCGAAGCGATGGAATCACCCCACCACGTTAGTAGGGCCACGGCGTCACGCTGCCCACAGGCACCTAGACACATCAACAGTATTCACCCCGAACAGGCACCAGTCACAAAATCCAATGACATGCGGCAAACTCTTTTACCAACACCATACAAGAAAATCAGGCACCTCATTAGGCAACACGGGCCGATACCAACACCACACATCTACACAATACACCACAACGCGTACCATACCATTCAGTAACGTGCACCACGCACACATACCTTTACACACAACACAGCAAGCTCCACAAGTGTACCATGCATCAAACATAATCGCCAGAACTGCCAGAACTGACACCAACAACATGCATCGACCACACACATCAATATGCCACCGTGCCCCCTAGCACGCTGAGGCTTGGTAGACCGCCAACTACTGCTTGGTAGGGTTTCCGTAGTCTCTGAGGGACCGCCTCCTCCCGCACTCAGGGACTGCATCCCTCATCCCATGTCGCGGTGAGAAGCTACGGATCCGCGCTGCCCAGGCCACGATCCTGAGGCATAACACTATGGTTCTGCGTTCTGCGTTCCCGAGATGCTAGCCTCCAAGGCCGCCAATGTTGCAGACCATGCCTTCAATGTGGCCCAAGGCGCCAAAGCGGCCCGAGATGGCATCACGGTGGCCCTCACGGCGCCCACAAAGCGGCCCGAGATGGCTCCAAGACGACCCCTAGATGTACCTAAACTTTGTTAATAATTTTCGCCTTGCCACTTGTTCAAGCTTCCGCCAGATCAAGACGGCCCCCGGGGCCTCCAAGTTGGCTCCAAGACGGCGCCCATAGAGGGCTCCAAGACGGTCCAAGAAGGCTCCAACATTGCCCTAACGGTTCCCAGGAGGACCCCAGTGGCCCAGATAGGCTCCCAATGCGGACTCCGAAAACATGAGACGGCCCAAGAGCGCCGTAAGATGGCCCAAGGAGCCCCCAACGGCTCCGAGGTGCCCCAAAGACGCCCCCCAGAGGCACCCGACAAGCACCCAAGAAGCGTTCAGAAGGTGCTCGGCTGGCTCGGCGACGGGTCTTGACGAAAACAACTGGACAAAGAACACGCATCAATAACCGGCATCAACAACACCAATCGACAACATACGGAACGCACGTCCACCAAGAGCTTATATCAACAATATGTCATCACATGCCTTCAACAACATGCAAAGACAAATAACGCTAACAATATGCATGCAACACCTGCATCAAATACACACGGTCAATACCGTCACGCACGGACGACTTCAACGGTGGCGGGATGTGGCAAAGACCACAAGGCCTCCGACCCACAACCTAAGCACAATGATGGGATATGCCAAAGACCACTAGGTCCGTCGCCCGCTTTTGCTTGCAACAGGGTGTTTGGCGTGCCGAATGCTGACCGTTTGAACTCTTCCAGAAAGTTCCTGAGGGCCTCCAGCCAAAACCTGCGGGCCCACCCGAAAACAAATTTCCCGTCGGCATTCCCGCCCAAGATGGCTCCAATATTGTTTCCAAGACGGTCCAACATGGCCTCCAAGACAGCCAAGGCGGCCCCAAAATGGCCCAAGACGAAATATTGCTCCAAGACTGCTCAATATGGCCTCACGGCGGCCCAAAAGGCCACTGAGCCGCCCCCCAAAAGGCCCTCTAGGAGAGCCCGACGAGGCCCAAATCATGTACTTGAATGGTTGGCTTGTCCTCCCTCCCTAGCTCAGCCCCCGTCTGTCCGCCCAGGTCCTCTCCCCAGGGCCCTCAGGGACCTTCCTTTTCGTGGGTGCCTGGCTGGTGCGTCCTCCCTCCCTGCAGGCTCTCTCCCCCGGCGCGCCTCCCCCGGCGGAGGATTTTCCTAGAGGGCCCCTGGGCAGAACATCACCACGCGGCCTCAGGCCGATCCTGCTGCATGAGATGCATCCTCTCTCTGCCGAATCCTCCCCGCCAGGGCCGACATTCCAGGTGTCGAAATCAAGCCCGAGCGAGAGGAGGAGGAGGATGACGGGCCAGGGTCAGCTGCCTTGAGCAGGACATACTTGGCCGAGGCACGACATGTGGTGCCATCACTTGCAGCGACAGTGCCCCGATTCCTGTAATGGGGCGGGAGACCTCGGCGGATGCGTGACAAGGCGCCTCGCCCGCTAGGGCCAGGAGGTCCGCACATCCCGCCGAGGAGATAGCACCGCTTGCTGGTGAAGACACCGCAGCGGAAACAGAACACCGTCGGGGCGCACTCGTCATCCTGCACAAAAGTCGTGCACAGGAGGTGGCCACGCTCGCTCTCGGCGCCATGCAACTTACGTAGCGCCGTGGGAAGACCTCTGCACCCGTCCATGGGTCTGGAATCTCCGATGGACGTCTTGAAACATCCCGAGCACCTGGCGATCGACGGGGTTTCCTCATCCCCAGGGTCCAGAACGATCCAGTCGTGCAACTCGATGGCACGGAGGGTCCGAGCTTTCACCCTAGGGACCGTGGGGTCCCGTTGAAACTGGAGTTTCGGAAAAAGCGGCAAAACTGCACCGAACATGGCCACCAGCTTCCGCAGGAGGGCCACATCCTTGTCTAATTGCTCCAGCTCCTCGCCTGGCAGCGAGGGGTGCAGAGACAAAGCATACTTAGCCAGACGGTCCGCATCCTGATTCCCAAGAACGATTTTGCGTTCCTGGGCGGGAAGCGCGGCTATCACCTCGTCCGACCGATGCGCTGGCGTGTGAGCAAAGGAAACAATGCATCGCTGGCCTGACTCCTGGAGGGCACGCCGCCGAAGTCCAGCGAATACATGGCCTGGGTCCAACTGTACGTACGGGCGCGCATTAGCCAGGTGCACGACTCCCAGACAATCCGAGTGGGCCTCACTGAGGCCTGTAGCCACACAGGCGAGCGTGGCAGCCCCGAGGTGTTCTCCCGACTGGGCCGTCTGGGGAAGGCCAGGCCAAACCGCTCCAAGAAGTCGAACGCGAACCTCATACGGGGTCTCGCTCGACGAGTCGACGAAAACGGCCGCATACGCGGCACGATTCAGGTCGCGAAAAACTAACTGGGTAGCCGAGCCGTCAACAACGATGCGGGTGTTGACAATTCGCTCACAAAACTCTTCGACCGATAGTGGCTCACCTGACGGCCCTTGGAGAAGGGGATCAAGCTCGAGGCAAGGGGGAGGCGCCTCAGGCTGAGCCACCATAAGCCGAGACCAAAACAGCAGTCTTTCAGGCGAGCAGGTGCGTGCCACTAGTATCTCCTCATCTGAGAGATACCCACGACGTGCTGCTTCGACGGTCGGATCCGAGCAAGCAAACTGCCTGTGGACTATGGAATCAGGCTCCCCGCAAAGCGGACACAAACCATCCGAAACGTACCCCGAGGATTTCAGCCGATCCGCAGTCCAACAGGCCCCAGAGAAACACGAAGAAAGCCAATACTTCTGCCGACCATCGAGCTTCTTTGAGCGCAGCATTCGTCTCAAGGGGTCGGGTGAGACGCGGGAATACGTGAACCTCGGAGTTGCCTGGGCCACCCTACGCTCGTGCATCCGCGGAACCCCCTTCTCGAGCAGCTTATTGAAGAGGGCAGGCGAGGTGTGCATCAGGTCAATGACATAACCTCGCTCGTCGTGCCACACTGAGAAACCTACCGCTTTCCAGCCGATCCTGTGCAGACATAAGAGCATCCTATGGATGGAACCATTCGATTTTTTCCATCCCGTGGGTTCCAGATCAAGCTCCTGGCCCTCGACAATATCCCTCCATATCTGTATGTGCTGCCGAGAGGAGAAAGGGGAAGTGGAAGGTGTGGTAATCGATCTCCATAGACTGGTTGCCCACTGGTGGGCTGGTGCCACCGACTGTTTCCACGCAGGGTCGCCGTGCGAAACCAACTTGGCCGTCAAAGAGGCCCCCCGGTGTGCCGGGCTTCTGCCTGCTAACAATACTCGCTGCAACGATTGAAGCTCTGCGTTCGACATGCCTAGCACCACTGCGCCATATCCAGCGGCAGGGCGCACTCCAGCGATATAAATCTTCTGCATTCTCGATTTATCCCGAGGAAGTTTCCGACGATAGTGAGAGATCAGCCTGTCTTTTCCTCATCATCATGAAACGTTCCTTCCTCTTACTCATACCTCCTTTGCAGGCTCTCCGTTGACCTGGGGCCAGGTCCGTGCCCAGCGAGACGGCCGCGCTGGTCGCAGCCGAAGGACAGACAGCACGGAGCCGACGGCACAGACGGTATGCGAGTCGCTGAGACGAGGCGAAAGTGGTGCCCTTGTCCTCAGCCAGGCGGACGTTAAGCCTGTGATCAAAGACACCCTTGAGGCCAATCCCTGCACGTACTAAGTTGGCTACGATCGTATCTTCGTCGCCGTAGGCCGCCACCGTGTCGTCGTCGACGTAAGACCCAAGGGAGACCTCAAGGTGCCTCTGAGACCACATGTCAAACTCAAACATCGCGTAAACCTTGACAAACACGTCATTGAAGATATCCCCAGCTGGAAGCCCAGACTCAGCAAAAAGAGCCAGAGGTGAGTGATTTGCCCCCAGTCTCAGGATCCGTGGAGACCTCCAGAGGTTATAGAGAGTCTTGACGAGCACCATGGGGATCCTCCAGAAGATAGCCCTATCTCGGAGCCATACCATCCCAAATGAAGCCTGCAGTGGCTTTACCGCTCGAAGAAGCAAGCTCCGAGAGGACACTCTGGTTCCAGATGGCCGCCTCCGAGTTTTGCCCCGAACCGAAGGACCAGTAGGGCCGATGGGCCCGCTCCAGGAAATCGTCGCACTGGCGCCGACGAAGGCGTTCCCAGACACGAACGGGGGACCCCAAGAGCAGTGTGGGCCGTAGTCCTCCTTTCGGCTTCTCCAAGAGAGGCATCAGCATCCACAGCAGCTGAGCTGGGAATCAACCTAGGCGTTCGATCGCCTCGTAGAGCATCGCAAGGACCTCCAGCCCAAGGTCACTCAAGCAGGCGAAGTGCTTGGGGTGGTAGCCGTCCAGCGACTGCGAGGTGTGGCGGCTAAAAGAGCGCGATGCCGCTCGTAGCTCCGACGGGCTCGCGCGAGGGAAACAATCTCGATTCGGCATCCAGGCCGAAGGAGGAGAGGTCCTAGCATTCCAGAACTCGCCAAGCTTGGTGGTCCCGGAGGCCAGGAGGCTCTGAGGGTCTGCGGCGAAGATCCCTGGGGAGCGCTCGACAATCGTGGGCTGCCACTTTCTCTGGACCTTCGTGAACCTATGCATGAGCCTCGCGGAACCCGCTAACGACTTAGCTTGCCAAGAGTCCCAAGATTCATGTGAAGCCTTCTCGCCATCGTTGATGGCCTCATCATAGTAGGCCTGGATATCCTCCAAAAACTTGTTGGCTCGATCGCGCCACGACTGCTCAGCAGGACGGTCTGCACTCCAGGCTAGTGCTATCTCGCGCATGGCGCGCAAGGTGGCATCCAACCGCGGGCTCAAACCTTCGCCTGGGCAGGAGTGTTGCAATGCAACCTGCATGTGCTGGCAGGCATGCAGGTCGCAATCCTCGGCGGCGACCGAGTTAAACAGCTCAGTGAAAGTCTGGAAAACCCATTTCCAACTTGCGATGACCTGGAGCGCATCATCCGGGTTCTTCGGGCGATAAAACACAAAAACCCAAGAGGCCTTGATCGTTCTACTCCTCTCTCCAAGCTCCTTCGCCTCCGTGCCTAACACTCGATGCAGCTCCAGTTCGGCGCAGTCAACAAAATGGCCCCAAGCATTCGATAGGACAGCCCAAGCCTCTGTCGCAGCAGCGTGCATACGGGTGGCAATCGCGCGCGCCGCATGCATCAGCGCACCGCTCCACTCCACCGGCGACGGTGACGGTCCAAAAGGCGGATCGAGAGGCAAGCGCTGGTGAGTGCGATAAACAAGTTGCTTCAAAGGTAGCGAATCTCCTCGGAACTCGACTCGAGCAGGGCGATGTGGTTTTATTTCCCAAGACGTGCCCGCCGAGACCCGAGAAACCAGACGAGCGATCCCGGGGCCCATCACGAAATAGGCGATCACGCTGTTCGACGTCGAAGAACGACAAGTAAACGCCGCAGGAGAGAGCATAATCATGCCAAGTTTGCGGGGAAATCCAGAAGCTTCCAGAACCTCTGGACTCAGATTCCAGTCGCCGCCCAAGATCGCATGCGTCGGGTCCGTGATCGACTGACCTATCGACTTCAGCATCCCCAGGTTGGCCTCACTGAGGCCTTCAGCAGATCTCATGTAGACCGAATATAACGACAAAGCTGGCCACCCAGGGAACTCAATCAAAACCTTGACGACGCGGTGGGCACGTATGCACTCATTACCATCAGCAGGCCAACGAAGTCCCACTGCAAGTCGAGCAAAAACTGCCACTCCCGACGAAAGCTTCCCAGACTCAACATTGATACGAGCAGGAAGAATGAGAGCGTGCCAGCCCAACGAACGGGCTGTGGTGGTGGCCTGGCCGACGAACTCCTCACTGATGCCAACCTCTTGGGCGCACAGCACGATGGCGTCTGTCTCGGCCAAACGTCGGCGCAGCGTGCGCCAGCAGGAGCCGTTGAAGGTCTCCAAAAAATACTTGCCATTGTCACGATCTTGCTGAGGCCTAGCTGGCGCCCTCTTCAGAGGGGGAGCTGGAACTCCTGTGGCAGATAGTGGAATCCCCGAGAGCAAAGGTACTGCTAAACCCAGCATAGTGTCACCCACACGTCTGCTTCTTAGCTTTGACCCCCATCTCTCGAAGAAGATTAGTGAACACTTCAGCGTGATCGCCCCCTTCTTTCCGAGCAACCGAAAGAAGGTGTTGTATTTTTCCTCCTCCAAGTCCTCCAAATCCATATCTTCTGGGACTGGTATCTCCTGATGAGGGACCTCCGATCCTGAGGCAGGAGGGGAGGGTGGGGCAGCAGCAGCAGGTGATGCAGCCCCCGTAGCCTCCTGCTGGGCCTTGAACTGGGACCGCAGCAGCTCCTGGAACTGAACGATAATCGGCGAGGCGACCATCTGCTGCACCCATGCTGGGGCCGCAGCGAGGACCTCAGGGGAGAGCTCGAGCGTGGGCGCAATGGGCGGGTCCTGCGACGGCGCCACCTCCTGCACCATGCTGCGCAGCTCCACCTGGTACGCGGCGATCTCAACCTGCACCGCCCTGATCTTCTCACGTTGCTGTTGTAGAAGCTCCTGAGCCTCCTTGACAGGCTTCTCCTGCTCGGCCATCTCATCCTGCATCTTGGCCAACTTCTGCTGTGACCGTGCCAGCTTGTGACCGAGAGTGTTGTGCCTGGTGACAGCCGGCTTGCGCTCCGAGATCGGCTTGCGCAAGGCCTGCAGCTCGGTCTCCATCTGCAGCTGCATCGGGGAGCTGCCGAAGGCCGAGCATTTCTTGAGCACGCCGAGGGCCTCCTCCAGGGCGTCAGCCTTGGAGCGCACGGCTGCGAGCTCGGCGTCACCATCAGCGGCATCATCGCCAGCGCCGTCGGCCGCAGGGGGCTTGCGACTGCCAGGCGCTCCACCTGCTGCGCCACGGGGGCCTCCACCGCCATGAACGGTGAGGGCTGCAACCTGCTTGGTGAGAGCCTCCAGCTGCTTCTCCATCTTCGACTGGGACGGAGGAGGTCCACCAGCCCAAGCACCACGAGGCCGAGCGCCACCATCACGAGGTGCAGGCACGAGCCCCTGCGCCTTGGACTTGGCCGCCGCCTTGGCGCGCTGCACGATCGACTGAGGCGCAGGCCTGCCGCAGACGCAGCGGATGCGAGACGCCCAGTTCTGATTGCGCCCGCAGTCTGGGCATCCCCATGTCGAGAATCGCGGACCAGCGAGCACGTCGTCGACATCACGTCCCATGGGAGGGCGCCCCTCCGAGACGCAAGAGGTGCTCCCACAGGAGCTCACGGAAAGAGTGAGGGTTGAGATCCCTCAAACTGAAAGATAACGAGCCACAGTGACCCGCGAGAGCGACTGCCGCTCTGAAGACTGCTCTCGCAAACCCAGAAAACTCTGGGCCAGAACGGCTCCCCCGGCGGAGGAGGAGGAGGAGGAGGAGGCGGAGTAAGGGGAGGAGGAGGAGGAGGAGGAGGAGGAGGAGGAGGAGGAGGAGGAGGAGGAGGAGGAGGAGGAGGAGGAGGGCCTCCCTCAGGCCCCCCCCTCGTGGTTTGCCCCTGGCCTCCCCCCTCTGGGGCAGCGGCCCCATCGTGAAAGAACCCAAACACGCGTGCCACTCTCTCATGATCATTGTTTCCATGATGCTTGCGTCCTGGATTGTTCTGGCCTCCTGCAGCCGAAGACGGCCCCAGAGGCATTCAAAACAGCTCCAGGACGGCCCAAGAAGCCCCCAGGAGGACTCCAAGAAGGGCCAAGATGATCCCAGGACGGCCCTCGAGGCCCCCAGGACGGCCAGGAAACCTCCAAGGCGACCCTGAAGCGCTCCAACATGACCACGCGAGGTCCCCGAGACGGCCACCGGTGTCAGACGGGCCAAGAGCGCCCTCGGACGGCCTTCAAAAGGCCCCCCAATAGGTCCAAAGAGGCCCCTCAGATACCCCCGAAGAGGCCACCAGGAGGCCTCCAGGAGGCCCCAAGAGAACCCCAGGATGCCCCCCAAGAGGCCTCCTGCTACTCCTCCCTCCCTCCCTCCCCTTCCACTCCCCTTCCACTCCCCTCTATCTCTATCGCTCTTCCTTTGTCTCGGTATATGCTTACGTGTCTCTCTCTCTCTCTCTGTCTCTCTCTCTCTCTCTCTCTCTCTATGTATATATATATATATATTGTTATATATATATATAGATCTCTCTCCCTAGCTCTCTGTCTCTCTATATATCTAGATTATTTTCATGTTCCATCTACGTTTCTCTGTCTCTCTCTCTCTCTCTCTCTCTGTCTTCATACACTGTATCATTGTATATGGTTTCGCTTTCTCTATGTTTGTCTTTGTATCACTCTCTCGCTCTCGCTCTCTCTCTACCTCTACCCCCTCCTTCTCTCACCATGAGTTCTGAATGTATGTAGATATGCATAAATTTATGTGTTTCACGTATGTTTCATGTGTATATCTCTCTCTCTCTCTTTATCTCTTTGTCTCTCTTGTTTCTCTCTCTCTCTCTCTTGTTTTTTCCCCTCTCCCCGAAGCACTCCCTCCGAGGGCTTCCATGGCGGCTGGGGGAACACATAGTCCGCTAGCCTAGCCAAGCGTTGTCCGAACGTTTGGCCACATATGCATTTCGAGAATGACCGAGGCGGCGGTGGTTCGCCGTAGGCGTCTTCGATCCTGGACAACGTGCACACATACACCAACGAATGAAGCAAACCAAAGACCTTTGACCAAATCGTGCATGCCATGGGATTTTTTGACGGTTGCGCCGACATCCACGCCCGCGGGGGTCCTTGCACATTTCTGTGAATTGTATGCCACCGGCATGGCCGCCACCAACAAACTTCATTAGTTTTGCCACAGGGGCCTTCTTCCTTCTTCGATTCAAGCAGAAGCTTTGTAAACCCATGGCGCTCTCCTATGCCGATCCAGAATGCCAGACCAGAACGCGCCTATTGTGAGAACAAAGTTCGAGTCGAACTTGCCGTCGCACAGCCGCACTAGCAGGGACGACTTGCCGACCTCGCAAAATGCCGAGCAACGGTGCATGCGGGCCGCACGGAGTCGACAAGAATCAGCACAAGACGAACGAGAGAAAGTTAAACTCCTCCGCCGCTGGGGTCTTCTGCTTCGAGCAGCCTGAGAACTTCATGACCACTTGGAGCGCAACTGGTCGGACGACTTAGTCAAACTCGGCGGAATGCTCACCTCGCCCATCGTTGCGTGCGCCAATGTTCATACATCTGCCGCCTGCACCGGCGCGCTTCATTAGGTCTTGAGGACCTGCTCAAGTTCTTCCTGATCCCCCTGCTGCCATCTTGTGCCCATAGCGGCGCTGTGTGAGGTAGGAGTGGAATTAGCGACGCTCCGCGTATCCCCACCAGCCCATCCAGAGACTATGCCTGGCAAATTGCCTTGATCGGGAAAGTGTCGCAGCGCGAAGTGTAGCAGAATGCAGCGCAACAAAGATACCCATAAAGAGTCCCAAGGTGGCCCCGAAAGGCTCCAAGAGGGGCCCAACCAACCGGCCCCCAAGAGGCCCGAAACTAGGCCCAAGCTCAGCCACGCGAGGGCATCCACCCCCACGGGGACCTCTTGAAACCCAGAGGCGGCCCCAAGGCCCCCAAAGGAAGAGAGAATCTTTCAAAAGACTTACGCCCCAAAAGCTGGTGGGAATGCAGGGTCATTGCCGGGTTTGGCAGGGTAATTTTCAGGGTCTTAGCAAAAACCAATGAGCCTTTTCGGGAGGTCGTTGCAAGGTCTCTAAGCCAATTCACATCGTGAACTTGTGAGATGTAGATTCTTCTCCCCTTCCTCGTTTTCCCGCCTCTCCTCTCATGCTCATCCTCCTTCACCCCATCCTCCTCATCCTTTTCCCCCTCATCTTTCTCCTCCTCTCCCTCCTCCTCCCTCCTCGTACTCCTCCTTCTCCTCTTCCTACTCCAGTCCGTCATCCGCCAGCCGTCTCCTCAGAGGGATCGGAGGGGTCGAGGGCCGCGGGCCTGTGCCCAAGAGACGCGCCCACGCAACTGCGAGGCCAACTGCTTTTGCCGGTTGGGTGCCTACGGGTTTGTTTGGTGCATTTCGCGCATTTCAATGTCACCATCGTTCGTCGCAGGGTAGTGCGACTGTCTTGCAGGAGCAAAGCGACCCGATATGCCAGGATGACGATGCTGTGCAGCGTCTGCTGCGCGCCTGCCACACGCACTGACCTGCTTGCCTCAACATGAACGCTTCGCTACCAAGCCCTTTGCACAAACTCGAAATGGAGGTGGAGGATGGTACCTTCGGGAGGACGCGGCCCCAACCACCTCAACGTCCACCTCCGCTTCGGCTGGCCGGAAGTCCTCGTCGTCGTCGTCGTCCTCCTCTTCCTCCTCCTCCTCGTCCTCCTCCTCCTCCTCCTCATCCCATTCTAGGAGTTATCGCGTCATGAAGCCTGTAGCTCATTTAGCTGCCCGCCGCTCATGGCGCGCACGTCGATGTTGATTAACAATATCGAACTGTCCCAAAGTGCGTTCGTGGGAAACTGTTAGAACCACCAAGCATCGCCACGCTGCCGTGCACTGCCACGCGTAGCGGGAGGCGGTGAACGCGAGGTCAATCCTCATATGCACCATGCGCTATCGTGAAACGTGCCCTGTTCATACCTGGACAAACATAGAACGATCAATCTCTGTATTCGGTCGTTTTTGCAGCGGGCCATCAGGTGCGCGTACGTGTCTGCGTGCATGCGTGTGCGTGCACGTCATGGGCGGCCGCGTGCGTTCGTGCGTGGAACGTGAGAGCCGTCAGGGCAGAAAGTTGGGGGGGGGCACAAGAAAGTGATCGAACGAGTCAATGGGCCCCGTCCTGCCCCGTCACCCCTCGTGTAGCTTCAAGACAACCGACGGATCGCGTCCAGAATCGTCGAATCGGCCCGCTCCGCTCCGAAGACTCTGGATCTAGTACGTCCGAGAGCACACCATGCCGCCTCCTGGGGCCCCCAAGAACCATATATGGAAATCCACACCGTGGGTCGCCAAGTCGCATCTGCAACACAACAACGGATTTTGATATACTCAACCGATCCGATTGGTCCGAACACATTTGCCGAACCGCTTGGCTTCGGAGCCATATGCGCGCAGTCAGGGTGAGCCACCCTTTGCAGTTGAGCAACACTTGCTCGGAACAGATAGGGAACACACAGTGTAATGTTATGACTTAGCCCTCTTGTAGGTCTTGGTATGCGATGATGGCTGCCAATACGCTGCTGCCTAGCTGCGCATGATATGTATGTATATGTGTATATATACCTGTACGACCACCCTTCGGGTGATAAGAAGGTTGTGGGGGGGGGAGAGGGGGGGAACCAACATCTGACTCAATCGATCTCACTATCGATCTCACTCAACGGGACACCACAAGACACCACGGGACACTTGTCGATCTCACTATCGATCTCACCCAACGGGACACCACGGGCCACCACGGGCCACCACGGGCCACCACGGGACACCGCGGGACACCTCTCGATCTCACTATCGGTCTCACTATCGATCTCACTATCGATCTCACTCAGCGGGACACCATAGGACACCACAGGACACCTCGGGACACCACATCGATCTCACTATCGATCTCACGATCGATCTCACTAGCGAGCTTACTCAACGGGACACCACGGGACACCTTGGGACACCTGTGAATCTCACTACCGATCTCACTATCGATCTCACTGAGCGGGACACCTCGGGGCACCACATCGATCTCAGTATCGATCTCACTATCGATCTCACTCAACGGGACACCACGGGACACCTGTCGATCTCACTATCGATCTCACTCAACGGGACACCACGGGACACCTCGGGGCACCACATCGATCTCAATATCGATTTCACGATCGATCTCACTCAACGAGACACCACGGGACACCACGGGACACTGGCGGGACACCGCGGGCTTCCGGCCGCCTGAGGAGTTACATTTGGTCCAGCCGCGGCCCAGCCACAGGAAGATTTCGGGACACCGGCGGGGCTCCGGCAGGACACCGCGGAGCACTGGCCGCCGGAGTTACATTTGGTCCGGCCGCGGCCCAGCCACAGGAGGATTTCCTCTCGCCCGCCCACGCAGCTTCGCCTCGCCCGCACGCACGCACAGCACGCACGACACGAACCCGAAACCGAAATCGACTTCCCGGTAGAGGGGGTCTCCGTTTCACGTCGGACTCACCCCCCAACCTCCGATATGTATATATATATATATATATATATATAGATTGCATGCCACTGGTATGCGGACTCGTCTACCTTACGAACGAGCCTGAGGACAAACCGAAACATACTGGACAACATGACGGTCGGCATTGTCTGTACACTAATTCAAGTGATATGGTTATTTAGCCCCTCCCCAAGGTATGCCATGCGGGCTCTCATGCCGGGTATGGGGCAGGCTTGCCTGGCTGAGGAACACAACTGCCGCTTACGTCTGGGATTGTGCTCCCTGCATGGTGGTAGGTCTGCTAATGGCGAGAATGATGCATTCGTGGGGTCAGGCCAGTACGTGCGTTTGGAAACCAGTCGCGTACAAAAGGGACAGGACAAGGTCTGGCGGAGTGCCCCGGATGCATGTCAGGGGTTAAAACTTAACCGTTCACAAAACCATAGCGCCCCACCCCCCAGCACACGCCGCTTTGCCGCATCTGGGCTCTCCAGCGAGCAAGCGTGTTGAGAATACCAGTTCGGGCACCACCAATGCAAACTGCGGCGATGGTGGCTGCATGAACTGCATGGCCTGCAGCGGCTGGGGATTCGCCGGGTGGCTGGGCTCGCCACATCGCATTGCGCAGTGTCCGGCTTTCATGCAGGGGACGCGCTACAGTAAGCTTGGGTTCACCTTTCTGGCAATCTCGTGTCGTATCCCGAATTTTCCCGATGCGCTTCGCCCCAACCCCCGAACACGCAGCTTGTCTGCAAGAGACGGAGTGCCAGCCGATGTACACCGGAATACGCATTCCACGCATACATCAATCAATTCCCCGCGATGCTTCGCTGATTCCTGCGCGCAGCCTCAAAGCTCCCCTTATGGGAGGGCGGCCCATATGTTACACGCTGGTCGGAAGAAGTAGGTAGAAACATGAAGCAGTACGGCGGATGAAGTAGATTGGGTTCGGGCCAGCCCAGATTATCACAAAACACAACCGAAACACATCTGGGAATCCAGAAGTGCCCACCTTCAACGACTGGCGTGCAGGGAGAGAGAAACTTCTGCAAAGGGTCGACGGGAAGAACGGGGGAGGACGGACACGGGATAGGAGGTTCACGGCAGGAGGAGGAGGAAGAAAAAGAAGAAGAATAATAATAATACTAATGATAAAAAGAAGAAGACGAATACGAATAAACATAATAAGAATCCTACTACTCTTAATAAGAAGACGAACAATAATAATAATAAGAATAATAATACTTAGAATAATAATAATGATAAAAATAAGCAGAACAATAATACGAAGAAGAAGGATGGGGGATGAGGAGGAAGAATGATGGATGATGATGATGATGATGATGATGAGGAGGAGGAGGATGGAGGAGGAGGAGGATGGGAGGAGGAGAGAGAGGAGGAGGGGATGAGGAGGAGGAGGAGGGGGAGGAGGAGGAGGAGGAGGAGGACGGGGAGGAGGAGGGTCGACGGGAAGAGCGGGGGAGGGCAGAGACGGGATAGGGGTCCACGGCAGGAGCCTCAGGTTCAGAGGCCTGAGATTTTTGCGACAGCTCCACGAGCGAAGCCCCAAGGCACCCTGCGCCTGCGGCAGGCTCGCGTCGTGTCGACTCGCCCCGACCCCGCCGCGGGCGTTTAAGGTTGAACGCCGCCAGTGGCCCAGAAGCGGCCAATATGGAACGATCTGGCGGTCGACAAGCCGCCGATCGTTCCAGCGCGGTGTCAGGAACCAACGCCGGGGTCGACACGGCGGGAACCTGCTGCAAGCGAGAGAGCGAGTCCTCTTAGTAGGTTGCCCAGAAGCCTCAGGAGAGATCACGATTCTGGATGGGCGAACGCGTGATTTATGGGTAGGCTGTTAGGTAGCCTAAGGCGACAGGGCTGCTCCCGAGACAACGGAGGAGATCCCGAGCGACAGCGCGACTCCTGGGAGAGCGTGAGGACATCTAAAGCGTGGGCCGTTGTTGTAGTCTGGAAGCCAACGGCCGAGTTTGAATATTCATGCCATTCTCATCACAAGCAGGGTGCCAGCGTCAAGGTGGATGGCGAAAACACAGATGAATGGGAACCCATGGGGGAGATGAACCATGATGCTTTGCGATTGAATGAAACAAGGGCAACGATAAGAAACATAACATTACGAAAAACAGCGATGCCGGAACACATTGGGCTGACTCCGGGATCTTCCTGTCATAGGGAAGACAAGGCCGGCAGACCGCGGAATCTCCCAGAAGCAGCAACTTCACGAGGTGCTCCTTCGCTGCCAGGCCAACCGTCGCCCCGGCGATGGGCGAATGAAACGCGCGCGCGCGCCCCAATCCTGGCGACACTGTAGAAACATGTATTTTCGTTGCCCTGCCTCGGGAACGGCAGACACGCACAGCATCGGGTAGAGCTTGACGAGACCTGAACAACGGCGCACGAATGCTCCAAATGGTTTCCTGTGCATGAAGTTTGAACCAATGACAAACAGAGGCGATGCCAAAACATAAAAGCACGGATCCGCCACCGTGCCGTACTGGATGGACTGTCATCAGGTCCCTTCGACCCCTGTGAAGTGAACGTTGCCCGTGCTCTTCAAGGGGCCCCATACAAGCGCTCCCGAGTGCCCCCAAGCGCTTTCGCGCGCCCCTAGTTAATCGTTGCCCCTTGTTTTCACGGCATCGGTTCTTTGGCGGCCGCTCGGGATGATCCGCCCCCCCCGCTCCCCCGGAAAGCACTGTTACGCGTTCGATCGTGGACCCTTTGGAATCCCGAAACAATGCGGTGACAGACCGTGCGGTGACCTCGGAACCCAAAGAGACCTCACCGCACGGTCCGTCACCGCACGGTCTTGGGACCCTGGAAGCCACTGTCGCCCGAGACGTCCTCGGAGAACGACCCCGAATCCCCACCGACTCACCGCACGGTGTGGTCACCGCGCCTTTTGGGGGGCCCAGAGACCCTTCGCCACGCGTCTTGGCTTCTGAAAGCCGCCGGAAGACCGCCGAAGACCGCCAGCGAGCGCGCGCCCCGCCGCGGACGCTGGGGCACGACGCGGTCTTCGGCGGTTTTCCGCGGTCATGCGGCGGCCTTTCGGCGGTTTACGGCGGTCGTCGGCGGTTTGCGGCAGTCTTTCGGCGGTCTTCGGCGGTGGTCTTTCGGTGGCCTTCGGCGGCCTTTGGCGGTCATTCGGCGGTCTTCGGCGGTGTGGACGGCGGCCCGACACGGTTTTCAGCGGTCATCGGCGTGAAAGCCGGATGCGTCGCGTTAACAAGGGGTCCACAACCGAACGCGTAAGCTCTGGGTGAGGCGCAACTGCGGAGACGCACCTGGGAGCCGGACAGCCGTCCAGAACCAGCGAAAACGCCCGAAAACCTCGAACCTTGAACCTGCCGTCACGCTGTGCTTGGTCGCCCCAACGGACCGCCCTGCGGCCATCTCGGCGGCCTGTAGTCGGCGGCGTGCCCAAAAGAGAAAAACGCAAGGAGGCTGGCCATCCCAAAAAGGCTTAGAGGGCCTTTGTGGATTCGGAAGAGGCTGAACAAAAACACCGCCGCCTTCCAAAAAGGCCTGTCAGTTTGAACGGCGGCTGCCGTCGCATTGTAAGGGTTAAAAAGTAGAAGGAGTTACGATGGCGTGGTGGCGGTCGAACAAGGAAGATGCCTCTTTCCTGCCCACCGCCGCAAACAATGCGTCGCGCAGGCGACGCAAGCTGATAGGGATGCGCCGCCTTGAGCCAAGGCCTCAGGGGGTAAACAAAGCGATGTGATCGCTCCCCCTCGGACGGCCCCTTAGAACTCGAAGGGGGGATGGGGGGGCCACGCTTGCCCGCTACCGCCTTGGCGCAAAACTCGAAGGGCGCTGCGCCATACAAATGGACCAGTCGCCAGCAGATCCAACCACTGAAACAATGCATCAAACATAAGATCGGCCGCTGAATATTTCAACTACCGACGCAATGCGCAGAAAACGGGGGTGCCTGGAACTGGAGCCACGTTTCCGAGACTCCACCATGTCGGCGCCAAGCTGTCTCGGGCAGAGGCACGCCGGATGGTGCAGCTTGAGCAGGACGGGCCAAAGGCGGTCCTGAAAACCCACATTCTGACCAATGGCGGCTGGTCCTGAACCCGCGCTGGTCGGACTTAACGCGGCAGCGATTCCGCGACAGCGGGGCGCGAAGATCGGCGCGGAAACGCGCCGCCAGCGAGCAGCCGCGGCCCCGTGCGAGCTCGGCGTGTGGCCAGCAAAAGGCCACCCCCCTCAGCGCGCGCAGCGCGGCTGCAAACTCGCAGGCCCGACGGGGCCAGGGCGTGCTGAGATCTCCGGTAACTGGTTAATTTCTAGCTCGCGCGCGCGGGGCCGCACCTGGGGGTCCCGGGACGAAAAGCGCCCCCGCAAGTCCCGGCGAAGTCCTGGCAAGGTCCTGGGCAGGTCCGGGGCGAGCCCCGGCCAGGTCGCGGCGGGCCCCCAAAAGCGCTCCAGGAGCGCTTCAAGTAGCCTCCAAGAAAAATCAGCATGGTCCGAGACGGTCCAAGAGCGATCCAGGATGCCAGATCTTGCCTCCAGACAGCCCGAAGCGCCAGATGCTCCTAGTGGCCTCCAAGAGACCTCTCAAGAGGGCCCACAGAGGCAGACATCAGTGATCTTCCTTGAGTTTCTGATTGTTTTTGGTGTCCTCGCCCTTCGGCTTACTGGGGCTCCAACGCGGCCCGGGTGGCTTTCAAGGCCGCCCCCGGGCGGCGCGCGCGGCCTCCAAGAGGGCCCCGAGACGGCCCAATATGGCCCCAAGACAATCCCAGAAGCCCCCCAGACGGCCCAGGATAACCCCGCAATGGCCCAAAGACGGGCCCAAGAAGGTGATCAGGGACCTGTCCAGCCCTCAGTCCCAAGAGGTCCCCAGGAGGCCCCAATAACCCCTTGAGACGCCCTGGGGCCCCCCAAGAGGCGCCCCCCCGAGCAGCCCCGCGAAGCCCCCAAGAGCCCCCAAGAGGCCCCCACACTGCCCCGAAGCTTCAAAATGCCCCCCCCCCCCCCCCCCCCCCCCCCCCCCGCAGGCCCCTGAGAGGCCAGCCACGAGGCCCCAGCCAACATCCGCGAGGCCTCTGGCCCGCCGCCCGCCGCCGCCGAAAAATGGCAGCCGCCTGGCCGCGCCGCGTTGACAGCGACCCCCCGACGCATGACAGCGGCGAGGCAGTGTGGGCCAGCGGAATGAGCGAAGCGATTAAATAAATGGCCCTCCAAACTTCCCGGGCCAACTGATGCGCGCGAGCAGCCGTGGCGGCCATGTGGAGGCGATGGGGGTTCGCTGCCTCGGCGCGGAACGCGGGCCTCGACCTCGCGCTCGTTGCCCCAATGGCTGGCCATAACTCGCAGAAGTAGGTCGCGGTCGACGTCGCCCTTGACGCGGCCATCAGCGTCTCGTCTTGGGCGCCGCCTCGCTGAACGTCATTCGAGATGCCCGCGGTCGAGAAATTCTCCCATGCCACTGATCCGCCGCAACGGCGCCGTCTCAGCGGGCGCCTCGAAACCCTTGCTGGAAAAGAATTCGCGCGCCGACTCAGCATCAATCGTCGGGGGCGCTCGGGTGCAAGGGCCGCCGCGTTCACGGAGGCGCGTTGCTTCAGACGGGGTCAACAGCCCCTTGATGAGCTTATTCCGCGTTGCCGGTGCGGGGTGACATTCAGCTGGGCCGCGAGCGGCGGCGAGCGTTTCGGCGGCGCGCCTGGGCGTGATTTTTGAGCGATAAAATCTTATGCAGCTGGCGATGCGATATGCGACTCCCCCCATGTGGCGCGCGCGGCGAGCTGCAACCTCGAGAGCCGCAACCCTTGGTCTCGTCGCGCTTCTCGCCAGTGAACTTTCCGCGCCGGGGGTCGCCGCGCTGGTCAACGACGCCATCGGGGGTCGCGGCTTGCAGGTGACCTTCTCCGGTGCTTCCAGCAGCTCGCGAGCGAGGGCGGTCAGACGCCCGTTGCGGCGAAGAAGAGCGTGCGAGAGCTCCCCGACGGCTGACAAACGTGTCGACGACAAGCTTGAGCGCCTTCGCACCTGGGGGGACTTCGACGAGATCGGGGCGAGCAATGGGGCGCCGATGCTCGATGCCTCGCCCTGCGGCCGACGTCGAGAGCCAACTGCCGCAGGGTCCCATTGTCTGGCTTCGACATCTTCGCCATCTCCATCACTGTAACCATTCGGCGGATTCGGGCCGCGCGCGTTGGCACGTAGGAGCGAGATTCGCCATGGGAGCCGTTCCTGTCTAGGTGCTCGACACCTCCTCTTTGCCCCGCACGCGTGCGCATGGCATGCGTTGAAATCTTGTTCCGGCATAGGTAGGCGTTATACGCTGGGTATTCTGCTGCCACAACGCCGAGACCCATCGGGTCGCTGTTCGTCACGCAGGGTCGGCGTCTGCCAGCCTGGAAAATGTTCCGCGGATGTTGAGGAGGGTAGCCAGATGTCAGGACCGTGGGCATGTATCACTTCGGCCCCATCTGCAAGTGGTGGTAGGAGTGGATCAATCAGTTGCGCGGGCGCAAATGCTGGTTTAGATGGTGGCTCTGCGTTCGGATCTGGCATGTCAGCGCGGTCGCATGTGATCTCGCACTCCATGCCGTGCGCGTGCTCGGTGCCGAAGTGTCAGGCACGGTGGGGGTAGCCTCGGCGTCGCCTGGTTTCCGAGTTTGGGGTCGTTTTCCCGCGGGTCAATGGTCTATGGGGCGCTGCTAATCAGAATTATATAGTTTCATCGCATTCCCGAAGGACAGGTAGAGGTGCGGCGAGAAGAGGCCCCTGGCCCAGCGACGCGGGCAGTCTCGAACCAGATGATGAGTGGGATCGCAAATGTGACGCGTCATGAGGTGGCCAACTTTGCCGGTGGGATTCTGACGTCGACCTCTGCGTCTCCCTGGCAATTGTCGCCCATCGCGCCTGGCGGCGGCCTTGGCCGCGGCCTCTCAAGAATTGCGCCTCGTGGGCAGTGTTGTCGAGGACTGTGGCGCGCGGGGGTCTGGTTGCCTTTGCCCGTGGGTCGTCGGCGGCCCCGCCGTCGCCCGTGCTGGCGTTTTTGCAGCTCTGGGCCCCGACGCGCGGAGGGCGGGGGGGGGGTGTCCGGGCCTGAGCCGGCGCCTAATCGATCTGCTTTTGCCAGACGCGCGAGCAGACTTGGCAGGGGGGGGCGGGGGGGCGCGCCCCGGCCAGGGGCCGGAAAATGGCCGCCAAGAGCAGCCGGGATCTGGTCCGCGGGGGGGCAGGGGCTTGCGCCGATCGGCGAAGCGACGTGAAGAAGCACTGCCGCCTTGAACTTCTCGATGGAGGGCCCGCTAAATGTGGCTGCGAGCGCGTCGCGCAGCTCTGTGCGCGCGGCGCCTCTAGCGGCCGTTGTGGCGCTGAAAAAAGAAAACCCCCGTGCGCATTCGGCTTCGAATCCGCCGGGTCGCCCCAAGTGGACTGCGTCTCGCGAGCGGAGGAGATTGCGCCGGAATCGGCACCGCTATCGTTCACCTCCACTTCCCCAATGAGTGGCAGCTGAAGCCCCCGGCAGTGCCGCTGCGCCTCGACATCGGCGATGTGGATGTCGGTCGCGTCCCCGCGCCCGTGGGTTGTGAATAGTGGGGCCGATGTTGTAGTTCGAGAAGTTATGGTGGATGTCGTGATCGTTGGAGTAGCGGTTGAAGTTATCCGAACGCCCGTGCAACTTGATGGCGTTGGGGTAGAGCTTGTCTACATAGATGTCGGAGGAGGGAAGGCCTTTGTTGACGTGGTCGCGTCTCTTCGCGCGCGCGTGGCCGAGATGGTGTCAGGCTGGATTTCGATGGTAGCGTTGCACTTGGCGGCGCTCCGGTCGACGCCCAGGAAGGCATCTATAATGCTATTGTCCTCGAGGTCGCCGCCGCTTCCACCTGGATGCTGGTACGTATGTGTAGCAGGCGTCGACCATAGTGGCCGCCAGCACGCCGATGACGAAGGCGAGCAGAGTTGCCGCAGGTGCGACAGCTCCGCCATTAAATCCGAGCGGAGGTTGCCATCGAATTTTCAGGATGTAAGGTGTTGAAAGAATTGCGATGGCGTGGTGGCGGTGGGACAAAGGATCCGCCTTTTTCCCGCCCACCTCCGCGGATAGTGCGTCGCGCAGACGACGCAGGCAGATTGGGCAGGCGACGCACGCAGATAAGGCTGCGCCGCCTTGAAACAAGGTGGCACTGGATACGGCAACCAACCTATTTGTTCCCGCTCGGAGCGTTACTTCGGACTCTGTTCATTCTCGGTTCCTGTTCGGCGCGCCGCCGATTTCGGGGCATGTTGGAGACCCTGTTGGCTGGCCCAAGAGCCACCATACATTGAACCTCATTGTTTTTCAGTATGGGATTGGCATTCTCATCCTTCTGGCCAGGAAGAGCGTCGGAGACTGCCACATCGCCTGCCGAGATCAGCTCAATAAAACCCCCAAACGGCCCAAAAGGTCCCCACGACGGCCCACAGAGGGGCCCCAACGGGGCCCCCCCCAGGCCTCCTAGAGGCCCCCTGTCTCAGGACACTCAACAACTAGGTCATCTCGAGAGCCGCAATTACAATCTGTTCGGAGAAAGTGGGAAGGCGTTGGCCTGAATCGGGAAACAAGACAGCAACTCGGTAATGACGTCGAAAGGCTCCTAAACAATAGTGGAGACTGGGAAATCACAAATACTTACCATCAACTCCCGATGGGTAAAGCATCATGATACCCCCTCCTCCAAGTCTGGAGACATCAAAACAGCAACTACATATCCTCAACGATGGCGTGCGTCCCGGCTCGCGTTTGGGGTCCCCAAACCGTGTGGTGACAGGCCGTGCGGTGACCTCTAAATCCCGAGGGACCTCACAACACGGTCCGTCACCGCACGATTTGGAGACCTTGGAGACCCCAATCATCTAGCATGTTTTGTCGCAGAACGAACCCATTCCCAAAACCGTGCGGTCATCCCACGTCTCCACTGACTCGGGCCGGGCGAAAGGGGGGGATAGCAAAGGGGGGGGTTGAGAATCAGCTCGCGTAGCGCTCATGTATCGAGGAATGGGCCCGGCGGCGGGGCCGAAACCAGCTGCATGCAGCAAATCTCGTAACCCACCCTTTCCCAATCCCCCCCTTTCGTGCGGCCCGACACTGACTCGCCGCACGGTGCGGCCACCGCACACTTCGGGAGACCTGGCCCTGGCCGATCTGCACGAGACGCAGCGCCAGCGGCCCCACTGCTGGCCCCAGGAGTATATGCACCACCACCACGTCGACTCCTCCTGCCTCCTCCACCCTCAAGCTCCTCTCCCCTTTCCTGGGAGAGGGATGGTCCTCTCCCCTTTCCTGGGAGAGGGATGGGATGAGGGAGGTGGTGGTGCTGTATAACTTTGGGCCCCGCACCCCTCCCCCCACCCCACATCGCACGATGTGCGATGTGGGGCCCTCCGGGGGGACGCGAGAGGCCCACCTAACTCCTCCCCCCCCGAGACGGATGCGCATCGGGAGTGCGCGAGAGCCGGCGGGACAGGAGGATGCAGCGGGCGCCGCGTCCGTCCCACAGCGCCCCAGGACAGCGCCGAGAGCGCCCAGGAACGCTCCAGCATGCTCCGGCGCGATCGGGCCCCTGCTCTCCCTCCTCCTCCTCCTCCTCCTCCTACTCCTCCTCCTCCTCCTCCTCCTCCTCCTCCTCTACTCCTACTCCTACTCCTCCTCCTCCTCCTCCTCCCTCCTCCTCCTCCTCCTCCTCCTCCTCCTCCTCCTCCTCTCCCCTCTTCTCCTCTCCTCCTCCTCCTCCCTTCTTTACTCCTCCTCCTCCCCCTCCCTAGGGACATCTTTACATCCTGGGGTTCGCTTCTAGGTTCGGGGTGCTGGAAGGGTGGTCCGTGGAGGCCACTATGTGGGAAACGCGCCTTGGCTGAGGCACGCAGTCCGCCAGTATCTGGGTGTCCGCGCGCGACACGTTCGGGGCGGACGGAGGCGGGGATAGCGACGGGGTAGGTGGCCAATTTTTCCGACGGGAGAAGGCGGCAGAGGGGACCGACCAAAAAGGACAGCGCCCAGCGGCGGGGCCGAAACTTGCTGCACGCCGCAATCTTCGTAAGGCAGGTCCGTGTCGTTCCGACCTCAGCGTTGGCTCCTGGCACCGGCGGGATCGTTACCAGCCTCGAACTTATCCCTATCCCTAAGGCTGACACGCCAAAAGACGATGACAATCTTAGGGATTCGCCCTTACCAAAATAAGGGAATCCCTAAGATTGGCATCGTGATGAGGAGGTGCCCAGCATAGGGATGGGGATATGTTCCAGGCTGGTAAGATCGTTCAGCCTTTTGAACGAGCGGCCGCTTCCGAAACGTGCGATCGTGCAGCATCGGCCGATTCCGGGCCACTGGCGGCGCTCCACGCTGGACTTCCAGCGGCGGGGGTCGCCGCGGGTCGCCGCCAGTGGACACGACGGGAGACCTGCCCTCGTCGTCCGCCTTTCGGGTCAGCACTCAGGTCTCTGGCGGCCCCTCGGGCCGATCCGGGCACCCTCTCGGTGAGGGCGCAGCTGCCGGAGAGCATCCCGAGGCTGTAAAACCGCCGGGGACAAGCGAACCATACCCGAACGCCTCGAAGTGACGGGCAACGTTCGGGGGGACCAGCTCAGAAGGGGGAAACATCAAGCTTGGATCGGCGATACATCGCCGATAGATCGGCTATGACTGGGCGATTCGGGGTTGATGGGTCCCCCCTGTGAGCCTGTTCCCCCCAAACGCTGCCCCTGACGGTGGTCGGCTGTTGCATTGCGAAGCCCCCTTCTCGCCTGTTGGGAAGCCAGCAATTTGCAAGGGACTGTCCCCGTGGGAGGATGGTGCAGTTGCTCCAGCATCTTGCGACCGAGCACGCTACACGCTGAGTTTGCGCGACAACAAAGGGGGACTCAGGGCAACCCAAATGTGTCGGAGGATCGCACCGAGTCGCCGATGCGCCGGCGACGTCGGGATGTAGAGAAGCTGGCTCTGAGTTCCGCAGCCTCGTCAATGCACAGGGCCCCATCTGTCGGCACTTGCAAGAGGTGTCCCCAGCCTGTCCAAGGATAGGTGGCGCCATCTGAACCCCACCCCCATCAACCATCGATTCTGCCGAATCGCTGGGAGCCAGGGGTATGGTTCGGATTTCGCCACTTGTTGAACGAATTCCGAACCTTCTTCCCCCGCTGCCTATCGAGTTGCCTGAATCGTTGATCGGCGAGGGTAGGGTTCGGATCTCGCTTCTCGACAGGAGGCCCCCCCGGGCCTCCTGAGTATATCGCGAGGTCCAGAGTGCCCTCTTGCCTCCAGGGTGGAGGGCATGCCGTGGACGGCTTGGGCCATGGACACCTCCAAAACCCCCGAGTCTCGGCGGCCTGAAGGGAGTTTCAATGTTTCCAACAGGGCCCCGAGGTGACGCCCTCAGCCAGGGGCGGCAGCCAGCACGAACTCTCGTGGACTGACGCTCCTGAAAGCTGTGGGGGAACACTGAGCTCCCCACAGACGGGTCCTGACGGTGACTTACTGAGATGTCCACAACTAACTTCTGATAGTTATGGTGAAGTTGTGGAAGTTATGTTGAAATTGTGGAAGATAGCTTTTCATCTTTTTGATTGTTTTTTCGAGGAGTAACTTCCCCCTATCTTGAACCACTCTATCCCCTAACTTCCCTCTATCTTCAACCACTATAACTCCTGAAATGTTACACTTTACAAAACATGTTCTTGGTCAGCCACCTTTGTCCATGTTGTTGCGTCATGCCTGCCACCATAACGTTTTATGCTGTTTTTGTTTGCCCAGCGCTTAGGTCATTGCGCTCCAGTTTGAATTCAAACATGCGTTTCGCGCCCCCTTCGTCTCCTCCTCCTTCTCCTCCTTCTCCTCGTTCGCCTTCTCCTCCTTCCAACGTGCCAAGCTCCTCCTCCTCCTCCGTCTCCTCCTTCTCCTCCTCCTGGAGTCTGGAGCGTGAAGGTCTGTATCTCCTCCAGGATGACGAGGAGGAGGAGAAGGAGGAGGAGCTCCCCCTCCCCCTCCCCCTCCTCCTCCTCCTCCCTCCCTCCTCTCCTCCTCCTCCTCCCGCATCCCCCTCCTCCTCCTCCTCCTCCTCTTCTCCTCCTCCTCTTCTCCTCCTCCTTCTCCTCCTCCTCCTCCTACGCCCCCCCCTCATTCCCCAATGCGCCCTTAACGCCCCCCATTATCTTGCCAGTCTTCCTCCTCCTGCTCCCTCCTCCCACCTTCTCCCCCTCCCTTCTCCTACTCCTCCTCCTCCTCCTCCTCCTCCTCCTCCTCCTCCTCCTCCTCCCTCGTCTGTCTGTCTGCTTGTTCTATCGACGACGACGTCGGCCTCATCTCCTCCGGAGGAGGACGAGGCAACGATGAGCGCCGAGGAGAAAGGGATGTGGAGGGAGGAGGAGGGAGAGGGGAGGAGGGAGAAGGGAGGAGGGAGAAGGGGGGGAGCCAGGATGATGAGGACGACGAAGGGCAAGAGGAGGAGGAGCAGGAGCAGGAGCAGGAGGAGGAGGAGGGAGGAGGAGGAGGAGGAGCGGGGGAAGGAGGAGGAGGAGAGGAGAGGAGGAGGAGGAGGAGGAGGAGGAGGAGGAGGAGAGGAGAAGAAGACTAGTGGGAGGAGGCGGAGGAGGGATGAACTGGAAGAGGAGGAGGAGGGAGGATGAGGACGATGAGGAGGGAGGAGGGAGGGAGGATGAGGAGGAGGAGGAAGAGCAGCAGCAGGAGGAGGAGGAGGAGCAGGAGGAGGGGGGAGGAGGAGGGGGGGAGAGGGGAGGAGGAGGAGGAGGGAGGAGGGAGGAGGAAGGAGGGGAGAGTTGGAGGAGGAGGAGGGCATGAGCAGGAGGAAGAGGGAGCATGAGGGGGGAAGATGAAGAGGCGGCGGCGGCGCCAGCAGCGGCAGGAGGAGGAGGGGGGGAGGAGGGGGAGCAGGAGCAGGAGCAGGAGGGAGCAGGAGCAGGAGGGGGACCCTGGAGGCAAGCAGGGTGCTTCTTGGCATGGTGTCTCGAAATCGGTGCTGCTCGCAGGAGGCGAGCCACGAGGGTCGAAGGGCCACGAGGGTCGAAGGGCCACGAGGGTCGAAGGGCCCAAGCCAAGCCCGTGGCCTGGGCGGGATGCCGGATGCCGAGTCCCGATCTCGGAACGTGCTCTGGTGGCCCACCCTGCCCGGCAGTGGTGGGTCTCGCCCTCGGGAGCCTGTCGCCGACACCTCGGCGAGGCATCGTCGCTCCCAGGCCGAAGCTCTCCTGGGCCCGTCCCTCCATTTCAGCGTTCCTCCTTGCGTTCCTCGCCTGGTCCTTCTCCACTTCAGCTTTCCTCCAGGAGCCCACAAGTGGCGACGGTTTCAGGTTCTCAGAAGACCCGCCCGATAACACCCCGATAACATCTCGATAACACTCGGTAGCAATGCTATCGAAGCAGTATCGAGGTTTCATCGAGTATTATCGAATGTTATCCAACTCGATAGCACTCGACAACTCTCGATAACACCTCGATCGCACTCGATCACGTGTTGATAACATTGTTATCGAGATGCTATCGAGTGTTACCGAGCTCGATTACACTCGATATCACTCGATAACACCTCGGTAATACCCCGATAACATTTCGATAACATTGTTATCGAGATGGTATCGAGATGTTATCGAGGTGTTATCGGGCGGCCGCATCTTCGCTCGGCTAGCGGCCGCGGACGCGCGTTGGCAGCCTGCGACGACCCCTCATCCTCCACCTCCTCCCCCCCGCCCTCCTCCCTCCTCCCCCCCTCCTCCTCCTCCTCCTCCTCCACCTCCTCCTCCTCCTCCTCCTCCTCTTCCTCCTCCCTCCTCCCCCATCCTTCCCCATCCTCCCCCTCCTCCCTCCCTTCCTCCCTACCTCCCTCCCTTCCTCCTCCCAACTCCTCCTCCCCCCGCTCCCCTTGCTCCCCACCGCCTCTCCGGTCTTCCGAACATTCTCGTCCACCTCATCCTCCCTCCCCCACCTCCATCCCTCCTCCCTCCTCCCTCCCTCCTCCCTCCTGATCCCTTCTCCTCCCTCCCTTCCTCCCTTCCTCCTCCTCTCACTTCTCCTGCTCCTGCCCCCACTCTTGCTGCTGCTCCCCTTCCCCCCCTCCTCCTCCTGCCGCTGCTGGCGCGCCGCCGCCTCTTCCTCTTCCCCCCTCCTGCTCCCTCCTCCTCCTGCCCATGCCCCTCCTCCTCCAACTCCCCCCTGCTCCCTCCTCCCTCCTGCTCCCTCCTCCCTCCTCCCTCCTCTCCTCCTCCCCTCTCCCCCTCCTCCTCCCCCCCTCCTCCTTCTCCTCCTGCTCCTCCTCCTCCTCCTCCCCTGCTGCCTGCTGCCTCTTCCTCCTCCTCCTCCTCCTCCTCCTCCTCCTCTCCTCCTCATCCTCCCTCCCTCCTTCATCCTTCCCTCCTCCCTCCTCCTCCCTGTTCATCCCTCCTCCGCCTCCTCCCTCCTCCCCTCCTCCTCTTCCTCCTCCTTCTCCCCCCTCCTCCTCCTCCTCCTCCTCCTCCTCCTCCTCCTCCTCCTGCTCCTGCTTCTGCTCCTCCTGCCCTTCGTCCTCCTCATCATCCTGGCTCCCTCCCTTCTCCCTCCTCCCTTCTCCAACCTCCCCCTCCCTCCTCCTCCCTCCACATCCCTTTCTCCTCGGCGCTCATCTTTGTCTCGTTCTCCTTCGGAGGAGATGAGGCCGACGTCGTCGTCGAAAGAACAAGCAGACAGACAGACAGACAGACAGACGAGGGATGATGATGATGAGGAGGAGGAGGAGGAAAAGGAGGAGGAGGAGGAGAAGGAGAAGGGAGGAAGAGGAGGTGGGAGGAGGGAGTTGGAGGAGAAGGACTGGCAAGAGAATGGGGGGCGTTAAGGGCGCATTGGGGAATGAAGGGGGCGTAGGAGGAGGAGGAGAAGGAGGAGGAGGAGGAGGAGGAGGCGGAGCAGGAGGAGGAGGAAGGGGAGGGGGAGGGGGAGCTCCTCCTCCTCCTCCTCCTCCTCCTCCTCCTCATCCTGGAGGAAATACAGACCTTCACGCTCCAGGCTCCAGGAGGAGGAGGAGAAGCAGGATGAGGAGGAGGAGGAGAAGGAGGAGACGGAGGAGGAGGAGCTCGGTACGTTGGAAGGAGGAGAAGGCGAAGGAGGAGAAGGAGGAGAAAGTGGAGGAGACGAAAGGGGCGCGGAGCGCATGATTGAATGCATCGCAAAGCGCTCGAGAAACAAAACATCAATACAACGCTATGGGGGGCATACATAACGCATTTTTCTGTTAAAAAAGAAATTGTAGAACACCTATGTTCGCAACGTATGGTTTTCACAGCAAATGAAAACAAATAATAAACACAACAACTAAATATAACGCAACTTCCACAACTAGAACCACTCCAAAACCTAACTTCGCCGTAACTAACACGCTTCAAAACGACAATCAACTAACTTCCGTATCTTCCACAACCTGCACCGTTCAAGTTAGTTAAGATCTGGCAGATCAAGTTAAGATCTGGAATATCAACTTAACATAATCTACCACAACTTCCCCACAACTACCAGAACTAATTGTGGACATCTCAGTACCGGCATACAGTGACGAAGCTCCAGGAGGCTTATGCCGTTCCCATCGCACTTACGGACCACATCCCAAACACAATTTCGAACACCCAGAAACATATCGAAACAATGTCTGTCCGACACACTGGCGAAGTGTGGAGCGAATACCGGCACCCAGGGCCCGACACAGGAAAACCCTGTAATTTCGGTATTTTCTTGGTGCTCGGGATTCTGCCTGGTGGCCAAGCCTGGAGGGAAGGGGGGAGGGTCGGGGGTGGGGGTGCGGGGAGCCGAGGGAGGGAGCAGCCGTCGCCGGCGCCGTCGGTCGAAGATCGACATTCGAGCTCCTGACCGCTTCTCCCTGGGTGTTCTCCTTTTTCGCCCTGGATTAGCTTCTGGTGGTCTCGAGGGCCCGATCACGGGCCCCCGAGACCACGGTCGACGAAAGGCCGCCAGGACTCACAACGCCAGATCGTCGGAGGTCTGGGTCCCGGGGGCCCCAAGAAGGTGGCCGCCCACAACCGAGGCCTCCTCTATAGATGGGGTCGGAGCTGCTGGGGTCGGAGGATTGCGCCGCATCGCCGATGCATCGCCGATGCATTGGCGACGCGTCGGCGACGTCGGCGGTGCAACTGCGACGCCCGCGCGGAGAAAATCAGAATCCCCATCGAGCCGCATCGCCGATGCATCGGCGATGCGTCGCGATCCTCTGACCCCATCTACTCGGACCCCATCTGGGAGGCCTACGTAGAGACAGAGGGGTCCCTGCGTGTCCACTCCGACGACTGACACCCAAACCATGCCGGCAGGCTCTTCTGGCGGGGCCCAGGGTCCCGCCGTGGGGTCCCCAAGGGGCCAGAACGAGCAGTCTCCGCCCCAATGGCCGACGACTGCTTCCGAGTTGCTTGGGGCCAAACTCAGGCATGTACGACGGGGGCGCCCATCCACACCTGATGGCGCGTCCAGATAGCACCCTGGCGGTAGATCCCCGACCTCGTGTGTGTGTTCACGATGACTTCGTTGATCGTCGATTGCACCCTATCCGGGCGCCGAGGACAATGTGCGTGCGTATGCGTGTGCGTGTGTCCCCACGATCGTCCCTCCTGAGCCCTCTAGTTGCTCCCGCTAGCCAGACTCCGCCGCGTTGCTGCACGCGTGGCCGCGACACGACAAGATGGTGTCCACGAATCTGCACGGTTTCCTCAACGGCGGATTCTGCTCGGGGTGCTCTTGGATCGCAGGCAAAGCACGTCGCCAGAGTAGCTATTTGGCCGACTCCGGAAACCCTGCATCCCAAACACCTGCCATCTCTTGTGGCGCATCTTTTACTTCCGCCGGCTTCTGGCAGCCTCTCGTCCGCTTCCGCCGGCGGACCCGCCCCCATTTTGCTTGCGTCCGCCTTCAACCGAGGAAGGCCGGGGGGCTGCCAAGCTGAGGGGCAACGATAATAGGGACTGGCTCAGGGGGGGACATCGACCTGGAATCGGCCATAGATCGCCGACAGACAGGCGATATGCCCTCGACAGCAAATCCGCACGTTTCTGGGTGGGGCAGGGCTATCAGAGTTCTATCGGCGATTAATGGGCGATTTGGGGTCGATGCGCCCCCCCTTGAGCCTATGCCCCCACTACAGTCGGACCTAAGACAAGATAACATATTTCAAGAACACGAGACACGAGACCCTCCGCCGGGAGCGTTCACGGGTGCCCTCCCCCAGGATGCGCAAGAACATCCAACGACACGAAGAACAGTGCAGTGCGGGCGCGGCAGCAATAATCACTCGCAACAAACCCAGCCCTGAAAACCCGCAAGCGTGAGATGCACGTGGGGGGGGGGAACCCAACGCACCATGGACGCAACGGCTCCTCCAGCGGCCTCGGGAAGACACCGCGCAACGCACGAACCAACGAAACCCAGGGTAATCCAGACGAACAACATTCGGTGTCTTGATGCGCGTCCCCACTGTCGTGTACCCTCCCCGAACCGACCTCGCCCTTCTACCTCGGTCGACCCTCTCGCTGCCCCTGAAAAGCGCGCGTGGGGTGGGGTGGGGGGGGAGCAGGAGGAGGAGGAGGAGGAGGAGGAGGAGGAGGAGGAGGAGGAGGCGCAAGGGCGGCGCGAGGAGGGGAGGAGGGAGGAGGAGGAGGAGGAGGAGGAGGAGGAGGAGGAGGAGGAGGGAGGAGGAGGAGGAGGAGGAAAAGGAGGAGGAGGAAGGGGAGGAGGAGGAGGAGGAGGAGGAGGAGGAGGAGGAGGAGGAGGAGGGAGGAGGAGGAGGAGGAAGAGGAGGAGGACGGGGAATAGGAGGGAGGAGGAGGAGGAGGAGGAGGAGGAGGAGGAGGAGGAGGGAGGAGGAAGGAGGAGGAGGAGGAGGGGGAGGAGGCGGAGGAGGAAACGGGGGGAGAAGGAGAAGGAGGAGGCGGAGGAAGAGGAGGAGGGAGGAGGAGAGGAGGAGGAGGAGGAGGAGGAGCAGGGGGAGGAGGAAAGGAAGGAGGAGGAGGAGGAGGAAGAAAAGGATTTTTGTATCAAGGCAATGACTCTGGCAATGGCTGAGCGGGCTGGGCCCGCGCGCGCACCCGGGAACCAGAAGTCAGTCGGAGTCGCCAGGATCCGCGGGGCTTACACGGGCAACTTGCAGAGGATCGTTGTCCTCCTCCTCCGAAGTCGAGAACTCCCGTCTCTGCTGCACGCTTGGGGCCCCGTCCCCTTCATTGGGGGGATCGTTCACCCTTTTTCACGCCATCGACAGGCTCTCTTTGTGGAGCCTGAAAAGAAGAAACAGATTGCGGCACTTCGCCAGGCCCAGCTCCGTTGACAGAGGACGACGACACTAACGATGGGTCGACGACTCCTTCGTTATGCTGGGCCTGGCTGGGACTGGGCTCCTCCAGAGCCTTGAGGTCGACCGAAGCTTCGATAACAACGCCGTCGAACCCCGGGGGTCGACCTTTCAGCGCTCTGTATCGCCATCGTTCGAGGTTGCTGCGCGTGGGGGGTTGGCAAGTCCGCACAGGAAGCTCAGCGGCCCAAGTATTGAGACTGCCTTGCACCTGACGCATATGAATCAGGGGGACCAGTCGCTGCAGTCGAAACTCAGCAGCTTGTACCTCCCGGACCCCACCTGAAGTAGGGTCTCGGGCACTTGGCCAGAACAACCTTCTTCTGGGAGCTTCTCGCCGCTGCCGCAAACAGAAAACTTGAACGGTCTCCTCGCCCTAAGACACACTTCGCAACGCCAGTATGTGGAGTGCCAGACCCACGAATGTAACAATGACGGCAGGGCCTCTGGCCTCTGGCTGGGCTCCCTGGGGACCAAGTGGCATCCCGCGAGGTCCAGCGCAGGCCGCAGAGGAAGAAGGCGCGCCGCGAGCATGCACGCAGCTCGGGAAACCTTGATCTGCCACGCCACCGCCTCCAGCTCCACTGGGTCGCCCTGCGGGTGCGAGGCAGCTCCTGATCTGGCGGCAGCGTCTGCAGCGTCGTTGCCGAATTGTCCCCACTGCTGCTGCTGTGTGAGGCTGGGATCGTCCTGTGCATCAGCTTTGACCATCAGAACCTGCTGCGAAAGAGGGTTCTGAACTAGCATCATCGTGCCAACATGCGCTCTTGCATGAGAAAACCTTCCCGCTAGAGCTCCGCAGAATTTTTACAAAAGAAAGACCTGCTGCAAGCCCCGACCGGTTGTTGGCCACCATGGCCAGGGCCCCGGAATCTCTCCCCCCGCCTGAGGGGCGCGGGGGAGAAGCCCCCTGACGGGCCCAGCAACCCTGGCCAGATGCTTCTGTTCCACCCCGGTGACCTGCACATGTCCCATGAAAGTGGCCCCCGAGACTTCGCCCGGCCCCCCTGGGAGGCCTGCTTCGCGGATTTGAACCAGAATGCCTCCAGAAGTCCTTGGTCGAGGAAGGTAGTCACCAAGGTGCTGGAATAACCCCTCCTTAGTGAACGGCGGTAAACCCTCGGTGCTACTCTGGTCTATGGACAGGGCCGCCTCAACAATCGTCCGGTCCACTAACTCATCTCGAACGTCGCTGCTGGCTGTGCACTGCCATGATCGGCGCCAGTCTCCATCTGCAAACCGACCGCAGAGTGGGCGCTGAGGCGATGGCACCTGGTAGCCAAGGGCGATCGCGCGGCCCCTCGTCCAGAGTGCGCCACGCACGTGAGGGGCTTGATGCAGCCCTTCTCGCATTGCGACAATTTCTTGGACCTCCGCGCACCTGCAGCAATATCGAAACAAACGCGACCTTCGAGTCCAAGATGTCTTTCACCTTCACGCCCTAGCTGCCTCGAGACCCCCTCGCGCAACTTGGTTTTAACATAAGCGGGCGAGCACGTCGTGAGAATGATGTCTTCTTGAAAATCGCCCCCCATGATGCAAAAACTTGGCGTCGACCACCTGGGCCCTCTCAAGGCCATCACAGGCCCCGCCGCGCGTTTCCAAGAAAGCTCTGTCTCGGGCACCTCGAACGCCGAAGTCAAAGCTTCTCCCAGAACCGAAAACGAATGCGCGTACAAGGGCTGCCTCATTTGCGCGGCATGCGCCCCCTTGGCGTGCCTGACTGCTGGCGCTACAGCCCCGGGCCGAGTCGGATCTCCATGCAGAATTGCAAGAGCCGTCAGCGAACGCATTCCAGCCGACGGTCGAAGCACCGAGCCAAGAATGCGTCTGCAAGCGCTCAACTCGCAGCCCGATGCTCCGTACACCTCAGAGCCGTAGCCCAGCCCTGCCAAGGGGCCGCTGGCATAAACTTGCCGAATATGAGCTCCTAAAGCGTTCTTGGTCCTCTTCGACCTTTTCGTGCGCTGTCTGGAAATACGACATCTGTTTTTCTATGTATTGCCTCGACCTTTGCGTCTTCTGCTGCGTCGAGCCGCGTCGTCTATCCCCAGGTTGATTGCAGAATCGACGAGCGTAGCTCCTCCATGTTTGCCTGGCGCCTCGAGCGCCGCATGCCCTACCTTGGCCGACGAGCACATGACTGATGCCTTGTCCCGCGCAACAGCTGACATCATCTCAGAGGCCAGCCCAAGAAGAGCTGCGCAGCAGTGTTAGTGATGTCTATAGGCGCCTGCTTGGCTTCGCCTGTGGGCGAAATGCCAGACTTCGATGTGTGCATCCAAGCTACTGGTCTATGGTACATGCGTAGTCGCGATCGAACAGCCAGCTATCACACTGTTCACTGCGAAAATGAAGGCCATTCACTTGGCTGGCCATGCTAGGGCACCTGGGGCCTTCGTAGACCGCCATGCTGTCTCCGGGCAGCTGGGGGGAGGGGGGGGGATTGACAAACTCGGCCCTGCTTTCGAGTTCGCCCACGTCGACCGCCTCGTTAAATTCGCGAAGGCACCAAGGCACTTTGCAAGCAACTTCTTTGGGGTTTTTGGTTTTGGGACCCATGGCTCCTGGTTGGGCTCGAACAGCTCTCTCTGCCGTCGCCGCCAGACGCCATGCAACGTCGGCCGCTCCAGCAAACTTGCACGCCACCAGGTAGGAGCGCGGGTGGTCCGACTCCCACCGGGTAACCCGTGGGCGACGGAGCTCGCCCAAGAGTCCGCAGAAAAAACTGGAAAGTCCTTTTGGCCGCCAGCCCCCAGCCGGCTTCTCCAAGAGCGGCGCCAATATGGTGCGGACCTGGTTGGGCATCAATGTCGCAGGTTCCGCGATGCCCATCGTCGTCGCCACCGCCAGCAGGGCGCCATCTAACATGGAGGCATGATGCTTCATGTGGAACCCATCTTATGAAACGCCAGAGGACGACTTGCACTGTTGAGCAACTTCCCTGGTGTGCTGACGGCTGAGGAACTCGGGCGGCTGGGTATCGCCCGTCTGGCCGTCTACCTGCCCCTCCGAGCTGCCCTTCCCAAGCTTGCAGAACTTCATGGCTTCGCTGCTGAGGGCCGACTTGGGATCCGCCAGCGCCGCTCCAGAACCTGAGAGGGTGCTCGGAGGGGCACATTCCTTAGGCAGACGCGCCCACTCGCGGGCTCTCCCAGCCCCCTTCTGAACACCTTTGAGTTGCCGATCCTTCCAGCCTCTATATGGCTCACCCTTGGCCTTCAAGGAGTACGCGCCTGGCCCCTCAGAAATATTAGCTCGCAGCCTGCATCTAGATCGCCGTCGGCCTCTGGATTCCCGACGACTGTGAAATCATCCGAAAACTCGATGTCATCCTTCACCCCGTCACACAGCCCCATGACGCCCCCTTGGAGGTGCCCGCTGATCCCCGCGGGTGGGCCCCCAAGGACGCCTCGAACACCTCGGAGCTGTAGGGGGGCCGTTGAGCCCTTCGCGTCTGGGCGTGCGCGGCCGGGATCCTCTCCCGGCGGCTCAACCGAGCTGGAAGTTCGCTGGCTTCTCCAGAGAGCACGGAAGAGCGCGCTGGCGTGAGTGCTGGGCCCTCGGCAGAGCAGACAAAAGCGCGATGGCCCTGCCCACCCCCTCCCGCAGGACAGGCGCCGGCGGAGCTTGGCCCTTCAAAATAAATGAAGCGCGGCAGCCGTGCAGAAGCAGCTCCTTCAGCGCGCTGAGGAGGGCCCTCCCGGCACGCATGCTGTCGCCACTCCTGCTGCAAGCTGGCGCAAAAGTGGAAAGTGCTCCAGAGCCAGCGCAGCGAGTGCAAGATCGGCTGTTGGATCCCCTTCCCCCCGTCTAGTCCTATGGCGGGTTCCCAGACCAACTTGGGCAGCCGACCCCTACTTCCTGTGACTGGACCTCGAACTGACGGGGCCGGCAAACCTCGAACCGAACTCCGCAAGTTTGGCCCGCTGCTTGCACGCGAGATTCAGGTATCGCTGCACCTTGGCCTTGGGAACCCCATTGCGAACCATCTCGGGCCTATGCCGAGCGCAATGCAGGGCGGCGTCCCAGGATGGAGCCTCAGGAACAGGCCCCATGGGGAGCACCACTGGGGTGGGTGGGGGCTCCGAGAAGGTAAGATGCTGCATGCCCGCTAGTCTGGGATGGAAACAAACTTGCACGGGTTTGCGAGTCGCGGCGCCACTCTCCAGGACGAGACGAGTCGAACGGACGCAAGTGGCAAGACCCCCTGTGACCACCATGTAGTCCAGCATCCTGACCTTGTCTGAGACCGCCGTGGAGCACGTGCCCTCGACAGGCGGAAAGATGATCCGGCTGCCCAAACCTTCAGCTATATTACTGTCATGAAGCTCTCGCGGTTCCATGTTGAAATCTCATCCGATGATGCGTGGCGCCTTGCTTCTCTGCGCCAAAGCTCCCATTCCTGTAATCGCCTTCACGTTCTCCGTCGAAAGACCTTCCGGATTCTTCAGGTAGATAGACATGCGCATGATCGACTGCCCTCCTGCATTCTGAACCCGACATGCCATAGTCCTGCCAGGATACACCAGCGGCCCCTGGACCAAGTCGCGCACGCCCAGGAACGCACGAGCGAAGATGCCCCCCCCCCCCCCCCCACCACACACACACACACACACACTCCTGACCCCGATCCAGACATAACTTTTTCCACCCATTTCGGGCAGCCCAGCTCGAAACCTCAGGCACCTGATCATATTGGAACAACTTGTGTTCGGTTGCTCCCCTCGGCGTGACATTGGCCGTCTCCACCGCCATATCAAAAGCCTGAAGTCCAGGAAAATAGGATTCAGGGACCTCAGGGGGCCATCAAGGGGGTCGCCATCTGGCAGGGGGGGGGGGGGGGGGGGGGGGGGCGGAAGACGGCGCAGACGTTGCAACGCTGCTGGTCTAGGCGCCTGCGCCGATGCAGACTAACTAAAATTGAACTCAAGAAGCTGGGCCTCTCTGGGGGCCTTCAATTGTGGAAGCGAATGGCGCGGTAGACGCTGCTGCTGAAGTGGCCCAGCAGGTGGCCCATGCTGATGGAGATGCCACCCTGCGCCTTCACGCCGCCTCTGCGGTGGTTGGCGCTGGCGGCTTGCAACGCTGCGCGGCGGGCGCGCTCGCGGACGTCGTCTGCTCGAGCAGGAGGTGGGGGCTGCTGCTCTGGTGGCTGTCTTCCTGGCGCGACGCCGCCTCCATCGTTGGCCCCTGAAGTGGCGCCTCCTCCCTCAGCAGCGATGGGTGCATCTCCTCCCCCAGGCTGCGCCTTCCCCTTTCTTTGCCAAGCGCTCCATGTGCGAGGCGCGCTGCTCCTTGATTTCGTCGAGCTTGGCAACGATGCCCCCGAAGGCCTCCTTGGTGGCAGTGGCGATGTTGGGCTCGAGCTCATCTGTCCTCTGCTGCAGCAGCTTCGCGCCCCCTTCGGTGAGCTCATACTCATCCTCGGACAGGTTGAAGATCTCCCCCCCGTCTGTGAACTCGATGGCGCCCAGCGTCGCGTAAGCGAATGCCACGACCAGAAGCAGGAGGCTGGCTGTCCTGCTGCAGCGTCGCTTACACCTGGCAACGCAACTGGTCAACCAGTATATTGTGCTGCTTGTCGGCCTCCTCCAGCTCCTCGGCAAGCTGGCTGACTGAGGTCGCCTTCTCTGCGCACCAGGCCCGCCGTTTATCCAACTGCTCAACGGCCGCTTTAAGCTTCTTCTCCAAAACTGGACCCGCTGATGATGTGCTGCTGTAGCCCGCTGCTGGATCGGCTTCTCCTCGGGCATCCTGTTGGGCGCTCGGAGCCTCTCCAGCGCAATCTGGTATTGAGTAGCTGCTGCCACGTCACCGAAGCGCTTGGCCATGGACACCATGCGTTCCAGCTCATCCTCCGACAAGGCGTCTCCTGACTGGATATGCAGGCGGCCCATTGGCCCAAACCCCAGGGCGCTCCTTGGGGTCCGCGACGTCGGGCCTCGGGGCCCTGCACTGCTTGCGAAACCAGAACCAAGGCAAGTCCTTGCCGCAGTGGCAGTGTCCGCGATTCCACAAGTCAGCTTTTCTTGCCCCATTGGCGGCATCAGCTCCATTACCGTAGCTTTTGCTGCCTCGATTGCCTCCCTTGTTTTTCTTCAATCAGAGCTTGCCTCTGTAGGGGTTCCAGCGGATTCATATGGTTAGGTGAGGTGGGGCGCCGATTTGGTGGCCAGTGGCCGGGTGCCCGGGGGCGCCGGGTGCCCCAAAATTTCGGTGGCGGGGTGCCCGGGTGCCCGTGGGTGCCCGGTGGCCGGGTGGCCGGGTGCCCGTGGGTGCCTGGGTGCCCGGTAGCCCTATAGCCGTATAGCCCGATAGTCCTATAGCCCTATAGCCCTATAGC
>CAUYUJ010015712.1:209932-219932 GCA_963575745.1 Prorocentrum cordatum | reverse complement strand
ACGGGAGAAGAGCAGCGGACGGAAGGAAGCACCGGGCGGGCAAGAGAGCAGTGGACAAGAGGACAACAACGGGCGGAAAGAAAACAGCGGACCGAAGAAAAACGCAGCGAATGTCAAATACTAGGCCCGCCTGCATTCTGGGACTGCCGAAGAGGGAGAAGGAAACGAATGTCACCAAAATGCACCGGCCTGCAATCGGGGACGGCCGAGGAAGGAGACATCGGCGAACGTCGCAACGCAAAAACCGGCTTGCACTCCGGGGGCGGCTGAGGAAGAAGACGCAAGCGAACGTCGAAACGCAACCCGGCTCGCCTTCGAGAGCGGCCGAGGAAGGAGCGGTAAACGAGTGTCAAAACTGATCCACTTGCGCTTCGAGAGCCGACGGGCAGAAAATAATGAGGGGTAACCCATGAACACTGATTGGTGTTTGTTCGAAATCACCGGTACAAAACCCACGAACAATGGTTAAATATTGTTCGGAATCGGTGGCACAACATATTCATCATGCAATGAAAGTGGAAACATGAAGAATGTGCAGACAAACGCACGAAATTCTGCTTCATCAGTCCCGCTCGGGCGCTCCCCTACCGGCGCTTCTACAAAGCAACTCACTGAATCACTACTAAGAGCGTCACACACCATGCAGAAACTTGAAGTATCGACATTCTCTTGCGTTCCCTCTTCTCTCTGGCGTTTCGGCGACCTTGCAAGCCCAATATTTATTCCCAATCCTCCTGCATTGGGTTCTCGTTTTGAGTAGAGCACTGCAATCGCCCTTCCCGCCCCCTCTCCCCTGCTCTCCTGCCTCTCACCTCGCTCCCTCCTACGTGCCAGCTTCCCCTGCCTGGCCATCCCGGGGGGGCTGCGATCTGCGCAACTGGCGCCACCTTCGAGGGCTGCTGGGGGGTCCACCGGAGTGACGTTGCATCCTGCTTCAGATTCGACCACGCCATCCCTGGGGGCTGCGATCCGCGGAACTGTCGCCAGTTTCAATGGCTGATGCGGGGTCCAGCGGAGCACCGTCTTACCCAGACTCAGTCTAGACCTCGCCAGCCCTGGGGGGCTGCGATCTGCGGAGCCATTGCCACTTTCGAAGGCTGCTGGGGGGTTCAGAGGACTGACGCTTTACCCAAATTCAAATTCGACCTCGCCGTACCTGGGGTCTGCGATCTGCGGAAGTATCAGCACTTTCGAGGGCTGATGCGGGGTCCATAGGGCGACGCAATCTATACATATCCACTGCTCCCTGACCAGGCCCATCCTGAACACAGCAGCTGTGTATACGCCACGCCCTCCTGGTTTGGCCAGGAGGGCGTATACACAGCTCCTGGGTTCAGGATGGGCCTGGCCAGGGAGCAGTGGATATGTATAGATTTCGTCGCCCGAGTCCAGCGGGGTGACGCTTTTCTCAAATTCAGATTCGACCTCGCCATCCTTTGGGGGGCTGCGATCTGTGAATCTGTCGCCACGTTCGAGGGATGCTGCGGGGTCCAGCGGAGTGACGTCTTACCCAAACTCATATTCCACCTCGCCATCCCTGGGGGGCTGCGTTCTGTGGATATGTTGCCAGTTTCGGGGGCTGCTGTTGGGGGCAGTTGAATGATTCTTATGCGGGCCACCAGGAGACCTCGCTATCCCCGGGGGGGCTGCAATCTGTGGAACTGTGCGGAACTGTCGCCGCTTTCGAAGGCTGCTGAGGAGTCGGCAGATTGACGTATTACGCGGACCACCAAGAGACCTCCCCATCCCCCGGGGGGCTGCGATCTGCGAAACTGTCGCCACTGTCGGGGGAAGGGGTGCAGCGGAGAGACGTCTTGCGCCGCAGGGAGATCTCGCCGTCCCTGGGGGGCTGCGATCTGCGAAGCCGTCGCCACTTTCGAGGGCTGCTGGGGGGCGCAACAATATGGCGTATGCGGACTACCAGGAGACCTCGCCATCCCTGGGGGGCTGCGGTCTGCGGAACTGGCGCCACTTTCGAAGGCTGCTGCTGGGGGTGCAGCAGAGCGACGTCCTACGCGGACCACCGCAGAACCTCGCCGTCCGTGGGGGGCTGCGATCTGCGAAACGGTCGCCACTTCCGAGGGCTGCTGGCAGGGTCCAACGGAGTGACGTCCTACGCGGACCACCAGGAGACCTCGCCACCCCTAGGAGGCTGCGGTCTGAAACTATCGCCACTTTCGAGGGTTGCTGGGGGAGTCCAGCGGAACGACGTTCAACGCGGAGCACCAGGATACCTCGCCATCCCTGGAGCCCGGCGGAGTGAAACCTTTTTCTGTTACCTGGAGGTCGTCTCGAGTTTTGTGGTCGTCAGGGAGGAAGCAGAAAGGCTGGTGGGCGAACGAGGCCCCGCTCGTGTCTAGCAGCACCTATATGCGGGGTTAGTCGTTCGTTCGAGCGCCGCGGCAACATGGCGTAGACGGCGCTGCATCTGTAACACACAACAGACATAAATAACGCCCCTCGGTCGCCTCCCGTAACTTTCGTCGCCGTCCTCTCCCCCCCGCCACCTTCCCTCTGCCGCTGGGCGCTGGCGGTTTGGCCCCCCGCGCGCCCTTCTCCTGCCCGTCTCCCCCTCCCCCATGTCCTCCTCGAGCCTGGGCCCTCGTTCCCCGCCCTTCTATCGTTGTCCCGTGAATCGAGGTGCGCGGGCGCGCCCCGCGTAGCTTGCGCAACGCACAGAGGCGCCTGCACTGCAATTGTTCTGGCAAATTTGGGCCGCCTCCTGCGGCTTAACGGAAATGGCCCGGGCACGACGCGGGGCAATGAGTTCTTCGCGGTCAGGCTTTGCATCGTTCCCCTTCCGTTCCTCTGCGATCCTTCGAGATCTGCTCGTCGTCCCCAGTGCGGGGTCTCCCCGAGGATCTCCGCTGAGTTAATTCTTCGAGTCCAATCGTCTCGGACGCTCCGGCGCGCGAGGCGGAGACGCCGCGGCAGCCAGCTCGAATGGCAAGAACACTACCTGGAGATGACACTACACGCGCTGCCTCGCGATGGATCTCCGCGCGACGCACGGGGGTTGAAGGCGGCCCCCATGCGGTCGATGGCGCGATGAAAGGCTGACGGAGGGCAAATCCCGGCCGTTCAGCATTGCCCGATAATGCAACAGCGGGGCGCAATATCAAATGTGGCATTGCACTCAATGTCAGATGGCCCCATGCATTCGCTGTCGCATGCATTCTAAATGCGCTCTGCATTTCAAAACCACCCATGCATGGTCCGTACAATCATGGGAACTGCCGCATATAACGAAGTGCTTCAAGACGAAGCGGACGAGGCGTAGTTCCCAACATTTGCTGAGTTCGACCCTCAACTCAGCAACGCCCCCATCCTGGCATCGGGGCGCGGCCCTGTTGCATTGCCGCCAACTGCTTTTTAATCAAGTCACTGTTGTGGGAACTTTCGCATTAGTCTTCCCCGGCTCAAACGAACCGAGCAGTTGGTCCTCTGCGAAATCATCTTCGAATGTCTCCGTCGCGAGTATATCCAGTGACTATGTTCACCGACTGTGGGAATTCGGTAGATCCGTCCAGTCTTGCCATCTCGGCGCGTCGCTTGAAGAAATATCGACGCGTTCGTTCTCGCCGTCGCAGACTCGGGCAAACCGCATCTCTGTGGTCGCTGTTTCGGCGCCCGAAGCAACGCGCGCAAATGACACGAAGGCAACTCTTGAGCGACCAATCCGGAAAATCCTCAACGTGTTTCGGACATAGCAAGTCGGCGTCGCATAATTCTGGTGCGTCTCTCATGTCAAGCGTTTTGGTCCGACTCTCGGCGTGGGCCCCTGCCCGCTTTGGCTTCTCCGGTCGAAGAACTGCCAGGCATTCCCCCGCTGGGGCCGGGCCCCCCCTCAGCGCTGAACCCATTGACAGTGAGAGATTGTTCCGTAGAACGAGCTCCTTGGACGAACGTCGACGCGCGTCGCAGATGGCACCTCGACGGCGCGAGCGGCCAATTGCGCATGAATTGAGCAATGACATGCGCCGCCGCGCATCGCGCGCCCTGTCCTCGCACTTGCGCAAGATGTTGTTTTCTGCGTGGTATTTTGCTTGGGCGAATCGCACCGTGCATTGCAATCGGCTGCGCCGAGTACCCCCCGCGCTCCGCGGGCGCGATGATGCGCCAGCGGCGCGGCGACGTTACTTCGATTTGCTGGTGTTCCGCGGCCATATTACAAGTCTTATTGACCTGCGTTCTGTCTTTGGGGTGCCATTTCCACCAGCCCAACTAAGCCTCTTAAAATAATGCACCATATCTCTGGAATGGTCCGAATGCATAGCGCTCTCATTCGGCCGCGTTAACCATTGATTCCCCCCGCCGCGCCGCTCGTAACCGTCGAGGCGCGAACCTTTGAACAAATGATGGATTCGCCCAGTGGCGTTCGTCGCGCAAGCGGTTAATCCCAGCGGTGGCGCCCACAGACCGGCGGCCCAGAGGGCTCGCCGCATCTCTTCGCTGCAATTCAGAAGGTCATTTGTTTGAGATTGGGCGAATTCAGGATCGTTCCGACTTGTATCTCGCACATTGTCCGACTTATATCTCGCGCATTGGGTCCGCGACGCGATGCCGCGCTGCCCGGGGGTCGCAGAATTCGACGTCGCCAGCAGACCGGGACGATGGCAACATCCACCGATCAAAGATGGCAAAACCTCTTGCGTACTTAATCGGACATTCACCACCATCATGCACTTCTTCGTTTGCGCCTTCAAATTTCGCGGGCAGGATGCAAACGACGATGCGAATGCGGTTGTCGTCGCGATTATCGAGGGGGGCCCTGGCGCCATCAAGGCGCGCGCAATCCCGGCGCGCGCCCTCCGCGGTGATCTCCACTGCTGCAACGCTGCAACTATCTATAAAACTAACGACGCAAATCAACCGCTTGCACCCCGACCATCTGCAACTGCTAGCCCGCGCAAAGACGGATACGAAGTCATGCGAGGCTCTCCAGCTTTACTCTCCTGCAGCAAACTAACCCGCCCAACCACCTCAAACAATGAATCGCGTTCGTCTGTTCGAGAAATCGCAGCCATCATCCGTCCTTTCAGATAAGCCGACATGCGCAATTGACCCAAACAAATTGTTGGGCAACATGGAGCGCGTAGTTTTCTCCGGACATAACGAGACGCGCTCGTCGAACGCATCCACATCTTCTGGGCCATCGCGTAAAAAAAACATTCCACTTTAGCCCAAACAATCAGTTGGATGCTTGCTGTCATCGTGTTTCGACATACTCGTGCGCGAATGCTTCGTGCGTCGTTCTTCTGCCCAAAAAAAGGCAAACCTCATTTTGACATAGCAACCGATCGGCTCGATCTTGCATGGCTATTTTTATGTTTTTTTCTCGCCTTCTCCAACAGGTGCCTCTGTGGATCCTTCTGATCTGAGCGGTCGCTAAATTTTCCTAACGCGCATTCAAATGAAATCCAGCGCCCACGAAACATTCCACCGGGTCGCGCTAGCTCCTGTAGCGCAGCCGCCGCACTATGCCACAATAAGCTGGGTTACGTTGCTGGATTATCCTCAATATGAGATGTTGCAAACGTTTTTACACAACATGCCTGTGGCGATGACTGTAACTGAACATGATCTCCGATCGGATGATGGTCTCTGCGTTTTGCCCCCCCCCCCCCGTGTTAATTTGGATGGCTCGCTCTCATGTGCCAGCTGCCGCGGTGGTTCATTGTCTTCATATAAACAATGGCCAATGGCTTGGATTCCGCTCAAATCTGAATGCCCAGGGCCCCCTGCATCCACATCCCCAAGCTCAGTTTCTTCAACCTGGCGCAATTCGAGTCGCTCCCCTGCAACGCGAACGCGACGGAACAATACCATTCCATGACACGGGTGCGTGGAAGACAAAAATGCATGCATGATAAATTGGACATCGTCCTCTCCGATGAACGGGGCCGCGAATGGCGTAACATTATCGGGTTGAAAATGAAACACTCATCCGAACGAGCTACGGAATACCCCCCAGACAGTCGATGCGAATGCTGTGCCTGGCGCATAAGGGAAGCCGCTACATGGGGGGGTGTCCCCACAAAGCAGGAACGGGAGACGCTCGAACACAAAAAACAATTGACGTTCGAGAACACGAACAACGTGGGCCGTCGATGTAGAGGTGTTCGATATCCGGATGGTCGGTGACCTGGGTGCTTTGTACTCATATACCTATGGCCGGAATTTAATGGACGTGTGAGCGTGTAATGGTTACTATACATACGTTGAATCAGATTTGTAGATTGTATGTTTAGTGCAAAAGGTATGTTAAACATTGTACACACGGGAACTAACGTTAGTATTCACCGTGCGCAACTGCGGTTTCCGCGTTTGCCGTATAAATGATAATGTGCATTTATGTATGCATGCATGCATACATGCATTGTATACATATGTGTGTGTAGGCACACACATGTGTGTATACTTGCGGATACATACAAACGTACATACATACATATATATATATACATGTATGTATACATATAAGCCGTATACACATGTGTAGAGAGCAAGCGAGGGAGACACATACCCATACAATGCCGGGGGAAAGAGGAGCAGCGAGATATATAGAAACTTGTATTATGCGAAATATATACAACTATAAAAACACATTTGAACACATTTGTGTATGTACGCGCGTTTGTATATATCTATCTAGCGAACGAGAGGGAGATAACAACAATGGAAAGAAAGAGAGAGAGAGACAAAGAGGGAACGATAGAAAAAGAGAGAAATACTGAGGGATAGAGAGAGAGAGTGATAAATAGGGGTACGAACGATACATCTATATAACTATATAACAAAGCACATGGAAGAGTGATGCTGGTAAGGATCGCGTTTGCACAAAGCTTGAACCCTACACTGGTCTCGTTCCGATGTGCTTGTAGATACCTTCGCTCTGCCCACGAAGCGTGGTTGGAAGTACGTGCTGCCCAAAAAAGGTGCTTGGAGGTAACTTAGGGTTGCCCAAGAAAGGGTACGCCGCAACCGGGCTCGGCCTGGCCGCCGGACACGAGCTTCCCACCCGCCAACGCGACAAGGAACGCGAAGTGTTCATGTTCAGCGGCGACGCGACGGCACGAGTCGCCGGACAGCAGCAAGAAAGGGCGTGGCGGAATTAAGTGCCCACTGGTGCGGACGAGCCAAAAATACAGAAATCTCTAATTATTATGGGAAAAGGCCCAAGCAAATGCAATTGTTAGTACCGCGTTGTAGGTACCGGTTTCGATGGAGCTCCCTATGGGACCACAATTCTTGTGATGTATTGTGATGGGTGTGCCAAAATGAATGCGGTGCCGCCGGTCGAACGCATCCAGTGGAGCCTTCGGTGGAGGTCCTCCCATGGGGCCAAGATCCTCGATGTGTGCGTGTGTGTGTGTGTGTGTCTGTGTGCGTGTGTGTGTGTGCCCAAGTGGGTGCGGTGCCACCATGCGAACGGAGCCGCTGGGACTTTCGGCGGAACTTCTTGATGGGGTCACGATCCGCGTGAGGGGTGTGCCGACATGGGCGCGGTGCCGCCATGCGAACGCATCCATTGGGGTCTTCTGTGGAACTCCCAAAGGGGCCACGATCCTCGTGAGGGGTATGCCCAAATTGGTGCGGTGCCGCCATGCGAGCACAGCCGCTGGGACCTTCGGTGGGAATCTGTTTGGGGCCACGATCCTCGTGAAGGGTGTGCCGGCATGGGCGCGGTGCCACCATGCGAACGCATCCAGTAAGGTCTTGTGTGGAACACCCTAAGGGGCCACGATCCTCGCGGTTTGCCGACATTCGCGCGGAGCCGCAATGCGAACGCATCCACTGGAGCCTTCGGTGGAGATTCCTGTGGGGCCACGATCCTCGTGAGGTGTGTGTGTTTGTGTGTGTGTGTGCGTGTGTGTGTGTGTGTGTGTGTGCGCGTGCCCACATTGGTGCAATGCCGCCGTGCGAGCGCACCCACTGGGGCCTGCGGTGGAGGCCCCCATGGGGCCGCGATCCTCGCGAGAGGTGTGCCCAAATGGGCGCGGCGCCGTCGTGCGAGCGCATCAGTGGCGCCTTCGGTTGAGCTCCTTTTGTGGGCGCGAAACGTGTGAGGGGCGTGCCGAAACATGTGGATGAGGAGGGCAGAGGTAAGGATGGGAGGAGGGGGGGAGGGGGAGGAGAGGAGTGACGCGGCGCGCTGTCTCTTCAAAACGAAGACCCGGCACCACAGGATGGTTGGAAAATGCACTCTGCCTCCAAAGCTGGAGCGTGCGCGGGCGCCCCGCGACTACTTTGCACTGGTTTTTGACGAGGGGGGCGGGGGGGCTTATATTGCCTACTGCGCGCTGGCGAACCAAACCTGTCAGCAACATATCCTGGCGATGGACCCGATCATATACAACTACGGGAATTGCGGGGCGAGAAGCGAGAGGCGAGACGCCGGATACGTCTCGGAGGACGGCCCCTATAGGAGCGCGGCGCCGGAGCGCCTATGTTCAAATCAAATAGGTCCTGAGCTGGTTGACGTTGTTGGGGCGTGTGCCGCCACGCGAACTTGTGTTGCGCTCCAACGTTCCAAGCAACCGTAATGTAAGATTTGAAAGACGACGTCGCCCATCAACTCCGAACCTCAAAACATGTTTGACTTACCGGAACAAGATCGCCACTTGGGCCATGGAACATGTTGCACGCTCTCTGCCACATGTGGGTCCGATGCACATAATCATAATGTTTTTCGAACTCCGACTGCGGGCGTGCTGGAAGTAAATTGCAAAACTTCGCGAGGAGATCGCATCCATTGCCCCTGAGATTATGGTTATTTCTGCGCCCACGGACACAAAATATCCTTGCAATGGTCTGACACGAGCTGAGACGTTGATTGTTCACTCAAAATCCCTTCCCAAACAGATTCCCACACTCCCGAATAGCAGATCGAGTCCAGATCTGTCTATGCATTGTTCGTCCTCAGCTGTTTTATCGCAGTCCGTCGCGTTAGGATGATTCCAATCTTATCACCCACGCTCGTTTTTGAAAAAGGGCTCGGCCTGAGCGTCACAAGAACGATACGCACCATCAACATCGCCATCTCCCTTGCGTTCGTCGCACTCGGTAGGGAAACGCTTCCGCCAATCACTCAGTTTATCAGATGATGTAATGAACAGGTCATTATTGTCAAATGTTGCCGAAACTGTGCCAACGACGCTGGCGAACGAACGTGCTTCCGACTCGTTCGAACGACCGCTGAATTCAGAGGGCTTCTCAATAACGCAGTCAACGCGCTGCTGGCAACGATGCGCAGTGCTGTGCACCACGTGTTGGCATCCCGCTACGTGGTGCAATAGACAAATAAAACTGATAATCGCGTCCCCAATACGTGTTACCTGATTTGTAAAATCCGCTGGCATGCGCGAACTGTCACTAATACTGTCTAATGTGTCAGAAATGCACTATGCTATTTTGCGACGTTTCCGGCGTCGCTGGGTACAGGTGTGCATGTTATGTCCACCGATCTCATGTTTGCTTTGTCAATCAGTCGACCAACGCTGGGGACCATTGCAGAACAAACCGCACACAAAAACGGGGGCCTACTATGTCAATAGCTCGCTTAAACCATCATGGTTACTTGTGCCATCACGCTTACTTGAACCATCATGTTTACTTGAAACGATTGAGGGCCGAAACGGGTGCGGTGCCGCCATGCGAACGAAACCACTGGGGCCTTTGGCGGAGCTCAGTATGGGGCCACGAAACGTTTGCCGCCGTGCTAGCCCAGCCGCTGGGTCTTTCGGCGGAGCCTCCTGTGGGGTCGAGAAGCTTCGGCTGAGCTCCCTATGGGGCCACGACACGTGTGAGTGTGGCGAAACGGATTCGGTGCCGCCGTGCGGACGCTGCCGCTGGGACCTTCGGCGGGGCTCACCGTGGGGCCATGAAGCGTGTGAGAGATGTGCCGAAATCGGTGCGGCGCCGGCGGCGCCGTCCCCCCGCGGGCTGGTCTCCGAAGACCCTTTTCCGCGGTCGTCCCGTTCCTCGATCCTCAGACTCC
>CAUYUJ010015712.1:162432-204932 GCA_963575745.1 Prorocentrum cordatum | reverse complement strand
GTATACGCTGCTCTGTGAAGTTGTGCTATGTTACGAACTGATCTGCCATGATCTGGTATGTTATGCTCGGGCATGTCCTGTGTAGGTGGCGTGGTGTTATGCTCTCTGCCATATCTTCAACTATAGTGCTGTACTATGCTCTCGTGTCTTATGATACCGCTCTGTCATGTACTGATTTGCCCGCACGAGGCGGGACACTCGGGGACTCTTGGGGGACCTGGGGATCTGGCGGCCGTGGGTTGCAGAGTGGCTCGAGGCGGGACTCTTAGGGACACTCGGGGAACCTGGGGATCAGGCGGCCGCGGTATGCAGAGTGGCGCGAGGCGGGACTCTCGAGGATACTCGGTGACCGGGGGATTTGGCGGCCACGCTTTGCAGAGTGGCGCGAGGCCGGGACTCTCCGGGACACTTGGCGAACCTGGGGATCTGGCGGCCGCGGTATGCAGGGTGGCCGGGTCGTGAAGTGTTTTTTGGTGAAAAAATCTAAGGGCCCCAACCTGTCGTATGGGGAAAAACCTCCCAGGTTCCCCCGCCGACCCCCCGAGGGAGAAGCACGAGACCAGCCCGACCCGACCACTCAAATTACCAGGGTGGCGCCCACGGCCCCCGCACGAGGACTGGACGCCCGGGACGCTCCGCCGCAGGCAGCCGCAGGCAACGGGGCTGGCTGCTCACCAGGCTGCAAAGCTTCGCGCGCCGCGCCCCGAGATGTGCGGCCATCTCAACGCCCTCGCGACGTCCCCGTGGCGAAGGGGAGACGTGGATCTGGGGTGTGGGCGCCAAATCCGCGGATGGGGGAAGGCACCCGCCGAAGTGTGAGGCCAATGTCGCCTGACCTGGCAACGGGGCCCGTCGCTGACCCACGCACCCTCGGCCAGGCTTGCGCTCCCGGCGCTTCCCCAATCTCTGGCACAGACCACGAAGCGCAAGAGAACGCATTGTTTTCCACTCGCATTGTGCCGCGCCCAATAAAGGGCGCACTTCAACCTTCCTCGCGCCGTCCACGATGCCCATTCTTTGAAAATCCGCCGACCCTGTCGGCGTGTGTGAGGGGCTTCTCCGCTCGACTCGTCGTCTCCGTCGTCTCCGTTCTCCCCCTCCCAGGGCTCTCCTCTTCAAGCGCGCTATCCAAAGCGAAATTAAACGACGTCGTAGTGGAGTCGAAGGGAAGCCCCTTCCCTTTGATCCATTCCCCGCAAGGAGGGGGGGAGGGGGGGGGGGGGCCGGGGCAGATACGACGCCCGCCGGGGCGCTCTTTCCTCGAGCGGGCACGCACGGGATGCACTTCCTCCTCCTCCTGGTCCTCCTCCTCCTCCTTTTCCTCCTCCTCCACCTTCTGCTCCTGTCCTCCTTTTCCTCCTCCTCCTCCTCCTCCTCCTCCTCGTCCTCGTCCTCGTCCTCCTCCTCCTCCTCCTCCTCCTCCTCCTCCTCCTCCTCCTCCTCCTCCTCCTCCTCCTCCCCCTCCTCCCGCAGAGGCGTCCCGGGAGCGGGCCCCGAGTCAAAATACCAACCCCCTAGGGCGCATTTTCCTCGAGCGGGCACGTCCCCCGGTGGCGCACAACCCCCCTAGGGCGCCCGAGATGCACTTCTTCCTTTTCCGGGAGCGCGTCCCAAGTCAGAATATCACACTCCCGGGGCGCACTTCCTCCGAGTGGACACACGAAGGATGCACTTCCTCCTCCTCCTCCTCCTCCTCCTCCTCCTCCTCCTCCTCCTCCCTCCTCCTCCTCCTTCCCTCCTCCTCCTCCTCCTCCTCCCTCCTCCTCCTCCTTCTCCTCCCCCTCCTCCTCCTCCTCTTCCACCTCCTCCTCCTCCTCCTCCTCCTGCTCCTCCTGGTCCTCCTCCTCCTCCTCCGCCTCCTTCTCCTCCTCCTCCTCCTCCTCCTCCTCCTTCTCCTCCTCCTCGTCATCCTCCGCTTCCTCCCCCCACTCCTAGCCCTTTCGATCAGGGTCGGCGGCACTGGCCGTCAGGCCTCTCCAATAATTCACCCCCGAGACTGCGAAATCTACATCACCCTACGAGCGAACGCGCGGGTTTTACGAGGAGGGCGCAAAACAACTTATGTTCAAGTGTCTCACTGTTTTTTGTTCCTCCTGAATCGGATTGTCTTCGCGCCCCCGGGGGCGACCCAAGACTTGTGCGCACCAATACCAAACCTGAGCGCACGCGACCTAAGCCGAGTCCGCTGGGATGGGCATCTCCTGGCCTCTGCGACGTGACCAACCTTGCCGTGCAGGGGAATGTGCGACTTCAACTCCTTGGTCGATGAACTGGGCAGTGGCGGCTGGCGAAGAAGGGGGAGACCTCTGTAGCCTGGAGCACACACCACTTCTTGTTAGTATGGTTGATATTATTGTTGCTGTTGTTATTGCGACTGTTTTTGTTGTTGCTTTTGGTCGTACCACTATCGTTCATTACTGTTGTTGTTATTGTTTTTTTTGCTGTTGGTGTTGCTGCTGTTGTTAAGCATTTCTGAACAAGCATTGTTGTTGATCCCCCTCGGGTAACCATTGTATGTGTCATTTGAAATGTTTTTCCTGGGGCTGCTCTCTCCCGTTTGTTTTAACCAGGGATAATGAGTCGGGGATCTTCTGACCCGGGTCAATCCAGACCCGGGTCAGCAGGAAACCAAAAACTGCAATGCAGGGACAAAAAACTGCAACGCAGGTCCTCGCAAACCCGGGTCAGCCAATAGGCGCGGCCGCCTCGCGGCCACGAGCGGCTCCCTAACCCGGGTCAGCCAGAGGGGGTCTTCGCAGGATCCTGCAGGATCCGGCGCCGTGGCTAACCCCCGTTTGCATTGACCCCCGTCTCAAGGCTCCCGAATGAGGCGGTCTGCATGCCAGCGCCGGTGCCGGAGCGGTCCCCTGGAGGGCAGACGAGGACTCTCACGCAGGAGCGGCCGAACGCCGCATGGGCAATCTCTTAGTCACCCATAAGCGACAACTTGTGCAACGTGACAGAGACAACAAGAGGGGGCGAAGGGGAGGAAAAAGGGGGGGGATAACACATGCTCATGCACAACGTGTTAAACATGCAAACATCACGCCCTCAAGGAATCTCCCCACCTCAACCGCGGTCTGCCGACGCTTCTTCTGGCAACCGTCCGGAACCAGGGCGTCCATTTCAACAATATGTTGCTCCATTTGTTTTCTGTGTCAAAGAAGACACGGGCAACGAACTCTGCTTTTCTAGCGGATTGGGCGGCTGTCCAGTCTATGATGTTGAACTTGCTGGAGCACGTTTCCACTGCAAGCGTGGAGCGCTTGATGTATTCCACCCAAGATTCTGCATTTCCTCTGGCAACGCGAAACATGCTCCGGAACATTTTCCTCCAGGTAACTTGTAAGCGGTCTCTGGCTGCAAAATCTAACGTCCAACGCTCGCATCCATATAACGCCGCGGGGCTCACAACGCTCTCGAACAATTTCAAACGTTGCCGCAGCGGGTAAGCCGGGAAACATAGAATATGCTTGAATTTCGCGAACGCCCCCCATGCAGACGACAACCGGTGCGTGAGCTCTTCCCCACAACATCTAACAAGAGAAAGTTTTGAGCCCAAGCAGCGCTCTGCTTCGCCTGGCTGCACTACGTCGACATCCACGCCAGACACACTAACGGATGAGATTTTGGTATCCATGTTTGTTAACACTTTCGTTTTTCCCAGATGAACCTCGAGACCATATTTAGATGCCTCCTGCTGTAAATCCCGGAGCATCTTAACAACGTCGGCTTTGCTTTGCGCCGGAAGGAAGACATCGTCAGCGAAACGTACATTTGTCAAGGGGTCAGTCGGTGAATCAACAACAACCCCATAGTACTGCCCAGTTCGTCTCTGATTGAACCCGTGCCATCGTTTCTTCAAGCTTCGAAAGCACACTTCCATGACTGCTATGAATAGTACAACGGAGATCGGGTCGCCCTGTTTCACTCCTCGAGATATCCGGAATCGTCTGGACGTCGCGCCGGTAACGACCACGGCCGTCTGATCTCTGTACAATTTCTGCAGGAGCGATATGTAGTTTTCCCCAATACCAAGTGAACGAAGAACTTTCCAGAGAGCAGCGTGTTCGACTGTATCGAACGCTTTTTCAAAATCTACTCATCCAACCCATAGTTTTTGATTCAATTCCGCGCAGCCTTCGGTAAGCAGTGTCATTGTCAGTAAATGATCCACTGTGGAGAACCCCTTGCGATACGCTGCCTGATCTGGCGACTGCGCAGAGACGATCGAAGGCTGAAGCCTATCACACAAAATGCGCGCAAACAGCTTGTATAAAATTAGCAATATTGAATTTGTCTGTAATTCTTCGGTAATAAACGATCGCCTTTTTTGGAACAGTACGACTAGTCTCGTTCGTCTCCACGTTTCTGGTAGCTCCGCGTCCGGGCTGAGCACGTCATTGAAGAGCTCCAACAAACTACGCCGGAACTTTGCACTCGATGATTTCAGCATTTCAGCGACTACTCCCGCTTCCTCTTTGCATTTTCCGTTTCTTCATCATTGATAAAGCATCATCTAGTTCTTGCATTGTGAAAAGGGGGACGCCTTCGCCGCGGCGTTCGCCGGCGCCGTCTGCTGCCACCCGCCCCTCGTACAGTTTCTCGTAAAAACAAGCGAGAACTTCAGAGATACTATATTGATCCACGTGCTCTGTTCCCACGTCGTCACGAATCGCTGCAATGCATTTTTTCTTATGGTTTCCCACGTTTGCCAATCCAGATATTCCGCGGAAATCCACGAACATTCTGCTGATTTGCGCTTCCCTTTTGTCTTTCAATCGTTGCTGGATGATTCTCTTGATTTGCATGCTGACTTCTTTCTGGCGTTTTTTCTTTTCAGTGGAGCTCCAAGCCTGGTTGCGCCTGATTCCCCGCCTTTCTTTGACCAGTGCCTCGAGTTCTGTGTCTGACGGGCGAGGGATCCGGCGAGTCCCTGCGCGGAAAAATATCTTCCAGCGCTGACACCATGCATTGCTCGAGGGCTTCCGATTTTTTCGACGGCTAGCGTCCTTGAGTCGGACTCTGATCAAACTGTGCTGTTGCCCCCCCAGGTTATAACAACAGGCGTTTCTGCCGAATGCTTCCTCAGAATTGATTCCCAAATCGCGCTCTCGCGAGGGACATCCTCACAATTGATAAAGGAATCGGCGCTCTCGCGTGGGACTTCCTCGACATGTATTCAGACGCTGCGCCCTCGACGCTCAGGAATCACGCTCTCGCTTTGGATCTCCTGACGGTTCATTTTTGGAATCGCTCTGTCGCTGAGACTTCCTTGCGATTCATGCAGGACGCACGCTTTAGCAACCCGCCTGCTCGACCTGGCCGACTGGGCCCGCCTTCCCGACCCGCACGTGAGGGTCTACCCGCCTGGTCTGCCCGCCCAGTTCTGCCCCGTGCTTTCTGCTCCTGGGCCCCTCTCCTGCTACTCTCCCTCTGCTTCCTCCCCTCCATGTTACTCGCTCGTGCTCCATCCTCCTTCCTCCCCCTTGTCGTTTCCTTCCATCCATCCTCTATTCCCATGCCTTAGGGGCTGCACCAAATACATGCTGCAAGTAAGCAAGATGCACACCTCATGGGGGTACGACCGAAAACGAACAAGGCGGGAATCGAGGGTTTGGGATATACGTGTCGAATGGCACGCGGGCAGGTACGAGCGAACAATCCTAAAATGATGCAATCTTATTTGCTAAGAACAATTACTGTTGCCCCCCCTGGGGAACAACGTATCTTTCAAGTGTAGTGCTTCTCCTGGGGCTAGAACCATTGTTTATAAAAAGAGGGATAACGAAAACTGCGACCTTGGCCCCCGAGTGACAACAACACGGATTTCACCTGACACTTCGTTACAATGGTTTCTAGATGGGATTTTCTCATAATGTATGCAAGCATCGCGCTCTCACATGGGACTTCCTCGCCATTTGGTCAAACGCATTGCCCCCGGCACTCAAGAATCACTCTCTCGCTGTGGATGTCCTCGCGATTTCTTTGGGAATCGCGCTGTCGCTCGAGACTTCCTCGCGATTCATGCAATACCCACGCTTCAGCAACACGCCTGTTCGGGGTGGCCGATCGGGCTCGCCTTCCCGACCTGCCCGTTCGGGTCACCCCGCCCGATGGGTCCGTCTGGCTCAGCCACGTGCGTTTTGCTCCTAGCCCCGTCTCCAAATATCCCCCCTCGCAATGTATTCCAACATCGCGTTCTCCCGCGGGACAGTCGCACGCGGCATGTAGGAATCGTTACATCGTGTGGGGCTTCCTCGCCATGTATTCAGACGCCGCGCCCTCGACACTCTGGAATTATGCAGTCGGTTTGGCCTTTCTCGCGATTTCATTGGGAATCGCGCTGCCGCTCGAGACTTCCTCGCGATTCATGCAATACTCACGCTTCAGTAACACGCCTGCTCGGGGTGGCCGATCGGGCTCGCCTTCCCGACCCCCGCTCGGGTCACCCCGCCCAATGGGCCCGTCTGGTTATGCCAAGAGTTTTCCGCTCCGAACCCCCTTCCCCCTTCTTTTCCATCCGTCTTCCCTTCCCCAGTTTCAGGGGCTGCGCCAATCAGGCGCGGCAGGAAAGGAAGATATACTCCCAGAGGGGGTGCGATAGAACACGAAAAAACTGGGCACCGAAGGTTTGGGATATACGTGTTGGGAGGCATGCGGGCAAATAAGAGCGACCATACTCAAACTCAATATCGTTGTTGTCGTGGTTGTTGTTTTCGCTGTTGTTGAGTCCTCATTTCCAAACAATAAGTTGTGTTGATCCCCCGGCCAATAACCTTGGAATGCTTCGATTAAGACGCGTCCCCCGGGGCTCGTTTCCTAATTTTTGAAATCGCCAAAAGATCGTGAGGTGCCACAAAACTGAGTTGTTGGTGCCCGGTGTACATCAAGAACGGCTCCCGCCTACTACTGCCTCTCATATGACTCACAAATCGCGTTCTCGCGCGAGGCATCTTCACAATTTATCACGAATCGCGTTCCAGTAGGACATCCTCGTCATTTCTTCATGGGTGTTGTCCCCCGACACTCAAGAACCACGCTTTTGATGTGGATTTCCGGACGGTTTATTTTGGAATCGCGCTGTCGCTGAGCCTTTCTTGCGATTCGTGCAGGACGCACGCTTCAGCAACCCGCCTGCTCGACCTGGCCGCCTGGGCCCACCCTCCCGACCCGCGCGTTAGGATCTACCCGCCGATCTGCCCGCGTGGTTCTGCCACGTGCTTTCTGCTCCTAGCCCCCCTCCTGTGTTTTTTTTGTTTCTCTCTCTCTCTCTCTCGTGTTCCATCCTCCTCCCCCCCCATATTTGTTCCTTCCATCCGTCCTCTGTTCTGTTCCCCTTGCCTTAGGGGCTGCGCGACATTCACGTTGCAGGTTGTAAGAAACAGATGTGTCCCCAAGGGGGCACGATGGAAGACGAAGAGGGCGGGCGTCGAGGGAGTGGCAGATGTGCGTTGAAAAGCACGCGAGCGAATCAGGACGGAAAAATCATACAATGCTGGTTGTTCTTGTGCAGATTATTTGGCAACGACCATTCGCGCAGTTATCCCTGTGACTCCTGAAGGGCCAGCTGCTCTGACATCAACGCCCGTGCGCCAAAGCAATTCGGAGCCGGGCCGACTACGGAAGATAGTTATTGACCATCCAGGGGGCTGCTGGAGAGAAGAAGGCATCAACCCATGAGGGCAGAAATTCACTCAGCCTCGTATCGCACGCGCCTCCTATCTCGAACACTCACCGCCAGAAACTACCCAACTCGACTGCAAATTTAAACATTATTCTCATCGCCCGTGGTGACATATTCGGCATACCACTGCTGACAATATCTGTGGAGGTGCTACGTTCACCATTGGGCGTAATCGACGCTAGAACTGTTGATCCTGTCTGATGCCCAGGAGTATCCGGATTCCATCCAATGTAGCTGGGAAACCTAGCACATATAATTTCCATTCCCATTCGCTGAAGATAACACCAATGCTCTTGGCGCGCTTTTCATTCGCCAGTTTGATACCCGGACCAGAAAGCAAGATACAGGAGCAGGATGTGTATCGGCAGTGTGACGCATGCACAAAACAATCGACGCGAAGAGAAAGAACCCGGACTGGTATCCACAACCGCTGATGTTGTAAGACTGCCAACGGTACCATCTCAACCCATTTACTGAACAACTGAGACAAACGTGCGGATGCGATCAACCTTACTCCGGGGCACCGCGATGCCGCAGCCGTGGGTCTTGATGATGCCGTCGATCCCCTAGGCCACCATGGAGTTGTCCCAGGCGCCCTCGAGCGTCTCCCTGATGCGCTCCTGCGTGCAGTTCGAAAACTTGACAACGTTGGGGCGCGCTGCAAGAGAGTGAGAACCTCGGACTTGGCGCGCGACTCCTCTTGCACCGGAGTTTCGGCAGCTGGCGCCGAAGCAGGCCCGGGAGGAGCTCGAAGAGGACTCCCCTGTCCGGCAGGGCCCTCGCCAGAACCAACTTTATTCGCAGCTTCTTGCAGAGCTCTTTGAAACTGCGAACGAATTGCGTCCGCAATGATTCGTCCTTGGCGCCCGTATTCCTTGGCCTTCTCCTGCTCCTTCATGTGCTCGCAGTACCTCTGGTATTTTTTGCTGCGCTTCCCCGAATGCTTATCGCGCTACTCTACCCGCGCCTCGGTATCGCTCGAAAGAGCTGCTGGGTGACCTCTTCTTCTTGGGCTTCTTGTCCTTCTGATCCCGTTTCGCCTTCTACTGCCGCGATGGCCGCCCCGCGGAATAATAGCCCCGGCCCCCCCCCCCGCCCCCGCCGCGCCCCGTCGCAGGCGCAAGTGCGGCGCTGGAAGTATCAGAGAAAGGCGGGTAACGATCGATCTTCTCGGCATGATGCCCCGGCGACCTCAAAGACCTTCGAGCCGCAGCGGCCGCGGGAATGGGCGGCGCCGCGTGGATCAAGGCCTTCGCGAAACCCACGGGGCACCCAAGCTCCATAATGCGACGACGATCTGCAATGGCTCGCTAAACTCTTGCTGAAAAGCTCGGGCAAGCCCCCCCTGGATCTGGCCCTTGAGTTGCAGGGGCGTCGTGCGGGGGGGTTGGGGGGGGGCTGCCAAGGCGGAAACTTGCTCGTGCGCCAAATTAGAGGAGTCCTAGATGGGGCCCGAGTAGATAGATCGCGCCGCATCGCCGATGCATCGCCGATGTATCGGCGATGCATCGGCGACATCGGCGCGGAGAGAATCGGGCTCCGCGTCGAGCCGCGTCGCCGATGCATCGGCGATGCGGCGCGATCCCCCGACCCCATCTACTCCGACCCCATCTAGAAGCTCAGACTAATGCATATTCATGTTCATGGTGATCCACGCTAGGGAATTCCCGAAATAAAAGAACTCCAGGTCCAACCACTCAAACTGCGAAGGCATGCCCCGCCAGATTTCGCTGCCCGTACTTCCGCTGCCGCACGCAAAAGACAGAGGCTCATCAACGCGCGCCTGGATCGGGAAACGACGGAGGCAACAGCCGCAATATTGCATCGAAAACGATAGCACATCGTCAACACACCTCAACCAATCCACGCGTCGGAACATGTCCGCAGGCGGGGGATCTGGGAAGCCCAGGATGCGAACTGCTCGTTCCAGGACATGGGCTTCTTCGTCCCTCGGGGCCACCGACGCAGCGGCAGCCGACGTCGCTCCCCCAATTCAAAGGCCCACCAACTCGATCACTAAAGTACTGAACGTGATGAGGTTGAGGCTTGGAGACCAGCGGCAAGCGCGCAGAGACTGAGCGAGAGCCAACAGTGACACCATGCCCCCGCCGCGGGGCAATTAAATGTTGAACGAGGGTTTTTTGTGACGTGGACCTCCTCGCAGCACGTGGTATCCTGAAATCTCTTTGGAATCGCATGAAGGCGGGGGCGGCCCTGTCTGTCCGGCGCGCCTCGAAGGCTTGGTCGATGTCAGCGGGTGCCACTGTGAGCGGTTGCTCCAGAAGCGCACCGTAGTATCTACAAACCCGCGTTAACACGGTTCGCGGCTAAATCCTGTAGGCCGGATCGGAGCCGGGGAACGGCATCATTGATATCGAATACTTCGCACATGGCACCCGTGGATTGCACGACGGCCCGGATGCCGCGAGCGCGCGCCGTCCAACCGCGGGCATAAGGGACTTCAGACATGTCGAGAATAGGTGCCAGAAAAAACACAGAAAGGAATTTCGCGCAAAAGGTTTTGGCACCACCAACGGCGCAACGCATATGCACACATGCCACTGGATCCCCAGCGATCCGAACCAGGGTTGATGCACGGCCGCGTTCTTGGATGCAGTTGACACGCATGGTGTGGCAAGGCTGTCGGCGGCGACAAGATCCCAATATCCGTTACCAACAGACATGCCATTGCGGTTTGGCACAGCCAAACCGCCATGCAACGTCAGTGTGTTCATCCGTTGACAGCAGCACGCGTCGCGGCAGAAAAACGCAGTAGCGCGCAGTAGCTCGCGCGGACATGCAGGGCCGGCGATGTCCAGCTGCCAGCGTGATTTCGGCAGAAAGGCCAAAATCCACGTAGGATCGTTTTGGGCGTGGTATCCGGCGCAGCTGCATCGCGCTGCCAGGCGCCGCGGCCTTGCGATTGCAGCGCCAGGCCCCGCGCGCTCCTCGAGGCGGGCAAGCAAGCCCCACGCAAAGGCATCGCGCGTGCTCTTGCGTGGGCGGCGAAGACGATCGTACACCGTGGAAATTCCTCCGCGCGCCCCCCGCGCCGGCAGTGCAACCAGACCGCGCGTAGAGGAATTGCGCGACTTCGTGGCGCGCCAAGGAATTGCAGCGACGCCCTCTGGGTTGCGCTCTTCGCGCGCGGCGACAGCTCCGAGCTGGAAAGGAAGGGGGGGCGGGGCAGGGCAACGCAGGGGAAGAGGAAAAAGAAGGAGGACGAGAAAGAAGCGAAGGAAGCAACGGAAGGGCGCCTGGATGCGCGCAAGCGAAGCTAACGCTGCGCGCCGAGGCAATTGTTCGTTCAATTCGCCGTGCGGCAGATGAATCGAAACACAGCTGTTTGCTGCCTATCCAAGGGGCTTCTTGGGGATGAGACTCGCGCTCTCTCCCCCGCCCCCTTTCCCGCGCCCCGTTGCGAGCGCGCGACGATTTGTTCTGGCCCGCGGGCAGAGGGCTGCCAGTTGCCGGTGAGCGGCCTTTCCACCCGTCACGCGCTCCGAACACATGCGACCCGCTAAACGCGCTTGCCACGCAAACCGCCAGCCCCACGCGCCGACGCCGCCCCGATCCCCGCACCCGTGCCGGGCGCCCTCTCAGCGACGCCATTTTCCGGCCTAAAACGAATAAAACCCTCTGTGTTGATGTGTTGTTTCCTGTTCTGAGAGAAATCGGCGAAGGCATGCGTGATTCGATTTTTTCGCGTCGCCTCCCCCGGTGTCCGCAATGCAATGGGACTTCGCAAAAAGAAGTGGGCAGGCGGTCGAAGCTGACGCCCTGCTCGCCTCGGCACCCCGCGCCGCCAATCTGGCATCCCCGCTTGCGCGCGAGCAAAACGCCATGGAATGATTTACTCGGTCGTGAGATCTTGGCGACTCTTCCATATAGGGTCGCACGAAACAGTAGATAGGATACCGATTCTCTGGCGTTGACCGCCCAAGATTTTTGCGCATCGCGGTCGTCTGGAACCAAGGCTGATATTTGAAGACGAGACCGTATATGCTTGAATAACTCTTCCTGGTGAGCCCATTCTGGCGGCTGCTTTGGGAACTTCGCATCCACTGGCCGGCCGCGCAAGTGAGGTTCCATGTCGCGTGCGACTCGAGGGCGAAGCCGGCGTGAACGCGCGCGCTCTGTCCAACTACACCTGATCCTGGCCCGGGCTCGCGGCGGCGCGGGCCACGGCGGCAACTTCCACAGCCCGACGCGCGCCTCCAGCGGAGGGGGGTCGGCCATTTCCCCAAGCGCAGCGGGCGCAAATGCACGTAATTGTTCCAGATCAGAATTCCGAAAGGCTTCTTGGGCTGTTAGCCTCGTTGGGCCGTTACCGAAAACAATGCGAATGCGCCCCCGGATCCAACGTCTCGCTGGATACGCACGTGTCTGAGCTAAGCTCAAGTGCGCCAAATTACGACTGAGACCTCTCTGCCGTCGGAACTCGGACGGAATCGCAAGCGGCTTCGCAGCCGAAGGGAGTAACGGGACTCGCTGCAGCGCGCGATCGAGAGATTGGCGCGCTGCAGACTGCGCTCCACCACCCAGAACTGTCACAGTGGACCTGGCACCAACCAGATATACAATCCCTGCCATTCATTCTCTCGACCGACTGGGAGGGAAGTCGCGCGGTGCTTCCTTTTTTGAACAATATGCAGCAATAACGTTGTGATGGCGCGAATCAGAAACGTTGGCAAGTCCCGCGGATCCAGCAATAATCAGGTAAGACAGCTGCAAATAACGGTATCATTCATGACTCGCACCTAGTTCTATCGTGCATGTCTGGCTTCAGTTTTGGAACGCATCGTTTCTCAACGCACGTCGCAAATGCACCGGGGGCCCGCGCCGAGCGCAGTCCGCAAGCGCGCTGCCGTGGAGGAGGCCGTCGACGAGCACGGGCGCGTCCAGGGCGAAGTGGTCGACCTTGAAATTGCCGCGCGCCCGCTCGTTCAACATCAGCGCGATTGCACTTCGGCGCCAGGCTCTTGATCAAAGTCGCCCCCACGGCCAGGGCTTGAATTCCCGCATTAAGCTTGACAGCGGGCACGAAAGCAATGGAACCCAGGCTTTTTCGCAGGGCGGAATACCGCGCGAACTTCCCACCTCGCGCCCATAGGGAGAGCACCGCTCGGAGATGCTCCAGCGCCCGCGCAGTGATTCCAGATTTGATGGCACCACTCCTCTGTACATTCTTCTTTTCCGATGTAGTAGCCAACATGATTGAATTATGCGCAACCCGCAGCGGCAATGGGTTCAGGGGCCAGGGTCCACTGGTTGGTAAGACACACCACGTGCCAATATCTGTGTGCATCATCTCCTGCGCAGGTGCTGGGAAGGCGGCCCATGGCTGGCGGGCCCGTCTCGGACAGCGAAGGGACTGGACTGCACGCCTAAGGCGGACACCCCCGATGGCCTGCAACAGGAGGCAAAAACACTGCGACATGATTCTCGCAGCAGCCACGTAACGCTTCTGCGACGGCAACTCCACCTCCACGCTCTCAAACCCAGCCTGCTGGACACAACTTGCTGCTGGATCCAAGACACGAGGAAAGCTAAACCTGCTACCGAAGGAGCTCGCAATAAGAATCGAATTTCCAGACCCTGAAAAACCAATGTGTAAGTTTGCGACGTCGATGGCCACTGGTAGCGCATCGCCGAGGAGGCTCGTGAACCACACTTCCGCCGTTGCCTGGATGTGGCCTATCTGAAAGCGGTCACCGATGCTACCGGTGGCGATGGTGCAAATTATTTGGCAAGGACTATTCGCGCAATCATCCCTGCGACTCCCTGGGGCCAATTGCTCTGACTTCACCACCCGTGCGCCAAAAACCGCTCGGAGCAGGGACGGTTACGAAGATTGTTGTCGTTTGTGTTGTTGTTGGTGTTGAATGCTGTTGTTGTTGTGGTTGTGGTTGTTGTAAGTGTCGCTGTTGCTGTTGCTGCGGCTGTTGCTGCTGCTGTTGTTGATGTTGTTGTTGCTGCTGTTGTTGGTGGTGTTGTTGTTGTTGCTGGTGCTGCTGTTGTTGTGATGGATTGTTCAAGCGCTGAGGGATAATAATTGTTGCCCCCTCGCAGCTGCACATCGTGTTTGTTTCAATCGCAATGCACCTCCCGGGGCTCGCACCATATTTTTTGTGAGGGGAACAAATCTCCCTGGTCAAACTGATTTGTTTGGGCCCGAGCTACAACGACAATGGTTCCCGCCTGATACTTCCTCAAATCTTATTCAAAATCCCACTCTCGCGCGGAATTTCGTCACCATTTATGCAAGAGTTGCGCTCTCGCGTGGGAATTCCTAACTCGCCTGTTCGACCTTGCCGCCTGGGCCCGCCTTCCCGACTCGCCCGCCATGGTTTACCCGCCCGGTGTGCCCGCCTGGTTCTGCCGCGTGTGTTCTGCTCGTACCCCCTTCCTGCTACTTCCTCTCGTCCTCCATCGTTCTCCCCCCTTTTCGACCCGTCATCTTCTCCGCTGCTTTGGAGGCTGGACTAGAAGCACGTGGCAGGTGAGGAAGATACACAAAGCAAGGGCGCACGATCGAAAACGAAGTGGGTGTGCGCTCACTTCTAGGGATACGCGTGTTGACAAGCGCGCCCGACATGCTTGCTGAGGAAAACCACGGCTGATGCGAACAGGATTCCCTCCACGTGGCCCCGCAACGCTTCCCGGAGTAATGCTGGGGGGGGGCGGGGGCGGCGGCAACCGCGCGAACGGCAGGTCCATTTCTTCGAAGTCTGACTGAGCGTAGCAGCCGTCTGCGCGAAAAGACTGCAGACCAGGGGCCAGGCTGAGCCGCGTCTCGCTCCGTGGCGCCATACTGATCCCTCCATTGCCCTGTGCAAGCGGTGCGTGCCACGGCCGCCGGGAGGCCCTGCTTCCGCCTGTGCCTCCAAAGTCGCCACCGCCTACCACCCCGCTGCGAGGGCGTGGCGGTAGCTGCTCCGAAGAAGTCATGTGACAAGCTGGAGGGTCGAGATCCCTCAAACCGAAGGGCCAGAAAAAAACCAATAACAACAGTGTGCCGTTCTGAAGATACTCCGGTGCACGCGCAGGCAAAAAGCTTGAACCACAACAGTTTCCCACGGACGAAGGAAGAGTGAGAGGAGGAAATCGGGGGGGGGGGGGGAGGATATGAAAGGGGGCGAGGAAGGGGGATGGATAGGAGAAGGAATAGGAGAAGGAGAAGGAGAGGGGAGGAGGGAGGAGGAGGAGGAGGAGGAGGAGGAGGACGAGGAGGAGGAAGAGGAGGAGGAGGAGAAGGAGGAGGAGGGGGAGGGGGAGGGGGAGGAGGAGGAGGAGGAGGAGGAGGAGGAGGAGGAGGAGGAGGAGGAGGAGGAGGATGAGAAGGAGGACGAGGAAGAGGAGGAAGAGGAGGAAGCGGAGGGGGCGATTGGACGATTAGGGAGCTCAGATCGTGCTCTCTCGCTTCCTTGATCAGTCAATGGCACGGATTTGCACAGCTCCGACACCTTGGCCTATCACAAGGAGTTTGGGAGCACTGGCTGTCTGGCCTGTGGCTGCGTGGCCACCCAAGCTGTCAGGAAGTTAGCGGGTGTCTGCACTTCCCAGCTTAATCAATATGGCAGGCGACAATTCAGGAAAGTACAGCAAGGACTGCCTCCAGGCTCCTCGAAGCTTGCCCGGATGCAAAGGGCCCAGAAGAAGGCCTTGCGTTAAACCGTTCAACTCTGCCTCTGGCTGGAAAGAACCCAGGGGGGTGCTCTCTCGCTTCCAGCGGCGCCTGGGCACGGTTGGTAAGGGCCCCTTGGGTTCGAGGGTCCAAACCGCGCCGCGGCGCCACCGAGTTGCACCCGCCTCCCGAAGCGCAGGAGTGGCCCCCAAACGCGTGAGGAAATGGAGGGGGCCCCCCTCTGGGTCGTGCCCGCCTCTGCCTCGGGGGAGCTCGGCGACGGGGGGCCGTTCCCAATTTGCGGGAAGAGCTTCGCGGCTTTCGCGGGGATGGCCGCCCCTTCCTCCTGCCCGAACAGCTGCGCGAAAACGGCGTCGTACTCCTGGGCGGTGAAGTCCGAACTACTGTTGCCCTCCTTCTGCTGCATCCCATGCTTCCCGTCGCCCTTCTCCTCAAGGTGCTTCTGATCGTCGGACTTGTGGTGATGGATCTCCCCATTCTGCTTCTGGGCTTTGGACAACACTTCCATGAACAAATATCTTTCGTACGAGTTTGCTGCTGACCTCGAAGAGGCGCCGGGAGGCGCGACAATTTTGGATGACAGTGGCTGGTTGTGTGTTCGTGGATGCCGTAACCATCGACAACTCCATCTCCTGCGGGCCAGGAACCCTGAGCTGTGTCACGGGCGACTCGCCATACCCTTGGCCGTTGTCGTCGGGCTCATCGCCCACGACGGCAAGGATTCGCACTCCCTTATGCTTCCTTTTGACCGCATCCCACTCCGAATAGTACCCCGCGTTCGAACCTGGAGAAATAGCCGTCACAGTAGCTCCACTGTGTGTCAAGTCCACGAACACGTTGTCGCCGCCGAAGTGAGGCTTGATGAGCCCGTGCCACTTCTTCCCATCATACTTGAGCAAGATCCCGGATTGAGTGGGGCCTGTACTGTCGTTTCCGAACATGGACTTACTGCTCGGACTCCTGCAAGTAGTCGCTCGAGAAAAGGCCTACGCCATGCGTGAACTCCTCGCCTGGGTCCTTTATAAACTACGCGTAAGTCCCCGAGGCCTGATCGGGCTCGCTGTTCTCCGCGCCAGTGTGGCTGTCGCCGCTGCCCAACTCGTTCAATACGTGCATGCCGACAGCTTCGCGACCTTGTGGGGCCGCCGCCAAGGAGGAATGACCACTTTTGCCGCCACAGCTGTCGCCGTTCGCATCCCCGATGAAACAATTCTGCACCTGCTGCTGCTTGCTGTCGTCGAATTGTTGCTCCTGCTCTGTTGATGCTCCACCTCCGCTTCCACCGCCAATCACTGCTGCTTGAATCACTCCTGCAACCCCTTCTTGAAGAGGGTTACCTTGCAAATCATATACCGGACAACGTCCTCGGAGCGCTCCCCAACCTTCGCGGATCGACGCACGCGATGGGGTCGGCCGTGCGGCATCCTGCGGTGAACCCCTGCAGCCTCTCGCCCAGGTCGAAGCCGAGGAGGCCGTGTTCGATGTAAAGGCGGAGAGCCATCGTCAAATAGCCGCCCTCCCGCGGCGGGCGGCCGTACCTCCGTACCTGTGGCTCTGGCGCGCTGCGCCCCTGCCAAGTGCGCGCGCCCAATTCTTCACTTGAAGGGGAAGTACTGGAGGAGGAGGAGGAGGAGGAGGAGGAGCAGCAGCTGCAGGAGGGCGACAAGGAGGGACGAGGATGTGGAGGAGGAGGAGGAGGAAAAGGAGGAGGAGGAGAAGGAGGAGAAAGAGGAGGAGAAAGAGGAGGAGAAAGAGGAGGAGGAGAAAGAAGAAGATGCGGATCTTTGCGCCGAATCCGCGCCCAAAGCTCACCCAGGCGGAAGGCCAACGCCGGGTGTCCCCGCGGGGGCCGATCCGTGGGCTCGCGCCCCACTCGCGGGGCGCCTCGCCCGGCCTCTCCCTGCCCTTCCCACTCTGCCTGGTAGGTTCGCGCAGCGTCGGCGCGCGCAAAGGGTTTCGACACCGCGTCGACAGTTCAACCTTGAATCGATCGCGACCCCGATAGTTCAAGGTTGAATTCCGTCGGGTCCTGTGGCATTACCGTGCCCCTCCGTGCTCCTGTCGGTCTATCATGCGGAGTTCGACCTTGAACGCCTTCGCCAGCGTCGCCAGCACGCCATCGCCGCCCCGCGCCCCTTCACTCTCCCGTCCTCTCCGCCAGGAAGAAGCCCGCTGTCACTAGGAGAGCAAGCTGTGGACGCGGGCGCCTCCGCCGGTGCTGCCAGGGGTGTTCGGTGGAAATCCACGGAGCGGCCCAGAGGGAGCGCTCGGGAACAGATGGTGGCCATAAGGGAGACATAGATGGCGAGAATCATTCCCCTCACACCCCTCCCCTCCCAAGTCCTTCCTCCCGTCCCTCCAGACCCTCCCTCTCCTCGCTTGCCCTACTCCACAAAGCCCTAGACGAAGCCTACTGGCCTGCCCTGGACTTCCACTAAACCAATACCGCAGCTGGCAATCGAACAAGACAAGAGGTGACACGGTGCTGCGCCCAAGCAGAATTGGCGGGCCTCCCCGTCCTCGTCCTCCTCCTTCTCTCCTTTTGAACCTCGCGTTGAACCTCGCGCCTCACGTAGCAACGTCATCATTTGAAACACCCGTTCACGCCGCCGCGGGTATCCCCCTCGCGCGTGGGGCGCCATCGCAGAAAACTCGATATGCAAATCTGCACAGGTGTGACGTTAGACCCCTAGTGATGCCGCTGGGCCGCTGTGAATATCACTTCAACTTTGTCGGAAATCATAAAGACCAAGGCCAAGCCAAACCTTCCATGGTGGTTCAGGGGCAGGGGAGACAGGCAGTGGTGCTGCGGAGGGTTGGGGGCATGGGGCGTGGGGATCTGTGGGAGGAGTTCCGACCAATTCTCGTTTGAATTCGCACAGCAACACGCCACTCGTCATGAAACTGACGCCTGGGCACGCAAAAAGACAACTGCTACAACAAACTCCTACGTCTCCATCTTCGGTGCATTCGTCCGTGAGGTGGAGACGTAGGATTCACGCGAATGTTGAGCAAGCGGTGTAAGCGATCAACTTTACTCGCCGTGCTGCTAAAGTTCTGCTCGCCCGCTTACCAACTTGCCCATAATAAGATCAGACCTCGTCCGTCGCCCCCCGATCTTCTTCCGCGGCCTTGGTGGGGCGAAGGAGATGCACGCGATAAGCATTTGTGGAACACTGTGCGCATATTCGTGTCCACATCGAAGCATGCACACGAGCGTGCAATGAGAGTCACGCGGACCTCTTCTGCCAAAGTCACATGAAGCAAGCTATGTTCAGCAAATTCCGAATTTCTTGGCTTCATGTCCGTCGTAGCGCGTATCTGAAGCGACTGCGCATGCCTTGCCTCTCTTGTATAACGCCCGTCACCGTCGTGGCGCGCATCATCTCTCTCGTTCGGCATGCTTCGTACTGAGCTGCCCCTGCCATTCCACCCACATGGCCGATGCCAGAAGCCCTTGATCCAACAATGTTGGCGTCTCAATCTTCCGAAGGACCTTCTGGAGAACTTCTGGGCACGTGTATTGGGAAACGCTTGGAAACAAATCTGCCGGAACACGCTGCAAGCTCAAGCAAACAACGCCGAGGTGTGGACCGACGCCGGAACGCTCTCCTGGGCTACCCTGCGGCTCCGACTTCTCCATCTGACACCCTCTTAGCTCTCCACGAGCTGCCCGGGGAGAATGTCCTTCAAGAGTGCTCCCGCCGCCTTCCGCCGGCGGGTCTGCCCCCCTTTCACTTCGGCCGGCTCCTCCTGGCCTTCCGCCAGGGCGCGCCGAAGGCAGGGCCCCACCTGGAACGCCTTCTGCCGTGCCGTGCGCGTAAAGCCGTCAACGAGCATCACCACACGAGCGGGGGTTGTCAACTGTTCAAAAATCGGGGGAGCGCAAACATGGACTAGCGATCCGTGGATTTGGCGCGCGGAGGTGCCCTCTCCAAAAATCCGCCGGTGCCGCCTCGTTCGGCGGCGGATTTCCCGTGGAAACGGGACCCGTCGCTAATCCACGCCCCCTGTTGATCCATGCTTGCGATCGCCTGAAAAGAGCCTGGACGCCCACTTCGGTGCACGCGAACCGCCCCCCCCCCCACCTCCGCCCTCCCCCGTCCACGCCGTGTCCGCGGGCCCCGGCGGTGGCCTCAAGTGGCGCCACGGTGGTTCAAACATGGCCCAACAAAGATGCCCCAGCACGAGCCAGGAGGACCCAGGATGGTCAACGCTGGCTCTGATATCGCCGCAAGAAGCCAGAATAAGGTCTCAAGAGGCCGCGGGAGACTCCCAAGTGGCGCCGCGGATGGCCCCAATCACCTATCATCGTCATATCCCAGCCAGCGTGCGCCCCCAAATATAGGTCCAGCATGTCCTCGGATTGCGCAGATCACGCTGTGCACTAAATGTATGGTCCAACATGCGTGCTGTGATGCAGTCTAGGCGGTGCAACAACATGTGCAGTGTGATGAGGGATGTTCCTGTATCCGCCACTGCGCTTGTAGCAGCTGGATGTGTGTCGTGACTTTGCTGTTCCTGACCCTCGTGTCGGGCTCTTGCTCTGAATACGCAGCGCAACGCTTCTCCCCTATCCTTTCCGAATCTCCCTCCTCCGTTTCTGCCCCGCCCATTTCGGCACACCCCTCACACGCTTCGTTGCCCACACACACGGAGCTCCGCCTACGGCCCAAGACACAACGTTCGCATGTCGCCCCCTCCAACCATTTCGGCACTCCCTCGCACAAGTCGTGCCCAAGAAGGAGCTCCACCTACCAGAGACAACGTTGGCATGCCCCTTCCGCCCATTTCGGCACGACCCTCTCGCGGACCGTGCCCCACAAGGAGCTCCACCTACGCCCCACTCAGGATACAACGTTCGATTGCCGCCCCCCCCCCCTCGGCCCGCCGACTTCAGCACACCCCCTCACACGCTGCGTGCACCACGGCGAGCTCCGCCTACAGCACCAGTGGGCAATTTTGCATGGCAATTCCCCGTCCACTTCGGCGCACACTTCGCTCCCTACATGACCCCCCCCCCACGCCCTCATCGGCGCGCAGCTCACGCGGATCGTGCCCTGCGGGGAACTCCACCTACAGCACCAGTGGGCAAATCCACACGGCCTCCCCCCGTCCATCTCGGCGCACCCCTCCACGTGGATGGTGCCCCACAGAGGGGGTCTTCGCGCCTTCGCGTGGGGGGCGTCTTCGCGGCCTCAGTGGGCGTTTTCGCGTGGGGGACCCCGCGCGCCGGGGGGCGGCGCCCCCAGCGCCGCCAGAAGGGTCCAACACCGATCCAAGAAAAACGAACGGACCTCCACCTCCGGACCGTGCCCGCAGGAAACCCGGCGCGCCTGCTGCTCCGCACTGCCCCTGGCCGCACTGAGAGGCGTGGTGCGCCCTGACGCTGAACGCAATCGTTTAGGGTTGCCCCCCGCCACGCGAATTCTGTGAATTCCGCTCCTTGCGGGGCAGTGCGGTCGGACAAACGCAAGGACGCGCGGTAAGGACGCAGGGGCCTCAGACGGCCAGGCTGAATTTTTCGCGTAGCGCTGGACGGGCCAAGAAGGCGAAGGAACTGCCCAAGAGGCAAGGACGCAAGGGCCCCCCCCTTGGAAACTTACTTGCCCATATGGCGTGTTCGACTGTGCCAGTTCTCAGGGACCCCGGCGCATCGAACCAAAGATGGCTGATTTCCCAAGCCCTCCTGTAGAATTGGGGCCTGACTTTCTCTCCGCTGCGCCGCTGGCCTGGCCGCCACCGCCTCCTCGTCCCCCCTCGTCCGATGCGCCAAAGTGCCCTTCAAAATGGCCCACTATGGTTCTTCAGGGTAGCTTCCGACGTACCTGCGTGAGGTCACACGAGGGCCCCAAGACGGCTCCAAATGGCCACGTCACCTACCATGGAACCGCCTAGCGGCCAAGCTCGTCCCACAACCTTCAAAACAGAACATAGATTAATGTTGCCTTCTCGCATTTTCGCTTCCGACGGACCTCTGAGGTCCCATGCTGGCCCAAGAGAGCCGCGAAAGACTTCCAAGACAGTCCCAAGAGGTTAATCATCTGCCCCCGAGGGGGGGCGGCCAAAAGTGACCCCCTCTTTTGATCGAGGGCTGCCAAAATGGCCCCAAGAGGCCCTCCAGGGTCCCCCATGAAGGCCCTAACACAACCCTAAGAAGACTCCACAAATCTCCACGATGGCTCCTAGAAACACCCCGCCGGAGTGCATTGAACATTTGATTACTTTACAATGCCGCCATTTGCACCCCGCTGCACTAATCCAGCGCTCCAAATAGAGAGGCTAAGGGGCTAAGCTTTAGACCCCCATGCAGCCCGTCACAAAAGGTCTAAGGTTCGGCCCGTGTCGTCTTGCATGGCATGGTATTCCCTCGGGCGAGAGAGAGAGAGAGAGGGAGAGAGACAAAGAGGGAAAGTTGAAGCGAGAGAGAGAGAGAGAGATGAATATATACTTAAACACATAGAGAGACTGAGAGACACATATACATAGTATATATATAGAGAGAGAGGAAAAAACACAGAGAAGGAGAGAGAGAGAGAGTACCGATCCATACATGCATACATACATACACACGCTTACATGCATACATGCAAACATACATGCATTCATTCACAACAAACACACATACATACATCCATACACACATGCATGCATACATACCTACGTGAAAGCATACATACAAACATACATGCGTGCGTACATACACACATACGTACACATACATATACAGAGAGAGAGAGAGAACGAGGAGAGCGAATGAGAAAAGGAGACGGGGAAGAGAACGAGAGAGAGAGAGAGATATTGATAAAGAGGGCGAGAGCGACAGAGAGGGAGAGAGAGAGAGGGAGAGGGGACAGAGAGAGCGAGAGAGTGAGATACTGCGAAAGACAAACAAAGGGGGATAGAGAGAGAGAGAGAAAAAAGAGAGAGAGAGAGAAAACAACAAACAAAAAACAACAGTCAACGAACGAGAGATAGAGAGAGGGAGAGTTCGAAACAAAAGGTAGGGCCATAGTGACCTAAAGAGAGGGAGAGAGAGAGAGAGAGAGAGAGAGCGAGATATGGAGAAAGAGAGGGCTGCAACTACCTACCTACCTACCTACCTACATACACACATGCATATATACACACCCGTATATATGTAGATATACAACTAGGGAGGGAAGGGAGGGGGGAGAGGGAGAGAGAGAGAGAGAGAGAGAAAACGCAAGAGAGAGAGAGAGACTGAGAGAGAGAGCGAGAGCTATATACACATATTTGCATACACGTATTCAGAGTTATGGGGAACAAGGTTGTTTAGCAAAAAACAGAGAGAGCGAGAAGGATAACGAGACAACGAGAAAGAGAGAGAGAGAGAGAGATATGACGCCATGTTGAGGCCCCACACTCCCGACCTAACTTGTCCGACCAAGTTCAGCCGCGGCAGCGATTATGCCCTCCCGACAGCCCGAGAACGACACACAGAGAACATCAGGGAGCGAGAGAAAGCGGCGGGGGAGGTGGAGAAATCGAGAAATTGCGAGGGCGGGAAAGAGATACGTATATACATGCATGTATATATACATATAGAGAGGGGAAGGGAGGGAGGGAGGGGGGGGAGAGAGAGAAAGAGAGAGAGAGAGAGAGAGAGAAAAAAAAAGAGAGAGAGAGAGAGAGGCACAACACACAGAAACACACACATAAAGAGAGAGGGAAACCAGAGAGTGAAAGAGGGAGAACGAGAGAGAGAGAGAGAGAGAGAGCGAGAGAGAGATAACGAGAGAGGATGTAACGAACGAAACGATAGGGACACATATAATTTACATTTACATTATGTGTACCGGTGTGTACACATATCTATATATACATGTGTGTGTATAAACCTACGTCTCTTTCTGTATATAGAAAACAATACATAACGACACACAGAGGAAGAGAGAGAGAGAGAGAAGGGGATAGCGAGAGAGAGAGAGAGAGCGAGTGAGAAAGAGCGAGAGAGAGAGAGAGACATATAGACATACACATATATAATATATATACACACATTTACACACATACATATATAAGAACTAGAACCACGCGCGCGCTTCGCGCGCGCTTAGGTTCTAGCTAGGAGGCGAGCTTGAGTCAACGAAAGTCGCAGGGAAGGGGGCAGGGGGAAGAAGGCCAGAGAGCGCTGAAGGATACAAATACTGGAACCCTCTTGTGATTTAGTGTGGGGGGCCTCGTCCGGCCGCTCGCTGGGAGTTTGACGTAGCTTCTCGGGAGCCTCTGAACCTGTCGGGGGCCTCCTGGAAGTAGGTTCGAAGCATTTTGGGGGCCGATTTGGGGCTTCTCGGGGCCTCCTTTGGGCCTCTTGGGGGTCTCCTGGGGCCTCTTGAGGGGCCTCCTTGGGGCCTCCTGGCGGCCTCTTGGGGCGGAAGGCTCGAGCTTGCGGTTCGTGGTCCCCCTCTGGGCCCCCTCTTGGGCCCGTCTTGGGGCCCTCTTGGGCCATCTTGGGCGCCTCTTGGGCCGTCTTGGGGCCCTCTTGGGCTGTCCTGGGGCCTCTTGGAAGCTTCTTGGGCCGTCTTGGGGCGGTCTTGGAGGCCTCTTGGGCCTCTTGGACGCGGTGAAAGCCCAAGATGCGAACATGCGAAAAATATACGTTGTCCCATAGGAATGGCATGATTTTTGTTTCTTGGACCTCTCTTGGGGTGCCTCTCGGAACGTCTTGGGCTGATTTTGGAAGCCTTTTGGCGCCTTTGGGCGGCGTTTTGGCGCCTCCTGGGATATGTTGGGCCAGAAGCTCGGAATTCGAGAGTGGCTTTCTCCTTCTGGGACCCCTCTCGAACTCGTCTTGGGGTTCTCTTGGGCCGTCTTGGGGCCGTCCTGAGCCACTCGTGCGCAGCCTTGGAGCGCTCCTGGAGGCCTCCTAGGCCGTCTTGGAGGCCTCTTGGGCCGTGTTGGACGCGGTGAAAGCCCAAGATGCGAACATGCGAAAAATATACGTTTTCCCATCGGAATGGCACGATTTTTGTTTCTTGGACCTCCCTTGGGGTGCCTCTCGGAACGTCTTGGGGTGCTTTTGGGAGGCTTTTGGCGCCTCTTGGCGGCATTTTGGCGCCTCCTGGCTCGGAATTCGAGGTTGGCTTTCTCCGTCTGGGACCCCTCTCGAACTCGTCTTGGGGCTCTCTTCGGCCGTCTTGGGGCCGTCCTGGGCCACTCATGCGCAGCCTTGGAGCGCTCCCGGAGGCCTCGTAGACCGTCTTGGGCGCCTCTTGGGCCGTCTTGGACCGGTGAAAGCCCAAGAGGCGAACATGCGAAAAATATACGTTTTCCCATCGGAATGGCACGATTTTTGCTTCTTGGGCCTCTCTTGGGCTGCCTCTCGGAGCGTCTTGGAGGCTTCTGGGACCTTCTTGGTGTCATGACAGGCGTCTTGGAAGGCATCTGGAGCCATCGGAGCGCGTTCCGAAGCCGCCTGCGAGCGATCTTGGACGGCGTCCGGCAGTCCGACGAGCCTCCGGGCCCCCCGGGGCCCACATTTGTGGTCGGGGTCCCGGCCCCGGGCCCCCGGACCCGGTGCGCCGTTATATGTATAAGATATGAGTACTCGATATGGGGGATCTTAGAAAGAGAGCGAGAGAGAGAGAGAGAAACAAAGAGAGAGTGAGAGAGAGAGAGAGAGATCGAGCGAGAGAGAAAGCGAGCAAGGCTGAAACAGAGGGATATATAATAAAAACAAATAACAAAACAATGGGGGATAAATGTGTATATATGCGTATATATATATATAGAGAGAGAGACATAAGAGAGAGACAGAGAAAGAGAGAGAGAGAGAGGAGATAACCCAGAACAATACGTAAATCAAGAGAGAGAGACCAAAGAGAGAGAGAGACAGAGAAAGAGAGAAAGAGAGAAAACGAGAGAGAGAGAGAGAGAGAACAAACGAGAGAGGCGCGATAACGATTTTCACTGACACCTGCAGACTTCTAGTGCAGAGCTCCTGGGGCACCTGCAACTTTACAGTGAAGGGTTGCAGTTTATTCCTGGGGCCCACACGAAGCGAGACAACTGTAGCCTCATTGTTAGGATCGTCGGATTGTGTGCCGACCTGCGTCCCCCCTCCAGACAGCTTCCACGTGTATCATTTCTGGCGGGCTGGTGGGGGACAGCGAAGCGTCAAACATCATGCTTGCTGCGAATCCTTCTCCCTCCTCCTCTGGCGTGGGGCACGGCGACCCCACTCCCGGACTTTGTGATGTTTTCGTCTGGGGCTCAACTCGGAAATGCACAATGGGGGCGCCCATCATCAATATGGAGGGCATTCGAATGGCTCCCTGGAGGTGTATTCCCGAACTTCCTTTTTTAACCTTGCTGGACCATGGAGTCGGCGGAATATTTTCGAATGTTTCCGAAAATGTTACCCTTCAGTATGAAAAGCGCAGAAACAAGATCACCGAAATGAAAAACAAACGGCGAAAGAATCTGAACCAAACTCAACAAACAACGGCGACAGAACTGAAACAACAGAAACAAAGAACTGAAAACACGAACCTGCCATCCGGAATCGGCAACAAACCCGGACCCGTCGTTTCCAGGGCCCGCTCAGGTCTGAACGGCGAGATTTTTTGAGAATCGCTCGGCAACCGCGCGCGCAGCACTGTAGCGGTGCCGAAAACTCGCAACCGACGCTTGCGCCTGCAAAAACAAACATTACACAAAAAAATCCAATCAATGGATAGTTTGACCGACAAAGAGATCGACCGGGAACCCGGGAACTCGGGAACCACCGAAATCGGCCCGGAACTAATGACCAAGAACCCGGGAACCCGGAACCAAGAATCCTGGAACCCAGCCGGCCACCAAAATCGGCGGGACACTTTCGCCAAATCTTTCAATTTCCGCTAGGACCCCTTCAGTACAAACACTGATAGGGGAAAAATGCCAGAAACGGTCTCGACGGGGCAAATCCGGGTATGGCCGCACCCGCCCGTGGGGACAGGTGCGCACGCCCACGTGGCGCTCTGAGGCGACTGTGCGTTTCCATGTTGCCAGCGATGACGGAGGGCCCCCAGAGGCTGCACTCGACGAAAACGTCCATTCGCTGAAAGTTTGGGTGGAGGGTTTCTCCGAAGGGCTTAGGCGACCCGTCCTCCTCCTCCTCCTCCTCCTCCTCCTCATCCTCCTCCTCCTCTTTGGACACCCGAAATGGGTACCGAAAGAATGGGCACCATGCCCAACAGCAAATGCTGTCCCAAACCAACAGCGGCCGCTGTTGGGCGGGCGGCCTCCTGTCTCGAATGGACACAGGCCGCGGCGGCGTGGACAGCGGATCTTGTTCAAAATGAACAGGAACTGCTGTTGGGCATAGTACCCATTCTTTCAGTACCCATTTCGGGCGTCCAGATCCTCCATCTCTCCCTCCCCCTCCCCCTCCCCTTCCTCCACCTCCACCTCCTCCTCCTCCTCCTCCTCCTCCTCCTCCTCCTCCTCCTCCTCCTCCTCCTCGGGTCGCCTACGGCCCCGGGGGAACCCGTGCAGGTTTGGGTACGTGTCTCCTGCATCGCTGCCACTCGCAACTGTGGCCCGGCAGCCGCCTCCCGCGCGGGCTCTCCCCCCCTTCCGTTCTCCCTCCTCCCTCCTCCCACCTCCCATCTCTCCCACCTCCCTCCTCCTCCTCCCAGCTCAAACCTCGGCCACAATCCACCTCCTCTTTCCACCTCCTCCTCTTTCCAACTCCTCCTCCTCCTCGTTCTCCTTCTCCTCCCACCTCCTCCTGCCGCCTCCTCCATCTCCTCCTCCTCCTCATCCTCCTCTTCCTCCTCCTCCTCCTCCTCCTCCCACCTCCTCCTCCTCCTCCTCCTCCTCCTCCTGCGGGGGGGGGGCGGGGGGGTGGGGGGGAGGGGAGGATGGCCCGAACAGCGCTCGAGGCCAGCGAGGCTCGGGGAGGGGGGATGGGGATGATGGCCCGAAAAAAAAACACACTCGAGGCCAGCGGGGCCCAGACAGGGACAGCCCGCGGGGGACCGAAACGCCCATCCTTTGTGGCGGCCACGGCAAGCGTCGCCGCCCTGGACCCAAGGCCACCCGCGCCGTGAGACAGCGCGGCAAGCCCAACAGGGACGAGGCGTCGCCTGCGGCGCCAGTGAAGTCCCGCGCAGCCTCCTCGTCCCACAGCGCAGCGGCGTACTGCTCATTTGTGTCACACATGTGCTCGCAAGCGCTCTCGATCACCTCGAAGGACACGCCGAGCTCCTGGAACTGCGCGCGCTGCAGCCCACACGTATCCTACCTGTTTTTGTCGCGGTCGGCAGACTTTGTGCGGAGCCCGTAATCAAGTAAGCGAGAAACAAAGCCCGAGCGAACCAACTGCAACTCATAAAACATATGGTGTGACAGACTGCCTGAAGGTGAAAAGAGAGACGAAACAAAGTAGAACCTGGAGAGGCTCACAAGGGAGCTTAGCCAGGATGGCCTGACAGAGTGGGCACAAACAAGGTTACCCCCCCCACACATGCCCTACTCTTCCCCCTCCTCCTGTGGAGACGCCAGACAAGGTACCGATACCGCGACTCCCAGGACCTCTCCCAAGGCGCGTTCTGACCAGAGTTTCGAGCGAATCTGGCGGTGGCGACGAGGGCCTCCCAGGAGGCCCAACCAGGGGCGACAACGAAGGGAAGGGTAGCGGCATGGGTATCTGTTCCTCCTCCTCCTCCTCCTCCTTCCCCTCCTTTCCCTCAACCTCCTCCTCCTGCTCCTCCTCCTCCTCCTCTTCCCCTGGCGCCCGGTCCCTTCTCTTCCTCTTGCTCCTCCTCCTTCCCCCCCCGCCCTCCCCCTCCCCCTCCTCCTGCTCCTCCTCCTCCTTCCCCTCCTCCACCTGCCCACTGGGCGTTGGGGCCGACAGGTCGCCCGCGACCCTCCGCCCGCCCCCCTTGACCGCGAGCTGAGGCCGGGGCGGCGGCGAAGTCCCGCGCGGCCTCCTCATCGTGGAGCAGGCGCCGCGCCCGGGCCTGGAAGGCGGCCGCCCCCCCCCCGATCGGGCAGGCAGCAGCGAGCAGCCCTCGGCAGTCCCAGCCCTCGGCGGTCCAAAGATCGGCGGCGAGCGAGGGGGGGAAGCCCCCATCGTGCCTTCTGGAAGGCTTGCGGTGCCTTCGGGGAAGGCTTCGGAAACTTCTCAGGACTTCCGAGCCTTCTGGGGAGGCCCGCCCTTTCTCACTTCCCTCCCTCGCTCGCCGCCAAAAAGATGGGGTCCTGAGGGGCCTCAAACAGTGGAAACCGAATCCTAACAGCCAGCCGAGGCTATTCGCTGGGAGTGGCCTCTGGCGTGGGACCCCACGTGGGGTCCATCCGTCGTCGGCGTGCGCGCCTGGTCGTCGGCCTGCGCCCCTCTGAGGACGAGGTGCAAAGGGGGGGTGCTCAAGACGAGGCGCTTCAAACAGTGTAAACCCAGCCCTGGATCTCCCTTCCCATCCCTCGGGGCCCCGCTCCTCGGGACCCCATGTTTGAACCGCCGACCAGCTCTGCCCTCGTGCGGGGCAGCGATAAAGAGGGAAGCGGCGCGGCGGGGGGGACGTCGAGCCGGAATCGGCGATGCATCACCGATGTGTCGGCGATGGGCTTAGGTCGGGCATGTCAAACAAGATTCACAACACCCCAAAAGAGTCGAATAATCGTCCCCCGACTATCTTGTGGCATTTTTGAATTTTCCCTCCTGTAGATGATGATGCCGAGGGGTTGCGATAAGAGTTTGATGACGACGATGATGATGTAGATGATGAGTGATGCTGATGAAAAATGATGTCTCGTGCGAGGCGCTGGCTTTCGCACCCCAGGGGACCAACTGGCGAGGATGTCTCGAGCTGTTTGCGTGTTTTTGGGGCCAGGCTCGTCTGCGCTCAGAGCAGATCCTTGGGATGTCTCGAGCGAGGCGCGGGTTTCACCACCCCCCAAGGGGGAGCCGCCAGGGGGTATTGCACGGCTTCTGTTCGCGCCAAAATGGCGGGGATGCATCGAGCGGTGTTTGCCTGTGTATGCCCAATATCCTCCGCTTTCGGAGCAGATTTGGAGGATGTCGCGAGCGAGGCGCGCGGCGCCAGAATTTGAGGATGTCTCGATCTCCTGGAGGCTCCAGGATACTCCGGGAGGCCACAGGAGGCCACAGGAGAACCCAGGAAGCCACAGGAAGCACCAGGAGGCACCAGGAGGCCCTGGAGGGCACCAGGAGGCCCCAGGAGGCCCCATGAGCAGAAGGCTCTCGTGTGGCTCCAATACAAAGTCTTTCACGTCTGTTCCTATAGATCGGGCCTCTCCTGGGGCACGGATCCTCCCCAGGAGGCTCCAGGAGGCTCCTGGAGGCCCCAGGAGGCCACACGAGGCTCCAGGAGGCCTCAGGATGCCACAGGAAGCCCCAAGAGGCCACAGGAGGCCCAAAGAGGCTCCAGGAGGCCACAGGGAGCCCCACTGAGACTCATTCACACTTCAACCCGTTTCCACCCAGTTAGATTCGTTCCCAGACCGCCAGTACTCGAGCCCGTTTGTATTCGAAAACTGTTGTGCCTGGACACTCACGGCGGACAGGTCCATGCTGACTCAGATGCACATATGGGGAGCTCCACGCAGTGAACAAGTGACTATTTTTGAATATGCCTCCTTAGAGGGACACGCCCGACGTAATGATGGGCCCCCTGAGGGCAGGCAGAAACGAGCAGCTCGGCTCTGCGAGAGGAGGACCCGCGCGGCGGCCTTGCGCGACGGCTTGAACCGGGAAGCAGGCGCGGCACACCGCGTGGAGGAGAGGGCGCCTGCCGCCTGCGCGCGGCCTCGCGCGGGCGGCTTGCACGCGAGTGTGGCGCAAGAGTGCTCGTGTTTGTTCTTGGCGTTGGGTCGGCATGTCCCCCCTGCAGGCGGATCTTGGACGAGAAATAAAACAAACAGAACGTGCATGGAAGTAGCCAACAGATCATATAATAATCGTCCCCAGGCTATTTTGTGACTATTTTCGAATATTCCTCCTGTAGAGGGACGTGCCCGACTTAATAGTAGCGGTAACGCCCGTGACTGTTCCCCTGGTCACGTCACGAATCGCGCCGGCGCCGTAAGAGGGTGCGCCATTCTAAGGCACTCCCGGGCGGCGCCAGCTCGAATCGTGACGTGCCCGCCCCTTCGGCGGTCACGTCTGGCACCGCCAGGGGGAAAAACAATTCTCCGCCTGTGCCCTCGCCCGTCCTCCCCAGACCCCCTCGTGCCTTGAACAGCAAGCGCCACGACGGACATCTAGTCGCCGCTACTTTCGGCCTCGAGTGGCCTTCGCCGGGCCTCGGGGCCGTCAACCACCGACTCGGGATGGGAAGCTGGTCCTGGGGACCACTGGCCGAAACTGGCCAGAAACCTCGAGCTCGTTTGGGGCCGAAGACAACCAGAAACCAGTCTGGGAACCTCCAGCGATCTTTGTCGACCCTTTGCCGCGTCGAGGCTCGTGCGCGCTCATCCGCGGCCCCACAGAAGTCCGATGCTCTTTCTTCCCCAGGGCCGTGTTTTCGTCCTGGTTTCGCTTCTGACGGCCTGTTGGCCCGAGGGCGGTCCCGGGGCGGACGTCGAGGGGAAAAAACGCGGGCGGATCAAAACAAATCGTGGGAGACTCGGGCGGGTGGTAATGGGGGGTTGCCCCACTTGGGGGTGAAAAAGAGGGCCCTGAAGGAGCCCCGTAGGGCCCCGTTTGGAACCAGCTGGTGCTCAAAAGTGGCCCCAAGTTCCCCCTCTAGGGCCCTTTTCTTTACCCTCCATTTGGGCCACCCCCCATTAGCACCCGCCCAGGAGATCCGGGGGTCGGTCTTGGCTTCGGCAGCGATCTTTTCGATCCTGTGCCTTGGACGCCCGAAATGGGTACGGAAAAATTGGTACAATGCCCAACAACAAATGTTGTCCCAAACCAAAAGCGGCTACTGTTGGGCAGGAGGCCTTCTGTCTCAAATGTACACAGGCCGCGGCGACACTGACAGCGAGTCCGGTTCAAAATGAACAGGAACTGCTATTGGGCAGTGTACCCATTCTTTCCGTACTCATTTCGTTCGTGCCGATCTGCCCTTCGAAATCCGAGCGCGCGCCTCCTCCCGCTGCGGCTCGGGCAGTGCGTCCACCAACGCCGGGGGCACCTCGCCCCAATCGCCGTGCAGCTCTGGAAGCCCCTCGAGCCTCCGGGCGGCCCGCCCCCCTCCCCCACCCAACCAGAGGCAACGGAGGAAGAGACCCATCGGAGGAAGAGACCGCGCAGGAGGCCACGGAGGAAGAGACCCATCGGACCCCGCGTTCCCGGGGCGCGTGGGCGGGTCCTCGATCAGCCCGACATGGCTTGCTTTAGGGTTTCCGCCGTGCCGGGCGATCCACCGAAGGGTGTTCGCTCATCGGTCCTCTCGAAGGCGCCTCCCGCCAGCCGCCACCGTGCCCTCTGGCATTCTGAGGTGCCACAGGGCACCGAAACCCCCTCGCGCCGTGGCAATGAATCGCGACGTCTCTGTGGGTGTTGCTCACTTCGGCCTGCGAAGGCCCTCGAAGGATCCCCACCGGGACCGCCGACAAAAAAACTATGATAAAAAAACGGGTCGCGGGACATGGGTCGAGACCTCCGGAGGTCGACGCTATGATCATGACGTCGTGGGTCTGGGAAGGTCGTAACTCATCCTGGGGACCTTCCTGGAGCTACTCGGTCCACTCGTGCGTCGAAGCTGCGTCGAACGTCCGTCGAAGTGGTTCGACCCTGAGCCGAACCTGAGCCGAATCTGAACCGAACCGGAATCGAACTTGAATCGACCTTTCTTCAAACCCGGGTCGAACAGATCCGTCCGGCGGGCTCCTGGAAGGTCCCCACGACCAACATCTAAGGAAGGGGGAAGCCACCCGCCGACCAGGAGGCCACAAGCCAAGAGAGGCACCCTACTTCGGCGGAGCGCCAGAGGTCGCACGGCGCGGGAGGGCCGAGGTCGGGATGCGAAACGGCACAGTTACACCGATGGGGGCGGGGACCGCGCGGGGCGAGGCGCGTCGGTCCGCGTCGCCGTCGCCGTCGCCGTCGCCGTCGCCGCCGTCGCCGTTGCCGTCGTCGTTGCCGTCGTCGTTGCCGTCGTCGTCGTCGTCGTCGTCGTCGTCGTCGCAGGGCGGCCGCGAAAAAAGACTGCGCGGGGCGAGGCGCTCAGACCGTGCCGTCCTTTCTGCCAGCGTGGCGGCCCAGGCTCCTGGTAGGAGTCGCGCGGCCCTGCCGAGGCGGGAGGAGAGGAGCCGAATACCAACCACACGGCATAAGCACAAACTCTCGAAGGTCTGCCTGGCCGCGCCTCCACCGCCGCCCGTGGCGGGCTTCGCGCGCCAGGGACGGGGGTCAAACGCCGATCCAAGGAATCCGCGAGGGCATCCGAAAGTCTGTGCACTTTGCATTTGATTTCTTGCTCGGCCACAGAGAAGAGAGGACGGCCCTCAGCTGCCAATATCAATCCTCGCCCAGCGCAGGAGCCTTCATGGCATCAAGGGTGGGATCTAAACCATCAGTCTCGCGACTCTGGACCTCCCCGCCCACAACCCACCGCCCGCACACCAGCCACCCGCCGATCATAATCAAACCAGCCAACAGCCACATATCCACCCACCAGTATCAGAAATAGCAGTGGGAGCAATCGAAGTGTGAGGAGGAGCAAGGAGGAGACATGGAAACGTGGGGAGGAAGCTCGGGGGAGGGGCGAATGACGAAAATGCGGGCTTCGATGATCGTTCCCCAGCTCACCCTCTACGTACCACGGTGTTTCTGTTTTTCCCCGACGTTCCTGTGTTGGGCAGAGCACTGCTCCTCTCGCGTCTCCTCCTCCTCCTCCTCCTCCTCCTCCTCCTCCTCCTCCTCCTCCTCCTCCCCCCTCCTTCCCCCTCCTCCCCCCTCCTGCCTCATTGGTTCCCGTCCTCGTACCTTGCCTACTCGGGTCTGCGACGTGCGCAACTGTCGCCACCTTCGTGGGCTCCTGGGAGGCACGGCGGAATGGGGGGCCACGCGGACCTAGCCACAACCTCGGGGCTCCCTACGAAATGCGAAACCATCGCCACTTTCGTGGGCTCCTGGGGGACACGGCAGCACGGGGGGCCACGCAGACCCAGCCGAGACCTCGCGGCTGCCCGCGCACGGAGGGCTGCAACATGTTCGTTCGTATTGAGCGATCCTGGGTATAGTCGCCACATGTTTAGAAAGGGCTGAGTGCATCGCAAGGTCATGTTCTCCTCTCCCTCTAGCTATTGCTGCTCCTTCCCCTCTTACTGCTCCTTCTCCTGCTCATCGACATTATGTTGCTGCTCCTTCTCGTCCTCGTCTTCATCCTCGTCCTTAGCTCCCCATGTGCCTCCGCGAGAGGGGGAGAAGGAGCCAGGGGGCAATCAATGGGAAAAAACAACCAACTGACCTGTCCAAACCTCCGACGTCGTGTCTTTGCCCATGATCGGGCGTTCGTTGACGGGGGGGCAATAAACGGAAGGCGAGGAACCGTGTGCGTTTCTTGCACTTTGTGGGGTCACGTTCCTGCACTCCTTGAGCCCCTGGCATTCGTTGGCCCCCCCCGCGTCGCCGTCCGCCCGCCGACCCTCTCGAACCCTTCCTGGGACTTGCTTTCCTTCGGGGACCTACGACCGTGTGGTGACGGAACGCGTAATGACCTCGGAACCCCCGAGGACCTCACCGCGCGGTCCGTCACCGCACGGTTTTGGGACCTCGGAAGCCTCCCTTCCTCGAGACATCCTCGGATAACGACTCGCGTCTCCAAACCGCGCTCGTGACGACCCATCACGCCCCCTGGTTCACCACGCGGTGTGGTCGTCCATGACCAAATTGCCACATGCACTCGAGATGAGGAAGGCCGAGCAAAAGCAGCATGGTGCCGCAACCAATACACTATCCGTGATGAAAGCGGCCAGGGACATGCCGGTGAGCGACGTGAGCGAAGCCGCAGACACAAATGTGAACGCCACAACTCCTAAACTGGAGCGCCAGTAGACATACGATTTCCATCCCGGGCCGTTGCTGGACGGCCCCGAGGCCCAGTGACGGGCCCGTGCAAGCGGAGACCGAAGCTGCTTTATGTCGCCGTGCTGGCGATCGCTCAATATGCGGGAGGGTCTACAGTCGTCGTGCGACCATGACGAACGGCGAATGACAGTAGGGGCCCAACCACAAGAAACCTGCCACAAGAAACACAACCCAGGACCTGAACTCCAACCCTGAGATCCCAGGGCGTCACGCTTCCCATCGCAGAACCATCGAACCCCAAGAAACCCAGGGTACCTTGGAAGCAAGCAAGGTGTTTCTTGGCATGGGGCCCCACTGTAAAATGAGCAGGGGTTGACCGTCCGGGCAGTCCTGTAGGCCTACCACGCAAGTTTCTTAGAAACCCCATTTTTTCATAGAAAAAAACAGAGGTTCTTAGAACATAAAGCCGACGCGTTAAAACAAGAAAGATCCCAGCCTTCTAAGACCATTTCGCGCGAACCACGAACGGTTCTCAGAACATTCTTTGGTGGGCCTACAGGCGAGCCGGGACGCTTCGCCACTGCTTGAGTAAGGAACGAAGGGGCGTTTCTGGCCACGGCGAGCCTCGGCCACGAATAGCTTCCCCAACCTGTTGGACGCCCGAGTTATCCGGGGTAACTCGGGTCCGGGGTAAGTCGGGTTTGGATTCCCGAAAAAGGAACCCGAGTTAGCCCGGACCCGAGTTACCCCTGATGATTCGGGGCTCTGGACGCCCGAGTTATCCGGGGTAACTCGGGTCCGGGGTAAGTCGGGTTTGGATTCCCGAAAAAGGAACCCGAGTTAGCCCGGACCCGAGTTACCCCTGATGATTCGGGGCTCTGGACGCCCGAGTTATCCGGGTTAACTCGGGTCCGGGTTAACTCGGGTTTGGATTCCCGAGAAACGAAGCCGAGGTATCCCTGACCCGAGTTACCCCTGATGATTCGGGGCTCTGAACCTGGGCCTACGTGGCGGCGCGCAGAGCAGGGCCCCTCCCAAGCTCAAGGTGGTCCCTACTTGAGCGCCCTGAGTGCAGGTCGGGCGGCGAAGCTGCAGACTGACGCCAAGGAGGCGGAGGAAGACGAGGACGGCCGCGGAGGGGGGGCCGCCGAGATCGAGGACAAACATCGGCATAGCCTGCGCCACGACGCCCGAGGCCTGGAGTGCTCCTGCCTCGCCAGGGCACTCCCCGCGCGCGCGCACGCGGAGAGCCAGCTCCCCGTGGTGAGGACAGCGCGCACCGCGCTCAGGAAGCCTGCACCGCGCCGGGGCGGCGGCGGGGGGCGCATGGGGACGGGGGGGGGAACCAGGTTGGGAGGCAACTCCTGGGAGATCTCTGCCAGAACGATTCAAGCCATTTCGAGGGCCTTTGGGCCCGATCAGGCCGGATCAACCCTGAGGTCAAGCCGGATTGAACAAGATCAGCCAGGATTACGTACTAAGCGGAATTTGAACAAATTAGGCCAGTTTTCGACCAGGGATACACCAGCGCCGGTTCAGAATCTAGCCTCCCAGGAAATGCCACCCAGACTACGTAATCGAACTTGCGATCATCTTCGCGCCCTCGCGTCCAAACGACGCCCCCTCAGAGAAGGACAGCCTCTCCGGCCCAGGCCGCGACGCGCGAAACGCGATGATCTTCGCGCCCCCACGGGCACCCAGGAGGAGGACTGTGGAGGATTGCGGCGAATCGGCAGCGAGCCTACTCAGGGGAGCAGTGAGAGGGGGCAGGCCCTCTCAGACGGCGGCGGGGCTGCCCTCGCGCCTTCTTCGGGGGCGCGCGAACATGGATTAGCGATCCATGGATTTGGCGCGCCGTCGCCAAATCCATGGATCGGGGGAAGGTACCCTCCCCAACATGCGGCCGGTGTCGCCTCGCTCGGCGGCGGAATCCGCGATTTCCCATGGAAACGGGACCCGTCGCTAGTCCACGCCCCCTTGACAGGCGGCTTCTCCAATGCGCAGGGGCCTCTGAGAAGACCCCGCTGGCCTGCCCCGCAGGTCCGCGAGCGCCTCCACCGCGGGCCGCGGGCCAGGGGGGGGTGCGGGCAGCCGCGGAGGGGGCGCAGAGCTCCCGAGGCGCTCCTCCTCCTCTCCCTCCCCTGATGGGCCCATTGTCCACCACCACTACCATAGGTAGGAGGAGGAGGAGGCGGAGGAGGAGGCGGAGGAGGAGGAGGAGGAGGCGGAGGAGGAGGAGGACCTGCCCATCCTCCCTTCTCCCCCGTCCTACCTATGGTAGTGGTGGTGGAACATGGGCCCATCACTCCCCCCCCCTCCCCCCTCTGCCCCTCTCTCTATAATGAGGAGGCTTGCCCTTTTCTCACTTCCCCCCCTGGGCGCGACTCCCAGGCCTGCCCAGGCCGTTAGCGTCCTGAAGCTCCGCGGACATCTCCTGGCTGTTTCTCTTCGGCGCTCGGTCTCGGGTGGCAGCTTCAGGGCCCAGGGGCAGCCAAACGCAACTAGGATCAACAAGTCTGGCCTCGGGTAGACGTCGAGCGCTCCGGGGCCCGCGTATGGAAACAACGCGACGTTAGAGATCTGAGAATCCTCCACCGTGCCGTAGGCACCGAGCAGAATACCCTCAGGGCCCTTCGAGTTCTCTGTCCGTGGAGCATTGCAAGTGCTACTTAAGATGCCATGTGCTCGGAGTTCTAGGCGCTCCTTGGCGGTACCAAGGTGGCTTGCACTGCTGTTTCAGAGGCCTCGGGAGCGCGGTGGAGACTCCACATTTCCCACGTGGCCCAAGATGGTCTCAGGGCCTGTCTGGAGCCCTCCCGGGAGTTCCTGGGGCTGATTTGGATCTTATCGCAGAGCGTGCGTGACGCCCCAAGACGCCATACTATTGCACCACGACGACGGCTTCCAAGCCACTAAAAGGGGCCCACCATGACGGGCAGCCCCAAGAGGGGGACTCACGACCTGACACTTCGAGCCCTGAGTCCCAAGACGGCCTCCGAGACCGCCAAGCGGTCCGCAAGAGGACCCCAGCATGCCCTCATGAGACCCCCACGAGGCCTTCCAGGAGGCCTCCCAAGAGGCATCTGAGAACCCTCCAGTCCACTACCCAAGCGACGGTCCCTCCTCCTCGTTTTCCTCCTGCAAGGTCCGCTCTCAGATTGCACGACCTAGACCATGGGCGCGATCTCTGATTGTCCGGGCCCACGCGCCACACTCACAGACCGAAATGGTCCCGCTGCACCAGCGGACCACGGAACAGGTGGTCTGCTCTTTCGAAATATGGCCGACACCAATCTTGGAGACGCTGAAAACCTTAATGGCTGTATCACGTGTGTGGCCATATCACCCAATGGGGGCCACGTATGCCACCATCCGCGTGCATCGAGATCCCCATAAACCACCTATGGCAGAACTTCGGCCATGCTCGGGACTGTACGGGTGCGGCCGACGGCCAAGAGAAGCGATTGGAACCGCCACCCTGCGACGTTCGTGTGGGCGACGGGCCATCTGCAGCCGCCCTTCTTGTTCATGATCGCCCCATCCTGAACACGGGGTTACATGTAAGATGGCGGCCAATACGAGAACATGGGGGGGGGAACCGATTAACAGGATACTTTCCTTTCTTCGGCTGCCGCATCGCTTCGGCTCCGTCTGGCCCGTCGACTGTCCAATCGTGCGCCCGATGAGGGCAGGATGGAATGATGAAGAAGTAGTTGCCTGGCCAGGGGGGGGGGAGCGTTGTTCTGATAATCGTCCTGGGCGCCGCCGCCTGAACACGATCCACGGCCAATTCTGTATTTATATCCTGCATTCGGTACCCTGCAAGCCCATGGCGTTGTTGGTGATCTCATGCTATCCCTTCCTTCTCTAGCTGCTCCCCCCACTAGTTTCAACATCGGCTGGGGGAACACCCAGTCCAATACCCTGGCCAGACTTTGGCTCAACATTTGGCCGCACAAGCACTTCCAAGAGGCAGGGTGCCACGGTGGTTGGCTGTAGGCGTCTTCGGCAGCACGCACACCCAGCTTCGAGTTCTCTAAGCAGCCTAGCAGCTCGCGCAACAACAGCCACCCCAACATGACTAATCTTAGGTCGGGCATGTCCCCCTACAGGCGGATTTTGGACGAACATGCGAAAATTAAAAAATACTCAAGGCATATTCCGAAACCACTCAAAATTAGTCAAAACATCGTCCCCTGGCTATTTGTTGACTATGTTTGAGTATTTTTCCTGTAGAGGGACAGGCCCGACTGAAGACTAACCCACGCACGCGCAGAGCATCGCCTTCAACGTGCGCGCCTCCACGTACTGTGCGAAGCAACGGCGCACAGTCTCGGGCACCGACGTGTCCAATCACTCTATTTGCGATCTTCCAACGACTGCAGCCAAACCACGACAATTATGAACGCAAGCTACAATAAGGAACGACGCCCCCTGTTGCCCCCCCCCCCCCAAAGCGCCCAGGTGCACGAGGATCACCGCATGAACAAGCATGGACGAGCCTGAAGAATAGCGAGCCCCTTCCGACCCCGACCTGTTCCGTATTCCAGCGTTTTGACTTTACGGTTCGGGCGCATACGCCGTACCCAATGCGCACCCGTGTGAGCCGAGATATCCGCACCAAAAGAGACACATTAGCATGGGGGGGGCGGGTCCTGAGAGAAACGGGTCCTGGATCCCGATGCCTTCCCCCAAGACGGACACTGCATCCTGAACCGTTTTCTGACATTCCCGGGGCCTGTGGAAATCATCGATAGCCCCATCATCACGACCAATTAACCTGACAACCCGTTTCCCTCAAAACCCGTGCCACCCACGGCGAAAGCGCCACTGCCCGGACGTCCGGTGTCCGTGCATTTTCCGTCTTCGTGCGCGTATTACTCGCAAGATGGCATCACATGCTCCTCGATGGTCCTTGCCCACAAGTGCACACGTACGAGCGATGCCAAGCCGACAAAACGGCGCCTTCGCTGCCTCTGTCTAGGAGAGGCCGGATGGGCGAGCTGGCCGGCGGGGCCCGCACTTGCCCAGGACAGCGACCACGGCGGCGACCGACCCCGAGATAAGAATGGCGGGCGCCTGTGTCTCAAGGGCCAGCGAACTTCCCAGCGAGGAACAATGGCCCAGGGACACACGCAGAAATATTGATGAATCCGCGGATGCCCAAACTGTTTGCATATGTTTTATTTTTTCGTCGCCCCCGCCTCGATATTCTAACGTTTTCTTCAGGGTCGATGGCTATTTGTGTCTGTGTTTCCAAACCAGGAAACATCGGGCCGCGCAATCGTTCGTGCGAGGCCGACGCAACTAGTAGGCGCCAAGATCCTGAGGCGCCGCTGGGGTCATCCAGAAAGGATGCCCCCGGAACTGGTAGGCTTGAACCCCGCGCCGATGACAGTGGCAATGCGGCGTGGGCGGAGAGTCCGCCTACCGCCGCAACGGCAAGAGAAGCGAAATCCGCCGATCCGGCGTGTGAACTACAAGGAGCCTCAGCAAGACCTTCAGCTCTGCTCGGGGAGGGTCGCCGGGGTGGCTCTGCCAGGGAAGGGGGGGAGGAAGGGGTCCTCCATTCGGCGTTTTCTTTATGATTTGCGCGTCCAAACCCCCCGGGGAAGGGGGGGAGGGGGGGGTGGTCCCTCATCTGGTGATTTCTTAATGATTTGCGCATCCCCACGATTTTTGTGAGAGTCCCAAGGGCCCCCCCTCAGATCTAGCGGCTGCCGCACCCAGGACCCTCCCCTCGGAACCCTCCCCGGACCCCCCCGGGACCGCTCCAGGCACCCCCCCAGAGGAGAAGAAAGAGATCCAGAAGAACCGATGAGGGAGGAGGCCACAGAGCCGCGAAGATCACCGAATCCGGAGCCCCCCAGATCGGCGGCACGGGCCGGAGGCCATTACAATACTCCCCAGTAGAGAGACGACGAGGAGCTCGAGGGTCCCACCAGACAGGTACACCCCAGCAGCGGCTCTCCCTGGGGGGGAACAGGGGTGGCCAAGGCCTCGCCACCCCCGCGGGGGCGGAGACCAACCAACGGGCAACCGAACGCCGCCACCAGGGCCGTGCCCAGGACCTCGCGGCCCGAAACGAAAAAGTCCCCAGGAAGACGCCAGCGTTTCAAGCCGAGCCCGGCGACTACTCATAGCCACTGCCCACTCAGCCCTGGAACCTCTGGCGCCGCCGCCCACGGCTCTCCCACCTTGCCCGGGGAGGGCCGGGGCCACAGCTGGAGCATGGCCATCGGCAGCCCTCCTCGGCCGAGGGCAAAGGAGGGGCAAGCCGCTCCCCCCTCCTCGGCGAAAGCACGGTCTCTCGCTCGTCCACGTCGATCACGGCCCCCATCCGTGCGGCGGCGCAGCCACGTTGTCGACGCCCTCATCATCGTCCCCGCCTTGGCCGCGCAAATCCGGGCGGTCGCACTGCTCGCTCCTCTTCGCCGTCCACGCCCAGGACGCGCAGGGCCTCCTCGTGCTCCAGCTCCCCGCCCGAACCGAAGAGAAGGCCTTCGTCGTCCAGCTCCTTCATCTCGTTCTTCTCGCACTCGTGGACGTCGCCCTGGGAGTCGTGCCCCTCTGCGAACTGCACTGCGAGGCTGTTCACCAGCTTGGGGATGACAGGGACCACGGCGAGCGCGTCGGGCCTCACCACCTGGATGCTGGCTTCCACGTCGCAACACACGCCGTCCTCCAAGGGCGGCGGCGTGCCCTCCCCGTGCTGCACCAGTGGCGCCTCCACAGCGACGCCGCTCTCGACATGCTCGGAGGTCGGCGCTTCCTTGGTCATCGCGATCGCTTCGGCCGCAGCTGTGAGCCTGGCCACCTCGGCCACGGCCGACGTCAGCTCCCCAACATTGGCCATCACCTGCCTCAGCGCGATCAGCTCGCCCAGAAGGTGCTCGACCTGCGCCTCGGCACGCTCAGCACGGGCCCGCAGCTCGGCCACCTCGCCCATTTCCTGCCGAACGCCAGCCTCGAGCCCTTGCTGCACCACGCGCGGCGAGACGCCTTCCGCGGTGGTCTTGGCCGAGGTTTCCTGCAGCCGCGCCCGCGACCGTGCCGAGCACCACCACCTGCTGCCCCAAGGAGGCCGCTCCTGCTCGACATCCGAGTAGTGTTAGGTCGGGCGTGTCTCCCATACAGGCGGATTTTGGACGAAAAATCAGCCGATAAGGCGTGTGAGTTCAAGAGATCTACAACCTGAGCTTCAGCTCTGCTGGGGGGGGGGCCGGGGGGGCTCTGCCGGGGTAAGGGCGGGGGGAGGGGGGGGGGTCATGGGGTCCACCCTTTCTCCCCCCCCCGGGAATCCCAAACCGCCCCAAGACGGGCCAAAAGGGGCCCAGGAGGCCACCAAGACGGTCCAGGAGGCACCCGAAACGGCCCAAGAGCGCTCCTGAACGCCCAAGATGGCCTGAAGACGGCCTAAGAGGCCTCCAAGACGCCTCAAGGAGATCCCAAGAGGACCCCCAAGAGGGCCCCAAGAGGGTACAATAATAAAGTTGCTAATAGTTTTTGAAGCAATTTAGCATTACCGCCTTTTCCGCCTTAGAAGCGCCGAAGACGGTCCAAGAGGCCCCCAAGATCGCCCCAAGACAGCCCAAGAGGCCCCCAAGAGGAGCCAAGACGGCCCAAGAGGGCCCCAATATAGCCCTGGAGGCTCCCAATACGACCCCGAGAGGCCCCCAAGATGGCCTCAAGAGGGTGAATCCGAGCGGACCCTTCCAGTCCTCCACCCCAAGATGACCCCAAGAGCCCCCAAGATGCCCCCGAGGCGCCCCCAAGGGGCCCCCAGAGGCCCCCAAGAGGTCCCCAAGAGGCCCCAAAGAGGACCCCGAGAGGCCCCCAAGAGGCCCCAAAGGCTCCCAAGAAACCCCAAGAACCAAGAGGCCCCAAGAGGGAGGGGCTCACTCGCGTGCTGCCAGGCCAGAGGTGCACGGCCTGACTTGGTATTGCTCGGAAGCGAAAGCGATGAGCGAAGAACCTTCCACCCGTCGCCGTCACCAGTCGTCGGTCGTCGGCCGTCGGCAGCCGTTCGCCGTCAGTCGTCGTCGTCGTCGTCGTCGTCGTCGTCGTCGTCGTCGTTGTCGTCGGTTCGTCGTCATGAACTCCTTCGTCGGTCGTCGTCGTGATTATCCAGCTCGTCGACCGTTGGTCGTCCGTTGTCGTCGTCATCGTCCATTTCAACACCAATAGCAACATGAGCGCCCCGGATCGGCGGC
>CAUYUJ010015712.1:114932-157432 GCA_963575745.1 Prorocentrum cordatum | reverse complement strand
AACATGAGCAGGAGCAGGAATATGAGCAGGAGGAGGAATAGGAGGAGGAGGAATAGGAGGAGGAGGAGGAGGAGGAGGAGGAGGAGGAGGAGGAGGAGGAAGAGGAGAGGGGGGAGAAGGAGGAAGAGGAGGAGGAAAAGAAGGAGGAAGAGGAGGAGGGGGAAAAGGAGGAGGAGGAAGAGAAGGGACCAGGCGTAAGAGGAAACGAAGGAGGAAGCGGAGGAAGAGGAGCAGGAGGAAGAGGAGGAGCAAGAGGAATGGGAGGGACCAGGCGCAATAGGAAAAGGAAGAGAAAGAGGAGAAGGAGGAGGAGGAGGAGGAGGATTTGTTCATCCACGATGCCGCAAGCCGCCATCCTCCCCAGAAGGTGGGTGAAACCAACTGGGGGAGATCCAATCGGTCGGACGGCCGAACCTATCAAATCATTGGTGCCGAGCCGTGCACTGCGCCAACACACCGCGACACTGAACATGGGAAAACGTGTCTCAATCGACGATGGCCCCACTCCTCCTCGGATGGAGTCCTCTTGTTCATTTGTTCCACGGGTTGCTGTGTGACGTACCTGTGTTCGTGGCATATACACAAAACTGAGCCATCCGAGCAATCGAGCAAGACACAGTGGTGACCGAGAGTTTGGAGCCAGGGCGGCTGAGCGCGCAGAACAGTCGAGCACGCCCCTGCCTGGGGCTCGACCGACGGAACTCCCCGCCTTCCGCGCAGGCAAGTGGCACACTGCCAGTATTTCCCCACCCATCCCCACTGATGCGCAGAACGGCCATCTTGTGGCTTGGCCGCAGGGGGGGCAGGGGGGATGCGCCGGGCATTGGGGCCCAGGGACAGGCGTCACAAACCGAGCAACTTAGCCCCCAGGCGTCCCACGGCACGAGCGATGGCACAGGATTTACCCAGACCCTCGCGCAACTCCATCGACGGCTCAGGATGCAAGGTCGCTGCTTCCTTGGCGGCCATGTCGGCCCAACCGTTTCCTTGGCGCCTGTCGTCGACCGATTTTCTACCTTGTGACGGGCGCCAACCTTTTCAAGCTCCACTCGAGGCCTTCCCCGATGAAATAACTGAGCCAGCCCGCAACACATCCCCCTGGCCGAAATCTGCTCGCGCCAAGGCAGAGCAGCGAAATCCACGCAGCCTCGACAACCCGAACAAACATTGCTGGGCCCCGTGGCCCATTGAAACGCAACGGACATAGCGCGATACTCAGCCGCCTGAGACGCCTGCGGAGAGGGGGCCCGCGCAGGCCCCTGCGCCCGCGCAGTGACCTTTCGCGTCGGGCGCGGGCCCAGGATGAGGGCCCCTCGTGGAAGACCCATCAACGAAATGTCCTCTTCAATGATTTCGCTCATGCCCCCGGCCTCCCGCTCCCAGTCGAAAGCGATGCCCCCCTCCGAGCACGGCGGCGGGAAAGAGCCGGCGGGGTGATCGAAAACGCCGAAGCACGCCAAGTTGTCGTCGGCCTCAGCGGCTCACTTCTGGATCTTCTGAGGCACCGAGCTTTTTTTAAGCTCCGCGCATTCAGGGCCCTGGCACTACCAAAGCCCATGCCTAAGAGCACCTCTGGCCTCCCCGCGCGGAGGGCAACTATTAGATGGCAAGACGCAGCCGAGCTTCTCGGCACGGCTCATAATATACATAGCACTACAACAGTAAGCTCTCCGGCAACCCTCCTGATAAGGGCATATGCACTGCTGCGAAGGTGGCCCAGGACAGGTTCGACGCGCGCCCGAGCTTTCAAGCTGAGACGGGCCCCGAAGTCCCATCCCGGCCCCCTCGCAACAACCCCGTGCAGCAAGTTGCGGACGAGACGGGGCGAAAACTCCGTGAGCTTGATAACCTGTCCCTGGTCAGTCACTATTTCCGCGAAGCTGTCCATGGTCCAGGAGATGCGCTCGCGCGGCTTCCGCGAGGCCGTCACAGGGCCCCGCGCGCTTCGCCGCTGCGGAGGGTCGCCGCGAAACCCCGCCTCCCAGACAGCGCGGAGCTCCGCGAGCCCGAGGGCGCGATGGTAAGAATGGTGGCGTCCCCACCACACCTCCTTAGCCCATCTACTAATCGGCGACGCCGCCGCATGCCGGCAGCAGAGCCGCGAGGGAGCTGCCAACAGCGGGCGGCTGCAGAACAGACGCAGCCCGGGGGCGATGCCGCAGCAATCCACAATCGCTGACCCCGTACCACCTCAGACCAAAACAACTCCGAAGCCAGGGCCCCCGACGCAAAAAACCTTGCGGGAATTTGTCCCCCAAACGGAGACTTTGAGCCTCGTCGAGCGGCATGCAAAGGCCACTTTCCTCGCGTTTCTTATGATTGGAACTGCGGTGCGGCCTGTAACTCGCCTAGGCCGTCCCGCGCAGTCGCCCGCTCCGAGGTTAGGTGCCGAGCTGACGAGCGGGCCCGCCAGCCCTCCAAGCTTGGTGGCCAGCTCCTTGCCCAAGGACCTCGAACGACAAATCGGAAACCGCTTAGCTCCAACCCTAGCTCCCATCCCTTCCCCCAAGAAAGAGCGCAACAACTTGGCAGCATGCGGCAAATGATGCGCCGTGTAGTCCATGGAGCCCGTGGCGCTAAGCCCCAGGCCGTCGTTGCACAACAAGAAATGGAGCTGTCGGGGAAGTTGGATTCTGTCCAGGACCTGGATAGCACGCGCACGGATAAACGAGGTGGCGAAAGTGCAACCAACAATCATACTCCCCCTGGCCCAAATGGGCCTGTCCACAACACCGTTGAGGACGAACGAACGGGCCTGGAGGCACATGCTGATGGCTACTCTGGCCACCGCAATCGGAAACAGCATCTGGCGGCAACGGTGCAAGAGAACCTGGATATTGATCGTTTCGTAATACTTGTAGAAAAAAGGCAAGACTGTAGCAGCTTCATCTTTACACGAAGTAGAACTTTCAGCCCTCGCAGCCCGCCTCCACGCCGCATCCCGGGCGCCTTCGCATGGCCCAGCCGAGAGGTAGTCACGGGCAAACCTGCGCTCCCAAGACTGCGCAACAGGCCGCCGGACCTTGCCGCAGGCACGGTGCACGGCACAGAAATTGCCTATCGGCCTAAAGCCAGCACTCGGGATAGGGATCCGCGCGAGCAGAGTGGCCGGCACCTGCCTGGGGGCCAGGGCCGCGAGATCCACCGCGGCAAACATGGAAGAGGCAATTCGCAGGGGACAGTCACTCATAACATTGAAATGCCGCGCGTGGAAGCCGTCGACGCTGCCCGAAATGCCACCCTTGAAATTTCGAAAGAATTCCCTGACGGCCCCCACAGGGGCGGCATCCAACTCGGGGGCCAACATGCCACCCCCCAGTCGCGGAGCAGGGCTGGCGTCTCCCTAAAAAGCAAGAGCGCGTTGGGATTCATCTTTCAAGAGGGATTAGGTGTCAGCCACCGCCGCCCCATCCGAAAAGAGGGCGGCGGTGGCTGACCAAGGGGTCGCCCACTTACTACCTATATGAACCCTGCGCGCCCCCCCTCGTCAGCCTTGCACAATAACCATTGACGCCTTGATTGTTCGATTGCTGCCTGGCATCCGCCTCGACCTCGGCCAAAGCCCCCCGAGAGGTTCCCGCCAGATGTCGAAACGCCAAGGAGCACTTGGGCAGCCCTTCGACGAGCGACAAGAGCGAGGAGAGGTAGGAGGCAGCTATGCCTAAGCGGCTGCCTAAGTGGCTGGCTGGCTGGCACGCTATGCCAGCCACCTGCAAGCAAAAAACTGATCATTACCTTTCGCGGTGCCCTTGGATAAGATATCTCGCCAATGCATCTGCGGGGGCTCGCCCCGGGCACCCCAGAGCGGCAAGGCCCTGCCAGTGGCGAAGCAAACCTCGCGCTCCGCAGCGTTGGCCCAACCCTTTGAGGCCTTGTCCAAGCCCTCATGGGCCCCGTCAAAATCCCCAGAGGTCGCGGCCTCGCGAGCCTCCTCGAGGACTCGGAGGACGCGCCGCGGCTGCGGTCGCGGCTCGAGGACCATAGCTAGCGCCAACAGAGTGGTAGGGATCGGCAGAGGGCGGCGAAAAGCCTACGCTTTCAATTTTCAGAGGCTCGGGGGCAAGGCACCTCTAATCGGCGAGTGCGGGGCCCAATGGGTTGCTCGAGTGACTTGGATCGCGTTTACAGCCTTATCAACATCAGCCGAGACAGTCAAATAACCGTATTCCTTGAGTCCAGCCACGGATTTAAAAGTATGTTCTTCAGGCGCAAAGCACTGGATGGCGTGGGCTTACGCCCCCCCAGCCCCGACGAGGGAAGGGCGCGGGTATTCCACGTTGAAGTCAGCGCCATGAAAGAGATAAATACATGTTTTATGGAGGTCCCAAGGCCTCCCCGACAGACAGACATGGTCATAATGCATCCATATTCTCGTCCGAGCAGTCCTGGCAGTCATGAAAATAGGCGGACGTGACCGACTGGGCGGGCTGGCCAATAATCTCGACGATGCGACAACGGCCCTCGACGCGGTGATGACGCGCCCACGCGGCGGAGCGTGCAGTCCTAGCGCATCCCGAACAAAACCGCGAGACTGGGTGGAGGTCCTTGACCCACTCCTGGCACAGCCGCACTCCAAAGGCTCTTCCATCCGTGACGACGCGCCCACGACGACGCAGATGCTGCCAAGCGCTCCAATTGCCTGTGCTCTTGCATGACCACCGCGTCAGATAACTGGGCCCCCGCCCTGACGCATTGCAAATCTCGATGCGCGCTGCGAGGTAGTCCTGAAGGGAACTCTGGGCCTCGAGAGGCCGCGAAAGCTGATCGCCCCGGGGCGGCCCCTCCAGGGGCAGAAGAGGGCCGCGGAGAACCATAGGCCGAGAAACGGAGGTCTGGCGATCAACAATCGCAAGGGCCCCAATAACCGCATGCAGAATGTGTTTCACGCCCTCGAAAGCTACTTGCAATCCCTGGGTCTCGACAAAACGGAAGCGGCGCCAGCCTGGGAGATCCGGGACAGGCTGGACATTAAAAAGTGGGCCGCAAAGAAGCATTGCGAGATCGGCGGCGCCACGGACACCCATGGCCAACTTTTGCTCACCCCACCAATCATCCGGACAACCGTTTTTCGATACCGCAGCCAGCGCATGTGGGGGCGAGAGAAAGCGGACTCTGCCTCTTTACAGTCCGAGCTGACAGGCACGCAGGGATGGCCCAGCGAGCAGGTAGGGCCGACGTGGCCCACGTCCGTTTGAAATTACCCAGGGACGTACCCAACCCTTTGGCAACAGCTGGCATGACCACCTGGCGCTTTCAAAACAGCTGAACATCCGCTGGACGTCCAGGAGGCCCACGAAAGCGACGACCATTGCATTCTTGGCAATCGCCGCGCTTCGGGGTCAAGCGGTGTACTTCGCTCAGCGAAGAATCAGCGCCCCCTGCGCTCTCGAGGGACAGCGCTGCGCACTGCGCTACAGGACGGCGCTGCGCGACCGATCAGCGAACGGCGCTTTGCGCTCGATCCTGGCGTCCACATACTGCCTGCGCCAGGGCCGCGCCTTCTTTGCCCCCCATCCGCGCTTCCCCATGCCACGGAGAAACACCGCCGCGCGCTCGGGCCACAATGACAGCGCCGCGCGCTTCGAGAAGGGGACGCGCCCCGCGCTCGCTTTCGAAATATCAGCGCCCCCTGGTTATAATATGTTTGTGGAGCAGCAGTGCGAGGATTCGTAGGACTCGTCCTAGACGTCAGATCAGTCGAACGAGCTGCGCGCTCGGCCAGCGGCTCACTGGAGCTGCTCGAAGAGGCGGAGCTCGCGGGCGCCAATCGCGCGATGGGTAATCTCGGCACACCCGTCGAATGTCACGTCGCCAGCAGTCTCTAGACGCCCGGCTCCTTCCCGATCTGGAAGCACAATGGCAAAACGCACGTGCATGTCCCGCCCGGGCGGCCAGTGACAACTCGGACGGAGCGCCTGGAATCGCAGGCCACTGATAGTGAGGGCCGCGCCGTTGCAGATCGACGAGTTTTCGTCGTCGTGGGGCAAATGTCGACGCCTCCGCGGCCCGGACGTCGCAGGGCACATGTCGTGGGGCAAAATGGCACAATGGTCTGGGGCACCTCGACGGCTGCGAGCATCGTTCCAAAGCCTGAGAGCACCGCAACAATTGGGAACAAGTAGTGACTTGTAGTCGCGAAGCTCCAGGTTCCCAGTTCCCGGGCCCCGGTTCCCGAGTCCTCGACATGGGAACGTTTCACCTTTTGGATTCGGGCTCTGATCTCTGAGCCGAGGTCGGCCCAGAGGAAGGGGGGTGCGCATGGGGGGGCGGGCAGGGGGGGGAGAAGGGGGGGGGGGGGGAGAAGGGGGGAGGAGGGAGGGAGGGAAGGGGGGGGGGGGTGCGAGGGGGGAAAATTAGAGGATAAGGCAGCGCGAGGGAGGAGAGGAGGAGAGACAAACACGGCAACGCTGCGGTCACACCACGCTGCCCGGGCAGGGCAGGCTTCCACTTCGCTCGTCCAGGTCTCTGCTTGGGACCCTCGACCGGCCAGCTGCTCCATTGGCAAAGTCCCTCTGGGCAAAGGCGGCTCCACAGGCGGCCCCCTGTCGCGCGGAGAAAGTCCTTCTGTCGCACCAGCAGGGCAGGTTGCACAGGCGGCCGCTCCGCGGCCACCCCTCGTGGCCATCCGAGCTGCGCCCGACCGCGGCAACAGGGGGGGGGGCGGGGGGAGGGGGAAGAGAGGGGGGGGGGAGGGTGCGAGGGGGGAAAGTTGGAGGATAAGGCAACATGAGAGAGGGAAGGATGAAAGACAACCAAGGCAACGCTACGGCCCCACCGCGCTGCCCGGGCAGGGCAGGTTTCTACTTCGCTCGCCCAGATCTCTGCCTGGGGCCCTCGACCGGCCAGCTGCTCCATGGGCAAAGTCCCTCTGGGCAAAGGCGGCTCCACAGGCGGCTTCCTGTCGCACGGAGAAAGTCCTTCTGTCGCACCAGCAGGGCAGGTTGCACAGGCGGCCGCTCCGCGGCCACCCCTCGTGGCCATCCGAGCTGCGCCCGGCCGCGGCGACAGGGGGGGGGCGGGGAGAGGGGGGAGAGAGGGGGGAGGGAGGGTGCGAGGGAGGAAAGTTGGAGGATAAGGCAACATGAGAGAGGGAAGGAGGAAAGACAACCACGGCAACGCTACGGCCCCACCACGCTGCCCGGGCTGGGCACGTTTCCACTTCGCTCGCCCAGATCTCTGCATGGGGCCCTCGACCGGCCAGCGGCTCCACCGCTCCACGGGCAAGGTCCCTCTGGGCAAAGGCGGCTCCACAGGCGGCTTCCTGTCGCACGGAGAAAGTCCCTCTGTCGCACCGGCAAGGCAGGTTGCACAGGCGGCCGCTCCGCGGCCACCCCTCGTGGCCATCCGAGCTGCGTCCGGCCGTGATGACAAGGGGCGGCTTGAGGCGACCGCCTCGCTGCCTGGCTGGCTGCCTCGCGGGTTACCTCGTTAGCCGCCTCGCTGGCTGCCTCGTGGGCCGCCTCAGCGGCTGCAATTTCTGGCTACAGTGCACTTGCTGGCGCTGGTGTTCCTGGTGCTGCTGCAACTTGTGCCGGTGTTGCTGGTGCTGCTGCAGGTGGTCGGAGGAGGTTAGTGCTGGTGCTGCTGGTAGCTGTAGCAGGAGAAAGTATGTTGCTGTTTCGGTCGCGCCCCATTCTCATGGGCCTGTAGCTGTGGCTTGGGCCTGTAGCCGAAGCTCGGGACCCGAAAGATTTAGCTCGGGCCTGTAGCTGTAGCAGGAGAATAGTATTCTGCTGGTTCGGTCGCACCCCATTCTCATGGGCCTGCAGCTGTGGCTTGGGCCTGTCGCCGAAGCTTGGGACCTGAATGCTTTAGCTCGGGCCTGTAGCTGTAGCAGGAGAATAATATTCTGCTGTTTCGGTCGCACCCCTGTCCCGTGGGCCTGTGGCTGCGGCTTGGGCCTCTGGCCGAAGCTTGGGCCCCAAAAGCTTTAGCTCGGGCCTGTAGCTGTAGCAGGAGAATCGTATTCTGCTGTTTCGGTCGCGCCCCATTCTCATGGGCCTGTAGCTGTGGATTGGGCCTGTGGCCGAAGCGTGGGGCCCGAAAGCTTTAGCTCGGGCCAATGCCTGAAGCAGGAGCCTAATATTCTGCTTTTTCGGTCGCGCCCCATTCTCATGGGCCTGTAGCTGCGTCTTGGGCCTGTAGCCGAAGCTTGGGGCCCGAAAGCTTTAGTTCGGGCCTGTAGCTGTAGCAGGAAAATCGTATTCTGCTGTTTCGATCGCACCCCATTCTCATGGGCCTGTAGCTGCCGCCTGGGCCTGTGGCCGAAGCTTTGGAAACCGATAGCTTTAGCTCGGGCCTGTTGCTGTAGCAGGAGAATAGTATTCTGATGTTTCGGTCGCACCCCATTCTCATGGGCCTGCATCTGTGGCTTGGGCCTGTCGGCGAAGCTTGGGACCTGAATGCTTTCGCTCGGGCCTGTAGCTGTAGCAAGAGAATAATATTACGCTGTTTCGGTCGCGCCACATTCTCATGGGTCTGTAGCTGTGGCTTGGGCCTCTGGCCGAAGCTTGGGGCCCGAAAGCTTTAGCTCGGGCCTGTAGCTGTAGCAGGAGAATCGTATGCTGCTTTTTCGGTTGCACCACATTCTCATGGGCCTGTAGCTGCGGCTTGGGCCTGTAGCCGAAGCTTGGGGCCCGAAAGCTTCAGCTCGGGCCTGTAGCCGTAGCAGGAACCCGAAAGTTTTAGCTCGGGCCAGTAGCTGTAGCAGGAGAATAGTATTATGCTGTTTCGGTCGCGCCCCATTCTCATGGGCCTGCAGCTATGGCCTGGGCCTGTAGCCGAAGCTTGGGGCCCGACAGCTTTAGTTTAGCTCGGGCCAGTAGCTGTAGCAGGAGAAAAGTATGTTGCTGTTTCGGTCGCACCCCATTCTCATGGGCCTGTAGCTGCGGCTTGGGCCTGTCGCCGAAGCTTGGGGCCCGAAAGTTTTAGCTCGGGCCTGTAGATGTAGCCGGAGAATAATATTCTGCTGTTTCGGTCGCGCCCCATTCTCATGGGCCTGTAGCTGTGGCTTGGGCCTGTAGCCGAAGCTTGGGGCCCCGAAAGCTTTAGCTCGGGCCTGTAGCTGTAGCAGGAGAATAAGATTCTGCTGTTTCGGTCGCATCCCATTCTCATGGGCCTGTAGCTGTGGCTTGGGCCTGTAGCCGAAGCTTGGGACCTGAATGCTTTCGCTCGGGCCTGTAGCTGTAGCAAGAGAATACTATTACGCTGTTTCGGTCGCGCCACATTCTCATGGGCCTGTAGCTGCGGCTTGGGCCTGTGGCCGAAGCTTTGGGCCCGAAAGCTTTAGCTCGGGCCTGTAGCTGTAGCAGGAGTATCGTATTCTGCTGGTTCGGTCGCACCCCATTCTCATGGGCCTGTAGCTGTGGCTTGGGCCTGTGGCCTAAGCTTGGGGCCCGAAAGCTTTAGCTCGGGCCTGTAGCTGTAGCAGGAGAATAGTATTCTGCTGTTTCGGTCGCGCCCAAATCGCCCTGCTCACAGCAACTCCTCTGGACATCGTCGTTTGAAACCTGACCGACAAATCCCGATAGTCGGTGCTCTTCGCTAGAGTGGCTGTCTTGCGCCGTCTTGGGGCCTCGTGGGCAGTCCTCGGGCCCTCTGGGAAGCCTCTTAGGCCGTCTTGGGGCAATATTGAGTGCCTCTTGAACCGTCCTGTAACTCCGGAAAACCGAAAAGACGATCAGGCCAAACTCCTTCAAACACCATCGTACAATTTGTAGTGTTGGCCCCTCGGGGCCCTCCCATGAAGCCTTCTGGGGGCCTCTTGGAGCGTCTTGGAAGCCTTTTGGGCCGTCTGGAGCCCACCTTGAACCTCCTGGAGCGATCGTTCGGCGTCTCAAGAGCCCACGGAAACGCCGACAGTTGCGCAGCTGGCAGCTCCCCCCGCAGGTGGCCGCGAGGTCCCGACGCGATCCGCGTGTAGCCCCACTCCGCTGGGTCCAGGAACCCACGAACAGACCGACAGTTGCGCAGTTGGCAGCTCCCCCCGCAGGGAGCCGCGAGGTCCCGACGCGATCCGCGTGTAACCCCACTCCGCTGGGCCCCCCAGGAACCCGCGAAAGTGCCGACAGTTGCGCAGTTGGCAGCTCCCCCCGCAGGGAGCCGTAAGGTCCCGACGCGATCCGCGTGTAACCCCACTCCGCTGGGCCTCCCAGGAGCCCACGAAAGTATCGACAATTGCGCAGTTCGCAGCTTCTCTCGCAGGGAGCCCCGCTGGGCCTCCCAGGAGCCAACGAACGTGCCGACAGTTGCGCAGTTGGCAGCTCCCCCCGCAGGGAGCCGCGATGTCCCGACGCGATCCGCGTGTAGCCCCACTCCGCTGGGCCTCCCAGGAGTCCACGAAGGTGCCGACAGTTGCGCTGTTGGCAAATCCCCCCGCAGGGAGCCGCGAGGTCCCGACGCGATCCGCATGTAACCCCACTCCACTGGGCCTCCCAGGGGCCCACGAAAGTGCCGACAGTTGCGCAGTTGGCAGCTCCCCCCGCAGAGAGCCGCGAGGTCCCGACGCGATCCGCGTGTAACCCCACTCCGCTGGGCCTCGCAGGAGCCCACGAAAGTGCCGACAATTGCGCAGTTCGCAGCTCTCCCGCAGGGAGCCCCGCTGGGCCTCCCAGGAGCCCACGAACGTGCCGACAGTTGCGCAAGTTGGCAGCTCCCCCCGCAGGGGGCCGCGAGGTTCCGACGCGATCCGCGTGTAACCCCCACTCCGCTGGGCCTCCCAGGAGCCCACGAAAGCGCCGACAATTGCGCAGTTGGCAGCTTCCCCCGCAGGGACCCGCGAGGTCTCGGTGCGATCCGCGTGTAACCCCCGCTCCGCTGGGCCTCCCAGGAACCCACGAAAGTGCCGACAATTGCGCAAGTTGGCAGCTCCCCCCGCAGGGAGCCGCGGGGTCTCGGCGCGATCCGCGTGTAACCCCACTCCGCTGGGCCTCCCAGGAGCCCACGAAAGTGCCGACAGTTGCGCAAGATCGCAGGAGGCGACAGATGCGCATATCGCCGCCCCCCCAGAGGGCGCCGCGAGGAGGAGGTAGGAGGACGGAGGGAAGTGGGCGGGAGGACGGGGCGACCAGAGTGCTCGATTCAAAACGAGTACCCAACCAAGGGAGGGCTGGGAAAATATGGCCTGGCTGGGCGACCTGGCGAAGCGGTCAAGCGTACAAGTCCAGGTAGCTGATCATATTCATGCGGTCGCCGATGCACTTGCCCCCTTCAAGCCGCTCCGCCTGAAAGGGGGGGCTCCCGTAGCAGTCGTTGAACGCGTGCACGTACATCATCATCAGACTCTGCATCGCTGGCTGTGCTTGGGGCTACTTGGGGTGGCAGCCGCATCCCCAGCTCCAGCTGCAACTCCTTTGACGCTCTCGGGCTCGCTGGCGCCCCCAGCTGCGGGAGGCTCGGCCTGGCCCTCCCAAGGACGTCCGCTGGCGGCTGCTCCTCGGCGACCCTCCGCTTCTTGCACGCGAGACGCTCGAGTTGCTGCTTTTGCTCCTCACGGAACTGCGCGGCCTGCTCGGCGGCGGCCCCGAACAACTGCTGCACCTGCTGCTGGACCGCTTGCTGCAAGCACTTGAGGCGGACGGCGGCCTCCTCCTTGTCCTCGGCCGGCAGATCGCACTTAGACTCAGGCGCCAGCAGTGAGTCCAATTTAGTGGGGGGCCCCTCACCCTCCAAGATGTCCTCGATCGGAATCTGCGTAGGAGCGGGCCCAGGCGCAGGCACAGCTGCACCCTGGGCAGAGCCACCCCCGACCTGCCTGTTGTAGCTCATGCGCCAACCCCTTGTGCCGCGATTCCGCAGCAGAGAGATCGTCAGGGAGCGACTGGACCACCTCACACTGTGCGGCCAAGTTGCTCTGCAGGCGCTCATAGTACGACACAGCATTGCCGAGCTTACCCTCCAACGCCCGCAAACAAGGGGGCTCAACCTTCTGCTCCGAACGCTTGGTGCCCAGGAGCTTCTTGTACTTGGAGGCGCCGTCGGTGCCGCCCATGATGCGCAGCATGGTGACCAACTCAGACAGGCGCTCCGTCTCTGCTGCCCAGCATGGACGTGACGAAGAACCACCTGGCAGCTGGAGGAGGGCCAGGCTGAACAGGAAGCCCAGAAGCCCGTGTACCAGGAGGAGGAGCCGTCCTGGCACTCCCGTTCGCCAGGCGCCGTGCGGCTGGGAGTGGACGTCGAAGGTAGGCGAACCCCTCCAAACCCAACAATAATTGCACTGCTGCCAAGGCTGCTTGTTTTTTTTTGTGTGTGTGTGTGTGCACCAACATGCCGTGCAAGTCCACGTCGATTGGACACTGCCACGGTGTCCTGCGTCCTGCCATGGCCAGCCGTCATTCCAACGCACAGCACGAGAGGCGTTGGGCGCCAAGGCAGGAGACTGCAAGAGGAAGAAGTCGGGGATGCCTCGCAAGTTGGCTCGCAGGAAAGCGTGCCACTCTGAAGAACTGTTCCTGCAACGCTGCTCGAGCGCAGAGGGGCTAGGAGGAGGAGGAGGAAAAGAGGAGCAGGAGGGGGAGGAGGAGACGGAGGAAGAGGGAGAGGAGGGACCAGGCGGAGGAGGAGGAGGAGGAGGAGAAGAAAGAGGAATAACAAGCGTAGCAGGAGCAGGAGGAGGAGGAGGAGGATACGAGGACGAGGACGAGGAGGCGCAAGAGGAAGAGGAAGGACAAGGCGAAAAAGGAAGAGGACGAGGCGGAGGAGGAGGAAGAGGAGCAGGAGGAGGAGGAGGGACCAGGCGCAAGAGGATGAGGAAGAGGAAGAGGATGAGGATGAGGAGGAGAGGTGGAGGAGGAGAGGGAGGAGGAGAAAGAGGAAGAGGAAAAGGAGCAAGAGGAACAGGAGGGACCAGGCACAAGAGGAAGAGGAAGAGGAGGGAGGAGGAGGAGGAAGAGGAGGAGGGGCTCTCGCCAATCCATACATTCCCTGCATTTCCTCTTGCGTGCATTTACCGATGAGAGATGCTCCTCGCCGATTCCAAACTACAGTTCTACGAGTCACCTCCCCCCTTGCTTTCTCTCTCGCGCCCGCCCTTGCACTTGCTGATCTAAGTGCTGAATACTTTAGCGTGCTGCGTCTTAATGGGATTTTAAGTACTTTAGCGTGCTGCGTCTCAAAGGGACTCTGCCGCCCGCAGCTCCAAAGAGGAGGAAGAGCAGCAACAGCATGACCAGTAGCACGCTTGCAACTTCATGTTCCCAGAAATGGGTCTGGGGAAGTCGCCGCCGACGGTGACGACGATGGTTTCGGACGTCGGCGAGCGCTGTTTGGGGATGAACAATTCGAACGTAACTGGGCCGATCTCCCGCGCGTCTCGACCCTCGGTGCTGGACCACAGCATAGATGCTGAGATGGTGTCGATGACCTCGCCGTAGGCGCTGATAATACGGGCGTGGTTGCTATCAGCAGTGCTGGTGTGTACGCTAGGAGTTGACAGCCGAGCAGAGGTTCATTAGCTTGCACGTGCCAGGATCTAGCCAGGGTGCATGACGTGTGGCTCGCATGTGTCTATATCATCTCTTTTGGCATTCACCGTTCATCGTATAACTACGGTGGTTGCCATTATGGTTTTCGTTGACATGTCCACATTCTGTCACTTGACGATCGTGATTTCCATCATTGTGGGATGTATCTTACCCCTGGCATTCTTCCCTACGCTGGTTGTGCTTTGATCTATGGTGCTCTTCGGGGATGCCGTGCTCATCGATCATCCCCGACGGGGTCTGAGGGGGAACGATTGGTGGGCATCAGCTCAGGGGGCGAAACATCCACCTGGAATCGAGGATACATCGCCGATAGGTCCCCGACAACGAATCCGCGCGTTCTTGGCGGGGCGGGCCATCGTGCCCGCATCGGCGATCCATGGGCGATTGGGGACCGATGCGCCCGCCCCGAAGCCTCTCCTCCCCTAACGCCTAACGTTGCCCCTGAACTCCCCTCCCCCCTGGCGCGCGAAGCGCGCGGGGAAGCGGTGCCGGAGGCGCCGTCGTGGAGGCTCGAGCGCCGACCAATGAAATCAGCGTGGGCCTCCGACTGTGCGTGCTCGCGCCGTCTTGCGCTCAACGAGTTTTCACCAAACCTCTCAAGGTCTCTTGTTTTGATATCCCCCCTGCTACTTTCGGCGGTGAATAAAACTGGTCCCTCCTCCTCCTCCTCCTTCTTCTCCTCCTTGGCGAGAGAAGGCGCAATCAAAAACTCGCATGCCCGACGGGCCAGAGGCGTGCTAAGACCTCCGCGCGCGCGTGGCAGCTCCTCGCGGTCACGGAGGAAAGATACCGGAGCAAAGTCCCGGCAGGTCCGCGCCAGGGAGGCCGGAGGCCCCCAAGACGGCCTGATGGGAGGCTCCCAAGACGGCCTGATGGGAGGCGCCCAAAATGGCCCCAAGACGGCGTCTGGACGGTCCGAGAGGGCCCCGAGTCCCAGAAAGATCGCCCCAAGATGATCAAGACGGCCCCATGACTGCACCCAAGAGGCCGCCAAGAAGCCTCCGACAGCACTCCCGAGAGGGCCCCGAAAAACCAAAGTCATTGATTTCCCTCCGATTTTTGAGGATTTTGTTAGCCGCCCTCTCGGCTGTTCGGTGCTTCGACTCTCCCTGACGGCCCAAGAGGCCCCGAAGATCGCCCCCAGACGGCTCAAGAGGCCCCCAGAAGGCGCCCAAGACGGCCCAAGAGGCTCCCAAAACGGCCCAAGAGGCGCCCAAGGCGGCCCCAAGATGGGGGAACGCGATCCGAAGTTCGAGCTTTCCACCCAAGGAGGGCCTCAAGAACCCCAAAGTGGCCCCAAGAGGCCTCAAAGGTCAAACATCTGTCTTCAACACGCCCAGGAGAAGCATCCCACGAGACCCCATCAGCCATCCGAGTGGCCTCAGACCCACACGACCACGCAGCCCCAGCGATGCGAGATGGACCGGCGGAATGAGCGAAACAATTAAATAAGTAGCTACCCCCCATGGGGGTAATCTAAAGACCCTGATGGGTAGGCGTCGCGCATCGCGCCCCTCGATGTGCGGAAACCCTGGAGAAAGGCAATCGCTCTGGTCCGGACCGCGACGCGCGACGCACGGTCCCCTTAGCGCCCTCAGGGGCGACCCGGGTCTGTGCTCATGCCGTGGTGCGTTCCACGAGCCGCTGTCGTGACAGAGGCACTCGGGTGCGTCGAAGAGGGGGGCCAGGGACAAGGGGGTCAGCGCATCATGGCCCGAGGCGGGTGCGCGGAAAAACGGGGCTAAGGAACGCATCGAAAGAACATTATCCCAGTGCGACCCTTCCTAGGAGTTGGAGCATCTAGGAAAGCAACATCTACATCTACACTGACAGCTACATTAACATCTACACCTGCATCTACGCTATGATATGCTATGCTAGGCTGTGCTATGATATGATATGATGCGCTATGATATGCTATACTATGCTATGCTGTGCTGTGCTGCGCTGTGCTATGCTATGATATGATATGCTATGATGTGCTGTGCTGTGCTGTGGTATGCTATGATATGCTGCGATGTGCTATGCTAAGCAATGCTATGATATGCTATGTTATGATATGCTGCGCTATGCTATGCTATGCTATTATATGCAATGCTATGCTGAGCCATGCTGAGCTATGCTATGCTATGCTATGCTATGCTCGGCTATGCTATACTATGCTGTGCTAATGCTGCGCTGCGCTATGCTGCGCTGCGCTAAGCTAAGGTAAGCTAAGCTAAGCTAAGCTAAGCAAAGCTAAGCTACGCTAAGCTAGGCTAAGCTAAGCTAAGGCACGCCACGCTAAGCTAAGCTAAGCCTAGCTAAGCTAAGCCTAGCTAAGCTAAGCTAAGCTAGGCTAGGCAAAGCTAAGCTAAGCTAAGCTAAGCTAAACTAAGCTAAGGTGAGATAAGCTAAGTTAAGCTAAGCTAAGCTAAGCTTAGCTAAGCTAAGCTGGGTGAACCCAGGGGGCGCAACTGGGGAAACCGCGGGGCGGATCCTGGGGGAACCGCCCAGGGCGGGTTCCACTGCCCGGCCCTTAAGCATATAGGGTAAGAACCCTTCTAGGCAGAGCCTAGGTAGGGAATAAGGGGGCCATGACATCTGGGGATCTCAGGGCCTCCGCCATAATATCCCATCCCCCCAAATTCTCAGCTACCTCTCCGACGACTGGTGGTCGTCGGTCAAAGCTCGAACCTCCCCCCTCGATTGCTTGGGTCCTCAAACGGTGCGGTGACAGACCGCGCGGTGACCTCGCAACCCGCAAAAACCTCATCGCGTTGTCCGTCATCGCGCGGGTCTGGAACCATAGAGGCCCCAGCCGACAGAGACGCCTTCGGAGAGCGATCCAAATCCCAAAACCATGCGCTCACCCCGAAGCCCCACTGACTAACCACACGATGGTGTGGTCACCGCACCGCTTGGGGGTAACCGACCGTTCGCCAACGAACACTACCCCAGCAAAGCACCCTAACAACAACAAGCGCGAAGAGACAAACCGAGGAAAAGGCAGGTCGGCGAATGAAAACGCGCACCACTCTATAGTCCTCCAGCTTTCTGGTACATAGGCAGCCAGGACAAGGGTGATTTTTACACGAATTCGTGGCCGTCTGGGCCACACATGGCTGCGGTACTGCAGCGAGAGCGCGATTCCAAAACAGATCGCCAGGAATTCCCAGGCGAAACAGCTGCCCCTGTGGGACTGCTCAGTGGTCCTTTTCTAACCTCCACTAGGGGCCTCTAGCGAGACACTGTGCCTCCCCCCCCAGGTCCTCACCCCTCCGTTGGACACATGGAAAGGGTACGACAAGCATGGGTGCGCTGCTCAACAGCAACAGCTATCCCAAATCGAAAACAGCCGCTGGGTTCATTTGGGAAACGTCCGCGGCGCGGCGATATCGACAGCGAATCCTGCTCAACATGAGCTGGGGATTTTGTCGGTTTTCGTACCCACTCGTTCCGTGCGGCAAATCCCACCAGCCCTCTGGGCGTCGGTGGTCTAGAGAGTTTCCTCTTCCAACCCCCTTCTTCCCCTTCGGGGAGGGGTTCACCCCTCCCCCTATCCTTTCCCATGGACCTGGACGGAGGGTTCCGCGGGTCGTTGGGGCGTCCAAGATGGCCCAAAACGGTTCCAATAGCGAAAAGGCGGGAAAGCACAAAACATTGATTTTCCATAGGTTTTGGAAGGATGTTGGCCTCTTGGGGGGCCCAAGAGGCGATTCGAGGAACTCTAGAGGGGCAGCGCTAATTAACCCCCCCCCCCCCTTCTTTGATAGATCTCATCCAAAATGGCGCCAAAAGCGGCCCAAAGGCTCCCAAAAGCGCCCCAAGAGAGCCCCACAACGCCCCAACAGGCGCCCAAGAGGCCTCCAAGAGGCCCCCAAGAGATCCCCAAGAGGCCCCAAGAAGCTCCCCGAGATACGCGATAGGCCCCCGGGACCGCCAAGAGACCCCAAAGACGGCCCAAGGGGCTCCCAAACTTGGCATTGTCTTCCTCCTCCTCCTCCTCCTCCTCCTTTTCCTCTTTGTCGTCCTCCTCCCTCCTCCCACTCCTCCTCCTCCTCCTCCTCCTCCTCCTCCTCCTCCTCCTCCTCCTCCTCCTCCTCCTCCTCCTCCTTCTCCTTTTCCTCCTCGTCCTCCTCGTCCTCGCCCTCCTCCATCTCCTTTCCTCCCCCTCCTCCTCCTGTTCCTCCTCTTCCTCCTCCTACTCCGACGACGACGACTCCTCCATCCTCCACCTCTTGGGGCATATGGCGGCTTACCCGCCCTTTGGTCTTCTGCATGCTCCCCCGCTTCCCTCATCACCTCCACTCCCCTGGGGTTCATTTCTGGACGGGCTGGTGGGGATATTTTTTCGGTCGCGTCCGCTAGCGAATGCACTAGCGGAGTCAGAAGCGCTACGGGTCACGACAGCGGCCTAATTAGCAGCTGCACGCGCCGCGAGCCGGCCGGCCCACTCACCCAGCAGCGGCTGACTGCGCGGGGAAGCGGCAAGCTGAGGGGGTCCAGGCCGGTGGGGATACGCGGAGCGTCTAGAATTCGTGTCGCGCCTATTTCGGCGTTGGTCTCTGACACCCCTGGGATCGTTCCACCTAACAGGATCGGCCGTTTCCGATACTTTAGATTCCACTATCCGGGCTCGGCGGCGGCCATTGGATATCCTTCCGCAACATGACCCACCACGCTCTTCGAGGAGTCTCGCGGACAAAAAGACAAAACAAAAACAACAACACATTTTTCCGTCGCGTCGCGGCAGAGGCGATCCGCTCGCGCGTGGAGCAAGCCTGGAACGCGGACTTCCGAATTGTCCCGCATACGGAACAGCAGAGGACGGCCGCAAAAAGAGGAGAAAGGGGGGAGGGCACTCTCACGCGGCGGCACCGCGGGGCTGTGCGCGGGGCGGCCAGGCTGCGGGGCAGCGCTAGGCAGCGGCGCGGGGCGGCGTCGCAGGCGCACCCAGGGGAGGGGCCAGCAACCGCAGCGCGGGCGAGCCCAGCAAACCCGCCCGATGCCGCTATCTGGCTGCCGGCGAGCGCTCGCGCGCGCCTCCAGCATCGCCCTCTGCTCCTGCTCCGCCGCCCTCCGGGCCGCGGCCTGGCACGGGAGCGCTCGCGGCGCTCCCGCGGGAGGAAGGCGACGGGAGCTGCCTCGTCGTCGTCGTCGTCGTCGGCGGCGGCGGCGTCGTCGCTCTCGCCCCCGTCTCCTTCCCCTTTCGTCCTGTCTCCTCTCTGCGCTGCAACGCCGCCGCCTTGCGCGCGCCCGCTTGCGAAGGCGACTGGGCGCGGCCATCAGAGGCTTGTTTTCCTCCGGCCTGGGTCAGGGGCTGCGGCTCGCAGGCCAGAGGGGGCTTGGTCCGCCCGAACATGATGCGAAACTTTGGTGCGATGTTGCGGGACGTATTTGCGTGGCCAACCTCAAACCAGAGAGAGGTTGTTGCGGCGGTGGACCGTGTCGGCTTCGTCGGGAGGGCGAAACATTTTTTTCTGCGTTTGGGGCGCGCCAGCGCGAGGAGGGGAGTTCTCCGCCGTCGGATGCAGAATCCGTGGATCCAGGCTCTGAAGAGGGAGCCTTTTGAGGCATCATTCCCAGGTCCTCGTTTGGAAGAGACAGCGCCCCGCGTTCTCCTCTCGCCTCCTTCCTCCCGCCTCCTCCCTGCTCCCTGCCCCCATCATCCTCATCATGATCGTCGTCATCATTATCATCATCGTCATCGCCACCCATGTCGGCCTCCCTCCTCTTTCGGTATATCCCTCATACGATTCGTGGCCACATAGGGAGCCCCACCGAAGGTCCCAATGGGACCGCCCGCATGCGTCCGCCACACCCAGTGCAGCGCTTCGTGGCCCCATAGGGAGCTCCAACGAAGGTCCCAGGCGGGACAGCCCGCATGCGTCCGCTCATCCAGTACAGCGCGTCGTGGCCCCATAGGGAGCTCCACCGAAGGTCCTTGCGGGACCGCCCACATGCGTCCGCCACACCCAATACAACGTTTCGTGGCCCCATAGAGAGCGCCACCGAAGGTCCCAGTGGGGCCGCCCGCATGCGTCCGCCACGCCCAATGCAGCGTTTCGTGGCCCCATGAGGGGACTCCGCCGAAGGTCCCGGTGAGACAGCCCGCATGCGTCCGCCACACCCAGTACAGCGCTCCGTGGCCCCATGGGGAGCTTCACCGAATGTCACAATGGGACCGCGCGCATGCATCCGCCACACCCAGTACAGCGTTTCGTGGTCCCCTAGGGAACCCAACCGAAGGTCCCAGTAGGGCCGCCCGCATGCGTCCCCCACATCCAGTACAGCGTTTCGTGGCCGCCTAAGGAGCTCAACTAAAAATCTCAGTGGGACCGCCCGCATGTATCCGTCACACCCAATACAGCGCTTCGTGGTCCCATAGGGAGCTCCACCGCGAAGGTCCCAGTGGGACCGCCAGCATGCACCCGCCACACCCAGTACAGCGTTTCGTGACCCCATCGGGAACCCCACCGAAAGTCCCAATGAGGCCGCCCGCATGTGTCCGCCACACCCAGTACAGCGTTTCGTGGCCCCATAGGGAGCTCCACCGAAGGTCCCAGAGGGACAGCCCGCATGCGACCGCCACGCCACACCCAGTACAGCTCATGGCCCCATAGGGAGCTCCACCGAAGGTCCCAGTGGGACCGCCCGCATGCGTCCCCCTCCCACCCAGTGAAGCGTTTCGTAGCCCCATAGAGAGCCCCACCGAAGGTCCGAGTGGGACCGCCCGCATGCGTCTCCACCACCCATTACAGCGCTTCGTGGCCCCACGGGGATCTCCACCGAAGGCCCCAATGAGACCGCCCGCATGCGTCCTCCCACCCATTACGGCACCCCCATCACGCGTTGCGTGGCCCACCGAAACCGGCACCCGCAACGCATTACTCACAGCTGCATATTGTTGGGTCCTTCGCTCGGATAATTTGTTTTCTGGCCGTGGACGTCCCCGCCGAGGAGCATTCGGGAGGGTTCCGATTTCCGCGAGCTACAGGTCTCGAAAGAACGAATACTCCTGACACATTCAGCGCTCAACACCTCCCCATCCACCCAAGGTCCAAAATTGGCGGTGGGTCTGATGAGTTGCACTTCGACAGCAATCTCCCCCGCGCGTGCCAACTTCGATTTTTTGGGAAAAAGGGAAACTACGCTAAATATTTCCCTCTACCGTAATCCCATGATGACAAGAATTGCCCCAGAGTGCCGGGTGCTGCTTAAAGCGCCCCTGTCCCCAAACCTGAGGGGCAAGGTTAACTGTGGAGGAGGAGGAGGAGGAGGAGGAGGAAGAGGAGACAGAGGAGGAGGAGGAGGAGGAGGAGGAGGGGCAAGGTTAGGGAGAGACCAGCGGGTGGGGGGCATCGACCTGGAATCGGCGATACAGTCGGACTTGATTTGACAGGACACACGAGAGGACACAAAACTCTTCCGACGGCAACGTGGCCCCAGAACACCAAAGGACATGCGGGTCGCACAGGTCGGGGTGGACTGGAATGGTCGACCTGGTAATCAAGGCCGACTGTACATCGCCAATAGGCTTAGGTTGGGCACGTCCCCCTACCAACAGATTTTGAAGATGTTTTCTGAAAGCCCCAAAATACCAAACATTAGCCTGGCGAAACACCCAATCATATGCAAATGTGCATACCGCAATTGTGAATATCATCTTCGCCCGCGTTCCTTATGGAGTCACGAACCGTGTGAAGGGCGTGCCGAAATCTGTGGCGGGGTACACAAAGCAATCAACAGATGAAAGGTCTGAGTGCGACAGACTGAGTCCTCGTCCTCCGCCTCCTCCTCCTCCTCCTCCTTGCGACCGGAGCAAGTGGTCGGGCTGACCGAGCCGGAGGCGTCTTTCCCAGGCCTTTGTTCCCCCATCCTCCTCCTCCTCCTCCTCCGCAGTTTTCACCTCGGAGCAATCACGGATGGCCCCAGGGCCCGAAAGCGGCCGCCAGACGCCGAACACGACGAAACAAATCAGAACATCGAACGTCAACAAGAAATCGGGGGGCGGGTGGCGCCGCCATGCGGACTGCGCCTCTGGGACAGGTGGATCTCCCTATAGGACCACGAAACGCTGTACTGGGTGTGCCAAAGTAGGGCGGAGCCGCCATGCGAGCTGCGCAACTGGAACCTTAGCTGGAGCTCCAGATGGGGCCACGAATCGTGTGAGGGGCGTGCCAAAAAGGGGCGGCGCCGCAATGCGAACTGCGCAACTGGGACCTTAGCTGGAGCTCCGTATTGGGCCACGCAACGTGTGAGGGGTGTGCAATATGGGACGGCGCCGCCATGCGAGCTGCGCCACTGGGACCTTCGTTGGAGCTCCCTGCGGGGAAACGAGACGTGTGAGGGTATGCCGACATGGGGCGGTGCCGCCATGCGAGCTGCGCGACTGGGACCTTATGTGGAGATCCTTGTGGGGCCACGAAAACCTGTGATGGGTGTGCCAGAATGGGGCGGCGCCGCTTTGCGAGCTGCGCACCTGGGACATTAGTTATGGTTCCCTGTGGGGGAAACGAGATGTGCGAGGGGTGTGCCGACATGGCGCGGCGTTGCCATGGGAGCTGCGCCACTGGGAATTTAGGTGGAGCTCGCGATTCGTTTTTTTTTTTTTTTTATGAACAAATAAAAAGAAAGCGCCGGAAAGGTGCGAAGGGTGCGCCACATGGGGGCGGCGCCGCCATGCGAGATACGCCACGGGGACCTTAGGAGGATCTCCCTATGGGGCCACGCGACGTGTGAGGGGTGCGCCACAATGGAGCGGCACCGCCATGCAGGCTACGCCAATGGGACCGTAGGTGGAGTTCCCCATGGGGCCACAAAGCGTGTGAGGGGTGTGCCACATGAGGCGGCGCCGCCACGCGAGCTGCGCAACTGGAGCCTTAGGTGGAGCGCCCTGTGAGGCCATGAAACGCTGTACTGGGTGTGCCGAAGTGGGGTGGGCCACGAAAGGTGTGAGGGGTGTGCCAGAATGGGGCGGCGCCGTCATGCGAGCTGCGCCACTGGGGCCTGAGTTGGAGCTCCCTATGGGGTCACGAAGCGTGCGAGGGATGTGCCGAGCCGAAACACAAGCATGCGGAGAGCACAAGCAAGGAGGAGGGGAGGAAGGAGGGGGGGGGCATGCGGAGCGTACCGACAGCGTGCAAGTGAATCGCGAGCAAGCTTCGGAGACATGGAGCCCCGACGGCCAAACTGCAACGGAGCTTCCGTGAGAGGCCCACACGTGCAGCCGACCGATGGGGGAGGCCCCTCCTGGGATCAAGTACTGCGCACCTGGGCCATGCAAACAGCGGCCCAACCAAGAGGTGGTACCAGGGCCCAGGAGGGCCAGGCCTTCACTTCGGCGCGATCTTTTCCACGAAGAGGCGGAGCGCGTCCACGCCGTAGGCCTCGAACGCGTGCACAAACTGCGGGTCGAACCTGCCAGTCGCGACGAGCTGCGCGACGAGGGCCGCGCGCTCGTCGTTCTCACTAGGCGCCCCGCCCAGCACCGGCTCCGGAGGGCGCACCGCGGGAGGAGCAGCAGCAGCAGGCTCCGCTCCGCCAGCACCGCGAACAGGCGCCGCGGCCACAGGCCCAGGCGCGACCGCCAGCGCCACGTCGGCGCCGCGCGCGCTCGACGGTGCGGCGGGACGGCGCACGCCATCAGCCCACTCATCGTCGACGACATCCTCCGTCATTTCCTCCACGGCGTCCTCGGCAGCCTCCGCCGCAGGCGCGGCTCCAGTTGCCCCAGCCGCCATCGCGCGCCTTCTGGCCGCGAGGACCTGTCGGCGGCGCCTGCGCCGCGCCAGCCTGGCCTCGGAAGGCACGGGAGCAGGCGCGGCGGCAGCGTTTCCATGAACCCCCGCAGCGTCGGCAACGGGCGGCGGCGCGGGCTGCCCAGCCATGGCATGCGCCACGGCCGCGCACGCTGCGCGCGCCACCGCCGCCACCGTGCGGCGAGGCATTTTGCCCCCCGAAGCGGCGCGAATCGCGGCGGCCACGAGCACCGCGCCGCCCTGCGCCTCCAGAGCCCCTCTAGGCGTCGCCATCGCGAGCGGCGGGCGCCAGCGAGCAAAGCCGTGCGGTCGCTTGAGCCAGCCTGGCTTGAGCCAAAATGGCTACGGAGGGGGGAAGGAGGGAGAGGGGGGGGGAGGAGGGGGGAGAAGGAAAAGGACACGCGGGACGCTCTCTCGTCAAAACGAGGACCCAACACCACAGGGCAGTTGGGAGCAAACGACAGAGAAATAATCGGACAATCGTTTTTGACTAGTTTTGAACATTCCCCCTGTAGAAGATCGCCCACAAACTACTTCTTTATTATGTATGAAAACTCCCGCCCTGTAAGCGGACATGCCCGATTAAACGATAGGCCCCCGATGGCAAATCCGCCCGTTCCTGGGCGGGGTGGGCCATCGGGTCAGCATCGGGGCGATGCCTGGGCGAGGGAGGGGGGGGGGAGGAGGAGGAGGAGGAGGAGGAGGAGGAGGAGGAGGAGGAGGAGGAGGAGGAGGAGGGAGGAGGGAGGAGGAGGGGGGGGAGGAGGAGGAGGGCGCGGAGGAGGAGATGAGGAGGAGGGGAGGAGGAGGAGGAAAGAGGAGGAGGAGAGGAGGAGAGAGGGGGAGGGAGGAGGAGGGGAGGGGGGGGAGGGAGGGAGGAGGGAGGAGGAGGAGGAGGGAGGAGAGGCGGACGAGGAGGAGGAGGAGAAGGAGGAGGAGGAGGGGGAGGATGGGGGGGAGGAGGAGGGGGGAGGAGGAGGAGGAGGAGGGGGAGGAGGAGGAGGAGGAGGAGGAGGAGGAGAGGAGGACGAGTGGAGTGGAGTGGACCCCGTTGCGATGCAAGCGGAGGGGGAGGAGGGGGGGAGGAGGGGGAGGAGGAGGAGGGAGAGGAGGAGGGAGATGATGATGATGATGATGACGCGCCATAAGGGGGCGGTACTCCTGAAACACAAAGACTGAGAGGCCACCAATACGCCAAATGCGTATGGCATAGAAGGGAGAGGCAGGCGAGGCGGGAGAAAGGGCAGGAAAGGGAGAATCCCGACCCAAGATTGAAACCCATGATACTGGACGAAATCTTGAATGTAAAACCGCCTGTCCAGTTTGAATGAGAGCATGAATGAGTCCCAAAAGCTCAGAGATATCGTGTCCGAAAGGAACCCGCCTTAAATTGAACCAAGGATATTGAATGAATGAAAACCGTCCACTTGAGTGAACCAGATATGGATATGAAGAGAACTTACGTTGAGTCCCTTGAAGCCCAGAGAAAAAGCAGTAGCCTGATCAAGAAAAGAGCTGAAAGAAGTCTAGCCATTAATTGAATGTCTCAACCACGCATTGAACCAGAAGAAATGGAGGCATACCAAGAAAGAACTGAGAGGAAGCGAGTGATCCCATCCGTGTAGTCCCACTCCAGTTGAACCAAAATGTGCGGTGTAATTGAATTCAAGACTGCGAAACGTTTGATGCAGTGGGTGATTGCGAAGTGTATTGACCCACAAATTGTGTAAAGGGACATGCAAAGGTGAGAGACGAGAAGGATAGGGGACCTCCAAGGGCCGCAGGCCCAGGCACCGCGAACGCCCAGAGGTAAGGTAGAGTGAGCCTCAAGAAAGGTGGTCACGGGTACTTCCAGCGCCACTTTTCCACGAAGACGTTCCCATCCCACCAATAGTCTGAAAGGAACCAAACCACTGGATACGGCCAGCCTGATTCGGGATCAAACCAGGTGTCGTAGTACTCTGTGTACCACACTTTGGTGTAAACCTTCTCCTCTTCGCAGTAGTTCCACATTCCACCCGAACCTTGGAACCACTTGAGGCGCTTCCTGGATTCGAGCTTCGCTGGCAGGAATCGCTTGGTCATCCCTAGTTTGTGGATGTCTCAGCTGCTTCGTGCCCGATTACCGCCTGGGTTTGAGGCAAAACGGCTACTGACCAACGGCCAATCTTTCCAAGGAATTCTCCGCGCTCTATCGTCGGGTCCCTTTGTGTTTACGTAAAGTCTGTTAAAACCGCTGTCCCGACACGCTTGGAAGAGTGGAATTTTGCACCAGTCGTATGTAAGGACTGGACCACCCAGGTCCGATGGAACAAGGAAACGAGCTGGCAACTTTACCGCCCTTTGGAATAGCAACGTGGAGCAGTGAGAGAGCACCTCAAGGTCCTGTTTGCATAAGAAGCAGACTTTCCGTTTGGATCTGCAAACCTTTCCCTGAAAGTAAACGTGAGGGTCAGACGCTTTGGGAAGTAGCATACCGAAATCTTGAGCCCGATACTGCAAACGGCAGAGCAAGGAGCGAGAGAGAGCCCAGCAGAAGCAGACAGATGAGGACGGGATTGTTGCGAAGCCACGGTATCCCTACGATCACAGAGATCAAGCGGGTCCCAGATAGAATCGCATAAGTGACATCGCCTGGTGTCAGCCAATCCCGTAGGCGGGACAAAAGGAGGGAACGAAGTGGTCTTGAAACAGACCAAAGTGAATTCCGTTGGGGAGATAAAACCCCGCTCCATTAATATTGGAGCCTGTTCTCTGAGGCTGCAACAAGGTATGAAACCCAAACCTCCGAAGATTTCGTCACGTTGAATTTATGGACTTGCATTCCGTGGAACATTGCCACGACAAACTTCCTAGTGTGGGGAGCGCATGGGCCGCGAAAGAGGCGACGGTCTTTCCCCGTGCGAGCGAACGACCCATGCTGGTCAGCAAACATCAGAACAGACCTAATGGCGCAGATAATGGGGGAGATTCCCTCGATGATGTGCCAGAACCGATCAGGCTCCACATATCCCACTCCCAAGCCTAGCTCCATCAGATCTCCGACGAGCTCTAACCACCTGGAGGTATCTGGCTCCCTATTCCACCGCTCGCGGACCATCCTCTGTACATCTGTAACACGGCCCGCCACTGAATGAAGTTCCTCCACCGACTTGTGCGAGGCACTGGTAGGTTGTCTCCTTTGAAGATACCTGGCCATTTGGCCCCAAATGTTCCACCAGATAGTGTAGATGAAATTCCCAGGGTCTGACCAACGGTTATCGTAGAAAACAGCACCCTTGTACGACATTGTCTTGATCTGTACAAAAGACATGGAGCGTACGGCAATTCCCACGATTCCAATAAGGTCTTTGCAGGCCTTACTCGAGAAAAAGGCCTCAAAGAGATTCCAAAGCTGCCTCAGAGGTATTTCGAACTCGCGTCCCTTCTCATACATGTGAAGCGTGACACACCTCCGTGGGCAATACGATCCTGAGTTCGAAGGGACAATCTCGGAGCTTTCGATTGCCAGTGCCCGCGGGCAAACTGATGCCCATGCCTGAAATATACAGCATAGGAGCGAGTTTGAATTCCATGGCCTGACAACCCTTTGAGGAGCAAGCATGAGTAGGTTCCCAGAACTTGGAGAGAGGTCGGGGAAGACGTGCAATGCAGATTGAACCAAAATGACTACAGAAAGCAATCATGCAGAACGGACCAATAGAATGACAAAGACCAAGAGAGGGGGTGATGGAGAAAGCAGATGCCCTTTATCGGAGTACCGGCGACAGTCCAAGTCCTGGCCCGCAAGGCGGAATTAACAATCCCAGGCCAAACTCACTGTACGGGAGAGAAGAAGGAAACCAACCACCATCTGAAGAACCACATCAGTTGAGTCGAGAAGAAAAGAAAAGAAGCAGCCCTAGCTCTGGTCAGGTGAACCGTGGACCAAATGCCCTGAGAGACTCCTGATGTCAAGTAATCCCAAATTGCAACGAAAGCCAAGGACAAAGCAAAGAAATACACATACGAACCCAACTGTCCATTTAACTGAAATGGCGAGCTAAACTAAAGATAAATCATACCCCATTTGAGGCAATCCCATCTGGGCTGCGGACAAACAATAAAGGCTCCACTACTTTGGCCCTGACGGAGACTGGGACGAGAAGAACATGATATCTTCCGTAAACGAGAACTCTGGCGTCCCAATTGAACCACAACTGAACCAAAGGGCACTGATAATCCCACGACAGGAAAATTAGTTCGTGTCCTCAGAGCTGCTACGATCACATCAGGAATCGAGGCTTGCAGAGTAAGTGGCACCTAACAGTTGCACTGTTTCCTGTCTCCACGGTGATAAGGTCGCCGACATCTTCGTACGAATCCTTGACGTAGAGAAGTGCCACTACACAGCTGCCTGCGAATATCTGAGATTTGTCGTGAAGCCTCTCCTTTTTGGGGCAGATCTCAGGACCAATGGATAATTCTTTGGTGTAGAACTTCGCGTTGAACAGGTGAATGTCCTTGGATCGAAACGTGTTAAGCCCAAAGTGATGTAAGATCTTTGTAACATCCCTGGTGGTGAGGTAACCGTGCTCACCCAAAATTGGGATGCTTTCCGCGATCAGTGGGCCCTGATTATCTATGATGAAAGGGGTGAGCTCGCGAACAGTAAAGATTTGGACGTGCTCTCCGACCTTTGCCTTAACAGTGTTCAGGCCTGTGAGCTGGGGAACGAAGACCATGATATAGCGCCTTGGGCTGGTGTGGTCCGTGCCGCCCTTTGGGGCAAAAATCGGGCATCCCGAATGATCGTACTCTAATTGTGACTTCAGAATGGGAGGGCCCAACTTGCTGATCCAGGGCTTCTTATCTTGTTCCCAGCTCTTTGGGGCAGGCTGTGACTTACGGTCGGGCGAGTCGACTTCTGCTTCAGAGCCCGAGGAAGAACTCCCGGAACCTGGGGAATCTGACGAGCCAACTTCCCAAGTCGTACCGCCCGCTGGCTTGACAGGCGTATTCCCACGATAGTCCTGTGTCTCAGGCAGAATATCGTCTGATTCGGGCTTTGCCCCAGCCCCGCCTTCCTGCGGTTGTTTCTTGAACCCAATTGAGTACTGCATCTTCCTGGCAATCGGCGAACGACTCCGAGAGGCCGAAATTCCCCTGCGCACGGGAGCAGGGGGTGGAGTGGGGAGGATCCTTGCATCGTGAGGGCCAGCGCTTGAGGATGCCTTGGCTTTGAGTTCCTGGTTCTTGAACCCAACTGACCTAGCTTGATCCTCCCTCTTCTGTTCGAGCTTTTTCTGCAACTTGACTTTCTTATCATTCGCGATGAGAATGGACTTCGCTTCCATCTTGACTTGACGATTGCGAGCCCAACGATCTAAGGCGTGGCGGTCGAAACCAAAGAAAAGGGGAATGGTAGGCTGGATCTGGTTCCCAGACCGATCCAAATCCTGAGAGTATGGAGTGTTCGTGGTGAGAGAAAAGAGCCCCAGAGGGAACAGTGCGATACCGAAGTGTGCCTGGCAACCCCAGACCGAGCCGATGGCTACTGAAGACGAAGATGGAGCGGTTGTCGAATCCAATCGAACATTTCTTTGGCAAGGCCCAGACGGAACTTTTTGTCCCTAGAACCCTGCGGCGAAAATAAGGTGGCCCAGGCATCCTTATCATACCTGAAAACGAATCCCCTGTGCGAGCGTGAATGTGTACGGCTGCCACCAGAGTGGTCAAAGTGGCGATTCTGGGAAACCCAGTGCTTACAATATTGAAAAAGCCTCGACGAAAAATCTTCTGGATGTCTTTGCATGTGTGAAACCCAACTGATAGCAGAGTCTAAATGGAAAATGGCCCACGAGACTTCCTTGAACCCCTTGATTTTGCGGTTCCTGCGTAAATTGTATTGTTCTGGAGATTCCCCAGGGAGCCTTTTCAGTTTCAACATGATTCTGATACATTGGTTCTGTGCTTTGGTAATTAAATCCGCCGTCGTCTTACAAGGAACCCAGGCGGCACCTCTAGATCGAATAATCCCACCCGCCATGCAGTTCAACTTAGCGAGACGTTTGGACATGGGGATATGACCGTTAATCAAGAATTTACTGTTAGCCCAAAAGGCTTTGTTGATCTGTGAGATGCCCCGCTTGACATCTTCGTGGCAGGAGCCATTAGCGGTGAGAACAGGGCCCAGAACCTTGGCCTCGGGTACAACAGACCACGTTTTCCCGAAGGGGTCGGACCACTTGTAGCCCTGAAAGTGGTATGGGTAAGCCGGGAGAATTTCCCGATCTTCTTTGAGCCTGAGCCTATGTTCGTTCCATAGCTCTGACTCAACTAGGGCAGTCAACGTAGCCAGGTCCTGTTCCGAGGAGGCCACCACAAAAATGTTATCTGACCAACTGAGGAGTGCAATCCTGAAGTCAAGTCTCAACTGTTCGCAGCGAATTGCGATTCCCAGAGAAGAGTGTGAGATTTTTTCCAAAGTGGCGGCGAAGCAATCTTCGACCGAAACGCGCGCAAGAATGCAAGCTGTCCCAGCTCCTTGCATCAGACCACGGTCTCTTTGGATAACCCCAGTGTTCGAATCCATGAGAGAAATGGAAACTCGAGGGTTCCTATGCAGCCTGATACAGCCAACTGCTAAGAAGAAAGGTACTCCTCGTCCCAACAAGCTGCGTAAAACCATTCCGTAACGAATCTGATCGTGGTGTGCTTTGATATCGGTAATCCCAACCATTCCTTTGTTAAAGTGATCTCTCCCATATTCTAAAATGTGATAGACACTCGTATGAAGTTCTTGCAATTGCCCACCTTTGCTCAGCCCGAAAATCAGGCCTTTGAGACCTTTGGAGTCGGTATATGAATCCAAGACTGGAATCATGGCCCTCGCAACATATGCGTGCCCAATTTTGGCAATGGCGGGCTGAGGGATAACAACTCTAGTTTGAGAGGGTGTTCCAAAACCCTTGATCTTGTTACCAAGATGGCCCCCGAGCGTGACGTTGTTCCAGAACTCTGGGTTGCCTAGGCAGGCTTGTATACACCCCTTGAGCCTCTGGGACCAGCCTGAAACTTTGATAATGGCCGTGCAAGCAAACTCTGTGTCGATCTTGCGAGGGGCCTTGATGTCATCCAGCGCGTCCTCCAGCAAGGACGGGATGATGGGGTCTTCGTAGTAATTGAAGAAACCTAAAGTCCGAAGCCAGGCAGTGTCCTCCTGGCGTTCCAAGTCAGATAATCCCCACCTCTCTCTGTATTCTTCCGCAACTAATGTGTTGCAGCGATCCACGTCAAAAATCTTGACTTGATCCACACAGAAACCCAGAATTGGAAGAAGCGACTTGCGTGAGGCCCAAACACGCCTTCCTTGGGATGCGTTGAGCGCCACCTGAGCCAAATCACGCTGGAGTTTCGTTATCTTGAGGGCTTTCAAGAGTGTCTGACCCACAGCGACCCTCGATGCTTCGTTGAGTTCGGAGTTAAATCGCGTCCTGAGACTCTTGACCCAAAATGGCTCTTCGGCGAATCTCCTAAAACTCCTAGGGGGGGCCTGTGTCGCTTCATACACCTGTCCCAACAAGTTTTCCCAGAAATCGAAAGAGAGAGTAAGGTCCTCAGGATCGTGGTACCTTACCGCACAAGATTCAGGTTGTTCATCATCATTCAGACGAGACAGTTCTGCTGATTCGGGGAAAAGACTCTGGGCAATCTTCCTGACCTCCAAAATGTTTGTAGGGGTCCAAAGGAGCGGTCTTCTCTTGGGGGCCCGCTGGGGAAAGGCCAGGACATCACACCCGACGAGGGCATGGTCCCCAGGTACGCCAGCCCAACAGGCGAAGCAGTCAGAGGAAAGGTCACCCCTGGCGAGAGCAATGTGATCGATCGTGCTGCTGGCTTGAGAGAACACCTGATCACCGTCGGGCTTCCTTGTGAATTGCATAGAGACCTCCTGGAACCTGAGAGGGCACCAATGGAGGTCAAGGTAGGAGCAAGCTTCGCAGAACGAAAGGAATTTCTGGTCTCCGTTTCCTTGATCTGCGTTCATGTCCCCCAACCAGGAGAGGGTGGATCCGACAGGGCGGGATCGACCGAGTTGGATAGCGCAATTGAGAGAATCATGGAAAAAATCATGGGCAAGATGGGAGAAGAGAAAGGATCTGGCATGATGGTGGCATCCATCGAGACAGTCGGGACGAAGATCAACACGGATAGATCTCCAATCACAGACAATGTCTTTCACACGTTTTCTCAGAGATTTGTGCACAAGCACGCCCATGGCCCTACACCCAGGGCCAGGATGATGACGGTAGTAGGCGTGGCCGTTGAAAACGGGGCGAAGAAGCCCATCGTTTTGTAGGCAACCCCTGAAGTCCGCCTCTAGTATACAAATTAAGCCCCAGCACTTAAGCTCGAGCAGATCTAGGTTGGCTTGCATAAGGGTCTCATCTGCCCACTTGCCTTGCACGTTGAGTGCACAAACAAGGCCCCTCACGTAGGCGTCTCAAAGAGAGAGAGCCTCGTCAATGGTGTCTTTCAGCGTCTTACGGAGCTCTTCGTCGGGGATTTCCTTGAAGGACTCATGCCACTGAAATTCCCCATCCTTTATCCCACCAATCTGATGGTCTAAGACATAAAATTTTCGTGTCCGTGAGCAAATGACGTGATCACGGTCTCCCACTGCTTTCTCCACTGCACTGGAGACTGTCTTGAAAAGTTTGGCAGGGCCTCGCTCCTCCTTCGTACTGATTTGTCCACACCAGATCTGATTTTCTAGGTACCCAGGAATCTTGAGATCACGGATCGTGGCTGCCGCTTGAAGCCCTACCGACACCGAACTCCACTTAATCTCAACGCAGCTCCCATATCCGAAAGGTGCAACGATTTGCGTGGGCTGTGGAACATCTGCTCTGCGTAAGACCGCTCGCGCCTTTTCCAAAGCCTCCTGTTTTTTGAGATTCCAGCCCAAGTTCGTAAGAATGAAAATGTCTCTGTCTGCCCTCGGGGTGCTTGCCCAAGGCGGACCTTTTCTTTTGGACGGACCCTGACTTGACTGGCTTTCCAGTTGCTTAGCCGCCATTTCTGCGCGCAGAGCCTTCTGCTCTAGTTCGACCGCCAGAATCCTTTCGTTGAAAGCTTTCTGAACTTCCGTCTCACCTGCCTCCATGTTGGCAAGCTTCACCTCATGATCATTGATCAAGGTAACCGCAACCGAAAACTCCTGGGCCAGAGCCTTTTGGGTTCCCAGTACATCCATTTGAAGGGAGTCAATTCGATCCTTGATGGGAGCGATCTTTCGGTCGAGGAGTGATTCCAGTTGCCCCAAGAAGGCGTCCGTTCCTGAGGCTGTTGAGGCAATCCCAGAAGAGCTTGTCCCATTTTCTCCCAAACCTGTACCTTTCGCCGAACCCTTGGCGGCCAATGTCCTCATGGCCTTCGATGTATCTTGCTGATTCTCTTTGTCTTCGTCCGCAATCCTGACGTCGTCTCTCAGCCTTTTTTGTTTGTCTATATCAAGACTCAAAAGTTTTTGCATTGTTTCTCCTATCTGAAGTGCCGGCGGCATGGCTGAGGAGTACAATTGAGCTCCAAAGAGTCCCACTCTAGAATGAAGTGAGGCGCCAAATTAACCTTAGCAATAATAATGAGATCCCACTGATAATTCCCACCAATGAAAAGAAATCCCACCGATAAGAGAAAATCCCAATAGTTGAATGCAGCAATTGAACCCAGATTGAACCACTGATCCCACCGCGCCGGCGCAGGCAGCTATGGCAGCCGCGTCCCCACCGCGGCCGCGCCCCCCTCGCGACCCCCCGCGGCCTCGGCCTTGAGCCTTGAGGATGAGGAGGAGGGAGAGGAGGAGGAGGAGGAGGAGGAGGAGGAGGAGGAGGAGGAGGAGGAGGAGGAGGAGGAGGAGGAGGAGGGGGGGGGGGAGGAAGAGGGAGGGGACGAGGGTGCGAGGCGAGGCGCGCGCGTCCGAGGGCGAACGCGCGGCGGCTAGGGCGGGAGCCAGGGGGCCCCGTTCAAAAGAACATAGGTACTCGAAATTCACGAGGACGAAGTACCCAGACCAAAATTCAGCAGAATAGCGAACTCACGGGGACCTCCCCCGGCCCTCCACCAGCCTGGATTGGCGGCCGCAGCCCCCGCAATTTCGAAGGAATAAACCCATTGCACCGCCGGCAAATACAGCCATGCTAATGAGCAAAACTGTCGCAGCACGACTCGACGTAACAGTTCTTCATGCAGAAACCAATTCGCCGCAGCAGTGGCCGCCCCCCGTCGGGAGGCAAGCGCGTCCGTCACCGACAGACGGCCATAATCTCCCTCACGGGGCGCTTCCGAAACGAACGGGGGTGAGAGTGTGCAGGAGACAGTCGGCCAGAACTCCCTCACGGGGCGCCCCCGCGCACGCTCCGCAGCCAAAGCGTGGCCCCTCCCCCGTCAGACGGCAAGAGCGACCGTCGCAGACTTTTGGCCAGAACTCCCTCACGGGGCGCTTCTGAGAAGAACAGGGGAGGACCAGACGAATATCCACCAATGCAGATGCACAGGACTCGCTGGGACCTCCCCCAGCCCACTACCTGCCAGGGCTGGCAGCCACGGGCCCCGCATGCGCGGGGGGATAAACGCATTGAACCACTAACTGCCGCAAGCCGCGCCAATGCATCCAAAACAAAAAAGTGCAACGACAAACCCAATGACGGCATGCGGCATCAGACGCGCCAGCTCAGACGGGAAGCTCCCATCAACAGACGCGTAGGCGAAGGCACTTCACGCGACTTGGGATGCCTGCCAGCCATGAGTAGACGAAGTCGGGCACCAACGTTAGATATGCAAGACGCGGCCTTGCCCCCACCCGAGGGAAAACCTTCGCATCGGCGGTGGAGAGCCGCAGAGTGCCCTGCTCCCGACCACGACGCGCACTTCTCGCAGAACACAGCTGCACCCGCGCGCCTGAGTCTGTGGCCATCATGCTCGACAACTTCGTGCTCAGCCCAAGCCAAAGAGAGACCGCGCCCTGCCACTCAGGCACGGAAGCACCATCCTCCTCATCAAAACGATCAGCCGCCTCCAAAGCAACCTGCACCGCCCGAGAAGTGGGGGGGGGGGATTGCGCACCACACGTGCGAATCTGAGCTTAAGCTCGAAGACGATCAATGGCATTCGGCATGCACGCTGAACTAAAACAGATGACCCAACGTAGGTCCACTCGCCATGGCCGTAGTACGGCAACACGACCTGCATAAGATAATCCCAGTAGCAAGACGAACCAGCTGGTGCACAAAAACCGTCACCTGTGGCTGAGGGAACGAAGGAGCACGCACTGGAACGTAAGGCTGATCAGGGTCCCAGCCACCAAGAGTGCGCATCCTGTGCGTAGCCCAAGCCATGTACTTTGCAACGCGCTGATGCTGCCGAAACTCCACCTTGTAGTATTCCCGGTAGACCTTACTGACCCTATGCTCGTGCGCACCAGCCCGAGCAAACCACTCGGCCAACCATTTCCAAGGAAAAAGCAGCGGTGGGATGCACATCTGACCATGCCCCGCAATAGACTTGTGCGGAGGCACCCAGAAGAAAAAGGGCGCCGCTGACCAGCAACTGCCTTGATCTGCCTCTGAATCGCAGAATGCGTCCCAGAAGCACAGTGGAGAGTGTCTGACCAGGAGTTCCCTTCGTCACGCAACGCCAGCCAGTCCGCGCACCAGAAGTCAAAGCCACCCAAGAGCTCGAACGCCATGAATACTGCGTAGCGCTCGGCACGCCCAACGGATTGTGGAACTCCTGGCAGGGCTCCGTAAGCCGCGCGCAAAGGGAGACCAGCTTCGCTTAACGCGACAAATGCCCAGCCGCAGCGCATCAATCCAGGCGCCGCCGAAGCAGCGCCAGAACCGTCGGAGAAAGCGGCATTGCCGCGGCCACTCGCCTGTTTGCTCCAGTCGCCCCAGAGAACGCAGTCTCATTGCACCCGCGGGGCCGCCACCATTGGCGGCATGAGCGGCAGAGCAGCACAAATTTCAAAAGCACCCCAGCAGGGTTCCCCAAGCACCTTGAGACCCTGGTCGTGCATGTACTGACGCGGGCCCTGCAGCTTCTCAGGGATGACGCCTTCAATTGCCTTAGCCACATTCAAGGGAGTGGGTAAGGGGGCGCATCCATAAAAAGCGATGCCCAGGAGTGCCCTCGAGGTGACCACAACGAAGGCACTGAGGTGATGCCGCCAACCCAACCGAGAACTTCATGCCTTGCGTCCAAGGCACCCTAGCCCAGTGCGCACGCAGAGACGCAGCAATCACTTTGTCGGATACCGCAGCTTTACGGCCTCCAACACGTGCACACAGCGCTCTCAGCCACAAAGCCTGGGCACTTCGAACTGGTGCCCGGACCTCTGGATGACCCGCTGACCATGCCATCCAGCAATACCTTGACACAGCAGCTTTCGAACATCCTTGGGCGACATCGTGGGCAACGAAACGTACTCCTCTTCATCCGCAATCAAGACCGTCGACGAGTACATAGCCCATCTGGTTCTCCATAGAGAAAGCGTGACAGCTCCAAGTGGACCCTTTGCATGCCTCTACGATGGGTCCTTGACCAGCAGGTTGGTAACATCCACCCGTGCGCGATGCAATATTGACACGAAGTGCGCGCCTCCCAGATCCAAGACGCATACCGAACAACCAGACCACAAGTAGCAGCATGCACAGGGTCATGCTCGGGCGACCCCTGGGTCGCAAAATAGAGAATGCCGACGAACCAGCGCGGGCCCCCACGAGCATACCTTCCGTCGACCGAAGCTTCGCTCGGACTTCTTCAGTAAGCCCTGATACTCCTGCACCATGAGCAGCAGAAGGTAAAAGCCCTGTCTTCCAAAGGCAGCCCACCTTATGTCCAACCGTGCGCTTGAAAGCATCAGCCGGCCTCAACGAGCCGCCAACACATTCAACCTCTGCAGCGTCTGCTTGCAAGATACCCTGCCACCGTGATGGTCACGCCGTAGGTTACGTATCCAACGTGCAAAACTGCACACCACCAGCACCAGGATACCGTCGCGCGGCCCTGACGACTTTCGTAGATGAAGCCACGAAGCCCGATTTCTCAGGCTGCACGGCCAAACCCAACTGCGCCGATCCAATCTTGAACTCAGAGACCGCACCCCACAAAACGGCCATGCCATCCAGCTTCGCGCCCGCCCGCTGCAGTGATCTGTCGTCGATGAGAGCACGCGGAATGGCACCTCGCCGTCGGGTGATCCAAAAGACGAAACAAGAGCACCGACATCAACCCGCATGCGTGTGAACAACTTGCCAGGATGCCCTGATGCACCATGGTAGCAAAGCTTACCGAGCCAAATGCCCGCAACCTCCTTGACCAGCAGGTTGGTAACATCCACCCATGCGCGATGCAATATTGACACGAAGTGCGCGCCTTCCAGATCCAAGACGCGTACCGAACAACCAGACCACAAGTAGCAGCATACACAGGGTCATGCTCGGGCGACCCCTGGGTCGCAAAATAGAGAATGCCGACGAACCAGCGCGGGCCCCCGCGAGCATACCTTCCGTCGACCGAACCTTCGCTCGGACTTCTTCAGCAAGCCCTGATACTCCTGCACCATGAGCAGCAGAAGGTAAAAGCCCTGTCTTCCAAAGGCAGCCCCCCTTATGTCCAACCGTGCGCTTGACAGCATCAGCCGCCCTCGACGAGACGCCAACATACTCAACCTCTGCAGCGTCTGCTTGCAAGATACCCTGCCACCGTGATGATCACGCCGTAGGTTACGTATCCAACGTGCAAAACTGCACACCACCAGCACCAGGATACCGTCGCGCGGCCCTGACGACTTTCGTAGATGAAGCCACGAAGCCCGATTTCTCAGGCTGCGCGGCCAAACCCAACTGCGCCGATCCAATCTTGAACTCAGAGACCGCACCCCACAAAACGGCCATGCCATCCAGCTTCGCGCCCGTCCGCTGCAGTGATCTGTCGTCGATGAGAGCACGCGGAATGGCACCTCGCCGTCGGATGGTCCAGAAGACGAAACAAGAGCACCGACATCAACCCGCATGCGTGTGAACAACTTGCCAGGATGCCCTGATGCACCATGGTAGCAAAGCTTACCGATCCAAATGCCTGCAACCTCCGCGGAAGTACGTAACTCTGGCATACCACCCACAACAAACGGAGGTTGAAACCAACCAGCCTAGCTTCGTGAAGTAATGCTTCGCGCAGCACCAACTCAAAACATTCCCAAACATCCAGCAGCGCCGCGATGGCATGTTCGCCAATGGCCGTAACAACCTCAGCCTCCACATTCAAACTGAAAGCCGGGTCTGAGGGCGACCTTGCGTCGCCAAGCCCCCATATGTCAGCCGAAGGGTTCAGAACAATCCACTGCTTCGTGATGGGGGCCCTGACGCGCGACCGCAATCTCATGGTACAATCCGTCAATGTGATCAAGCGGTTGCCCCCAGAGGGCTTCGGTAACCTGATCATCTCATGCCAAATCCGAGCTTGCGGCCATGCACCGATGCGCCCACATGTCTGATAGAGACGCGCCATCGAAAATAAACCATGAAAGAAGACATGAATAAAGGCCCTCATCGCAATACGCCCTTGCGACGTCGCCGTCGTAGTCGGAAAGGACATGACAGCTTCCTGCATCATAGGTATTGGTCTCTGCGGGGGGAGTGGCCACTCATGAAAGTCGGGTGGAAACGCCATATATCGTACCATCCCTACATCTCCCGATCGCACAGGGCCTGCGGCGAAGCCAACTAACTGCCCCCGGGCCAACCATCCATCAAGCGCGCGCTGCACGTGGTGCACCCTCGTAGCCCGACGAGCACCTCGAGCGCCATTTTCAAAGGACATGCGAGCAAACTCCTCCCAGATATTCTGCTTGCCCTTCAGTGCCGCGTCATGCTGCTCAGAGGCAAACTGCGCAACGTCCGCTGCTGGCTTCTCAAAGTCTGCCTGGAGAAGACACTCAAGCCCTCGAAGAAAAAATATAAACCAATGCTCAAGCTTGCAAAATCCACCATGCTTGGGGATCTTTTTGCACTAGGTGGCGGCTACCTGCAAGACAACGGCAACTTTGGGTTAGTGGTTGGGCTCAAGCTCCATGACAAAGTTCGTGGCATGCAATTCCAAGATGGCCCTCCTACAATACGCGTAGACGCTCAAATGATGCTTAGCCCACTTCGCAGCCGCCTTGTACGCCAAAGCAGTAGAACCTACACGTGCACGTCGTGCTGGAAGTTACCAGGAGACACGAGTAAAGGTCACCACTGGCTCTGCACTGCGCACAGCATGAGAATCACTCGACAGCTCAACGAAATCAAACCTTTCGAATAACTCCTTCTCCGCCGTGTTCAATGCCGAGTCCCATGCATCGGCCAACTGCTCAGCTTCCTTCAGATTCGCAATCAACTGCAAAGGATCCGGACAGTCTTGAATGCGCCGAGCGCAACCTGGAAGTGGAACCGCAGGCACCCTGCGCGGCGCGCGCCCGACTCTCGCCCTCATGTCCAGATCCTCCGCCAGGATAAGAGGATGGACAGGATGATGGGGGGCCGTCGTGCACGCCTCCTGCACCTCGGGCCGATGAGTGCGAGTCGCCAGACTCGCAGAAGCCAAGAAATAATCCAACGCAGCTTGCTGTTCGACCTTGGCATGGTGACAGGTCGCCGAAGTGGGCGCCGCGATGGGCCCCCCCAACTGTTGCAGCCATGGCATGTCAAGCTGATCCCGATTCACGTTGAAGGCCGCCAGCCACTAGCCAGTCTTTCTGCGCCGCCGTAAGTCGAGACAGGTAAAGTGCCTACTGTCATGGCACCTCTCTGTTGCACTCGTTCATGCCCGCGGAGTCCTGCAAATAAATAGCTAACGCAATAAGGCCTCCTTTGACTCCCCAATGCGCACGCCCAGCAGACAGCCTGCCAGGAACAAGGATGGGATTGAAAAAAGGGGGGCTCGCAATCGGGATTGACGTCTTCGCCAGCACCGCAACGCCGCCAGTGGCCCCTCGTTCCGAAGCCGAAGGAATAGCATCGGGCCAAATTCAATCGCAACCAGAATCGCGAACTTGCTTCTGCAAGGCACCCAAGTCCTTACTAATGCGGTGATGCCCCTGGGGAACCACCGCCGACGCGTCGCGGCCGAACCCGTCAAGACACAGCTCCAGCGAACCCCATGGAGTAAGATTAACCGTTGTAAAATATTATTCTGTCTTCGCCATGATGCAAACCAAAACAACAAAAACGCATGCGCGACCAATGCGACCATTTATGCAGCCCCGACCTGTCGGCGCGCTTCGGGTGGAAGCCCCCTCGCGCCAGACGCCGCGCCCGTTCGCGCATGGCCCCATCATCCGCAGCATCGTCGTCAGCTTCAACATCAACAGCACCAAGACTTTGAAGCTCCTTCCGCAGCGCTGGAACGTCCAAGCCATGTGGCTTCCAGATCTCCACAACCTCAGCGGTCTTGGCCCCCGCCGCAGGGACCGCGTCGCCCGGAAAGGCCGCTGCCTGCGACCCCCCCGTAGCAGTGGCGCGCTGCTTAGACGCGAAGACGTCTCGCAGCGCACCGCCAAAGCCTTGGGGCAAACGCGCTCGGGCCTCATGCCCGATCTCAGTGCCTTCCGCAGCCTTTGGTACCAACTCGCCAAGCTGCTCAGTAGATGAGCCCAGAATTGCCAAACACGCCTCTTCCTCATTTGAGTCGTCAGGAAAAGGAACAGCGAGCGCCCAGCTGATCCTCCAGCGCGCGCAACAAAGCCTGGGCTTCCCTATGACTCTTCTCCGCCTCGTCGACCGCCAACTTTGTCGTCGCGAGCGCAGCGTGAGCCTCTTGGACCTCACCGAAAGGCCCCCCACTCATGATTCGTCGCTGCCGCGCCTTATTCGCCGGGATGCGCGCCTGAGCATGCGCAGGTTTGGCTGCGCGAAGTTCCGCGCGACGTCGCTGAAGCAGCTGGCCAAGGGGCTCCTTTTGCACATGAGCCCAATCAGAGGTGAGACCTTTGATCGCTTCCAGCGCGGACTCGAGCTCCTTAACCTCCTCCGCCTTGTTCTTCGCAACCTCATCGTTCTCGCTGTCAACGTGCCCTTGCGATCCAGTGGGATCCACTTGCATCGCCTCTGCCTGTCGATGGGGGCCAGAACCGCCCGCAGCATCTTTGCCTAGGAGCACTGCCAACTCACTATGCAACTGCACGATGAGCTTCTGGCAATAGCTCGAACCTGCAGACCCGCGAGGCGTGAGAGCAAACGCAGGCAAATCCCTGGCACCACCTCTGCCACCAATCTGAGCCAGCTTCTTCGAAGGTGAAACCGGCTCCACGTTGGCTTTGAAGACGTCATTCTTACGCGTGCGGCATGCGGTTTTTGCCCGACCTGGGGTGCGTGTAATCTTTGCAAAACCCATATATGCGTTCCTTCCCTTTGCCGCCGCCAGATTTATCCCGGGCATCCGCCGCGGCCCCTGCTGCCCGTCCGCCCTGACCACCCGCCGGCAGCAAAGAGCGAACAAGAGGAGCAGCAGAGGCAGGACAGGGTAGTGAAGGTGCGAACAGCTGCAGGCCCCCGAACCTGCCGCGCTCGTAATCGTTGATATCGGTGGCCCGCTGACGCAGGCCGCTCTGGAGATTTGCGCCAACGAGCACAGGTCGTAGACCTGAGCCAGAACGGCTGGAGGAGGGGGAGGAGGGGAGGAGAAGGGGGGGGGAAGAGGGGGGGGAGGGGGGGGGAGGAGGAGGATGGAGGGATGGAGGAGGGAGGGGGAGGGGGGGGAAGGAGGAGAAGAAGAGGAGAAAGAGGAGGTGGGGGAGGAAAGGAAAAGGAGGAGGAGGAGGAGGAACAGGAAGAGGAAGAGGATGGGGAGGAGGAGGAGGGAGAAGGAGGAGGAGGAGGAGGAGCAAGAGGAGGTGGACGCGGGGGGGGTGGGGGGGGGGGGAGGAGGAGGAGGAGGAGGAGGAAGCTCGGGGTTCAATCCCCCCCCCCCTGAACCCATCGCCCCCTAACGCCACCGCTGAAAACCCACTCGCGAATCACCTCATCACGGGGGGGTTCTGTCTTCCACGACCGAATGCGGTGATGCTGAAAACTGCCAGCTTCCCCACCGAGGAAACGAAGACCCCGCCGCGCGAGAGAGGGCCTTCGCAAACTACGCATGGAAGAGGAAGAGAAGACGCCGAGCCAGGGAACCAATGCGGAATGAGGGGGCGAGGGGGGAGGAAGAACACTAACTGCGCTCCCAATTCAGAAACCGCGTATTTCGCGAAACAAATCTGACGTTTTCGGCCTCCGGGGGGCCCTCGCTGGGCCCTGGAGACCGTCGACAGAACGGGATGCAAATCTGGCCCCGCGGCGGCGGCCCAGGAGGGCGCCGAGACGGCCCGAGAAGCTTCCGGGGCCGCCCGAGAGGGCCCCAAGACGGCCCTGAGAGGGGGCGCGGACGGGGAACCCAAACGGACATTTCGAGCCCCCCCCCCCCCCCCCTGTGGTCTGCCGTGCTCTTTTTTTTGAGAGCATAGGGTGTGTTAGCATATGTTATCATTGTGCATCATTGAAATGATAACATGGTTTTGCGATTTCTTCATATGTCTGAATATATAACTAAATGTGAAAGGTGTTTTGTTTTCTGTGTTTGTTTCTACGTTCTGTATATGCTTTCTGTTTCTGCCTTTCCGTTTTTCCTGCTTTGCCCTCGCAAGCTGTGCCAGAGAGCATTTATTGCTTCATTTTTTGCGCATCGCAAGGGCGCAGCTGCGCAGTTTTGATTCGACGGGCACGCGCACTGCAAGGTTCCTGCCTGATTCGGCCCGCGATCTGGGGCCAGGCGCCCCGTGGAGCGTCGCCGCGGCCCCGCCGAGGCCATTGAACATCAGGCGCAGCTCGTGAGAACTTAACCACAGGACACCGCGCGCTCAACAAAAAACCTCCCCTCTCCCGCGGGACAGCGGTCGGTCGTCAGTCGTCGGCTCTCCGTGAGGAACTCGATTCGACGATCGCCCCCCGCCCTCCTTTCAAGTTCCCCTCCTCCGCCCCCAGAGAACACCGGCGGGCAAGAATGACTCGCAGGGCGTGTTTCTACCAGGGCCTGTTGACATATTCCCCAGCGTCGGCAAAACGCGGAGACATTTTTGGCGGCCATTTGTTCCGGCTTTTCTCCCAACTGAGCAAGTAGTAGCACAGCTGAACATTGTATCAGTTCCTCATTATCCTCTCTCTTCCTCCTTCTCCTCCTCCTCCCCCCTCTTCTTCCCCCTTCCTCCGCCCCCTCC